>OY288108.1:79518411-79711656 GCA_958431115.1 Syrphus vitripennis | reverse complement strand
GACAGCACCTAAGCTCTTTAATAAATTACCATATGAAATAAGAATATTGAAAATTTCGTCTTTGTTCATTAAAATTTTATTTAATCTAGATAATTCTGCATTCAAATTATTGCTTACATAGTTCAATTTACTCATTTTAACAGGTACGTATTGATCTCATAATAACTAAAAAAATATTTGTTATTTACTTTTTGCTATGAATTTTTTTTTTTTTATTTTTTTTATTGAAAGCTACTTCTTTTAAAATTCGTTTATAAAGATAATATATATTCCAACATAGTATAAGTAATAAATTATAGGAAAAGAAATATTAGGAGCAAATGAAAATTAATAAAAATTGTGTTAAAAGCCCCTCAAAATAAAATGCATCATAACTATAATATTGGGTGGGGTGACCCTACAAACTAAGGTAAATATTATTAAGGAAAAAATAAAAAGAAAATATTACAATTCCAATTTTAAGAAAATGTATGAAAAAAGTTGAAAACAAAAATCAAAAAATGGTAAAAGCTTAAAGAAGTCGGACGTTGGGTTAGGTTTAAAAAACAGGAGAATTCAAAATTGATTCTAAACATGCATGATCATAGTTAAAAAGCCAAAGTTTCAAACCTTTCAAAAATTTGAAAAAGAAAGTCTCAGATCTAAGATACTGAGATAATTTATTAAATAATCTTCTGGATGATATATCATCCATATCATATGAAACCGTACGAGTTTTTGTATTTTTGTATTTTTACTTTATTTATCTCTAACATTTCTTCCTTTTGTATTTTTTACTTTATTTATCTTTAACATTTCTTCTTAGCCCACACACAATTTAAGATAGAAATATAATTTTTTTTAGAAGGATCATTCGCCTCTAGCCACTTCAGTGCGCTATAGAATGACTCCGATTTATTCTAGTTAGTTTTGCATATGTATTTAAATATTGCTTTTCTTTATTCTTTATTTATATGTGTATACTTATAATAAAGATAAATTGATACTACCTACTACCTACCTACCTATAATATTAATTTATTTGTACGTGACAAATAAAAAAAAGCTACCTGCTGGTTAGAAAACTATTCATTCTGGTTAGTCCGGCAATTGTTACAACTCCCCATTAAGATACCAAGATTGATTGTCTACAACGTGAGCCAGCTGTCCTAATTGTAACTCAATGAACCGGTACTTTCTTTCACCCATATTATTGCCTCATAAGCTCCCTATAATTTAAAATTGTATCGCAGACAAATTACAAATTACCCAACACGTTTAACAAAAAAATAAAATCATTCGCATGTAAAATATATTTTTATTCGTGCGAGCAGAATAACCTAAATTTAACTTTGGCGTTGTCTGTATGACTGCTACTTTACGTTCGACCATTAATCGGTCAATTACTTGTCCCTTTTTTGGTTTTTACAAGAAACAAAAAAAAAAATATGTTAATATACTTTATTTAGTTAGTGTTTCTTGGTTAAATCGTGCGAATTAGAAAGACAACAAAATAAAAAAAAAAAAACAAGAAACTTAACATCGATATATTATACAAATACATATGCATGAGGACATTATGACATCTGTTTGAGACAATATGCACTCTACTTAATCGTTCTCCACTCCAATAGATGTTTGTTTCCATTAAGACAGGTGCAGCAAGTTTGCATATCGTCCGTTGTTAATGAAATGCAAAAAAAAAACTTAACAATATGAATGTTTCGAGTCAATGTTTTTTGTTTTTAATATTTTGTAAAATTTTATTGTATGGCACTATAGAAATTTTTGTTTATATTTTTTGCCTTATAAAAAAAAGCTAATTAAGGGCCTAAGATGAATTTTGTGAGATCCTCATAGCATTGAAGTTAAACGATGTAAATTTAAAAATTTATTCAAACTATTCATGTGTCCAGATAAAAAGTAGTAAATTCGGATATCGTATAGACAAATACAAATACATAAAAAACATTAAAAATAAAAAGATAAATGGTTAAAGCTTTATATGTATTTGTTATTTATTTATTTATTTGTTTTACTTATTTAATTAATTATTTATTTATTTATCTGTTTGCTAATATATTCAATTATTAATTAATGTATAATTTTATTTATTTGTTTGTTTATTTAATAATTTTATTACATATATTTATTTATTTGTTTATACAAAATATGTTTTTATTATTTGCGCATGTATTTATTAATTAGCTTATTTATTTATTTAATTGCTGAAATTACTTACTTTAGATTTATTTTATTGGCGCTTTTTGGTTTTCTAGCCTCCTATTCTCTCCAATCTTGGATAACATGCTTCTGGCAATTTGAAGAATTTTTTTTTTGTAGCTTCTTCCTTCGATTTTTCATTTTATTAAACTGTGATAATTTATATGAAAATGTTGTTTTTTTTAGTAATAATTTTTTATTTCTAAAACTGTTCATTTTTTCATTATAAATTAAGAACGATAGAAATCAAGTACACAAGTTACAAAAAAAAAAAAAAAAAAAAAGTTTATCTCGGTAGGTCTTGATCTTGATCTTGATCAATGCCTAGGAGCCCTAATTGTCCCTTCTGTCCAAAGCGATAGACTGGATTCGAAAAAAAACTGAACATGTTATTCAGACCTTAGATGATCGAGAACGCCAAAAAAGTGGGTCCCGCAATTGAGATTGAATTTTTAGCTCCAAAAATAACAGTACCTTTCATATGACAAAACTCATTTATCTCGAAAACGGCTCTTACTACTTTGACAAAAAAAAACTTCTGTATAACTATTGGTTTCACATTTTAGTTGATTTTCGCGACAGGGTTTTTAATAGAAATGCAAATTTATTTTATTTTATTTTTATATTTGTTCATTAAACTGTTATGATGCTTATATTTGGCAAAACACGAATAAACAAAAGTTAGATGAATATATTTGCATTTACCTATTTTAATTTTTGTTTTGTTTAGTTTGTTGTATGAAGAAGAAAAACCTACCAGTTTTTGTTTTTATTTAAACAAAATGTATTCATCTTTTTTTCTTAATTAGACCGGAAAAGAACACGTCTTCATTACTCATTTTTATTAGGCTTCCCTTGACTTTTGACAGTTTTTTTGTTTTATTTTAATTTTTGTTCAGTGACCCTGCTGGAACCTATGAAAAAAGAGAGAATGAAGCTACCTAAGGTAGAAGATGAAAATATGATCTACATGAGATGGATTTATAAGAAATGAAATTTAAATGAAAATTAATGTTTGAAAGTATATGTGAGGGTGGTTGCTAAAAGTTCGTTTTGAAAGTAATACCGATTCTTTACTCAATTGAGGTTTGTATTTTAATCATACTATTTTTTTAATGTATATACTGCTGGTCATTTAATTGATACCAAGACCTTATTTAACCAAAACTAAAAATATTTTAGATATGACTTACAGCCCTATTATAAAAAAAAATCAAAACTAGTTTTAAGCTAGTGCTATTTTTATTGGGGTTTCGAGTTTTAAGTTTTAAACAAATCGGAATTATTCAAAAAAAAAAAAAAAAATTGAATCTAAAACTCGAAATCATAAAACTAGTTTTAAGGACTTTAAAACTATGTAGTTTTGAAGCCTTTTCTATTATTCATAAAAAAATCGAAAACAAAAATACATAAATAAATTATAATAATTCAATAATTTTGATGATAGCGCGTAAAATGATGTTTCGAGAATTGGGTCTTAAAAACTTTTTGGCTTTTTGACGATTTTTCCGATAACGAAGAGACAGAGAAAAGGCGTCCATTGCGGAAATATGCAGAGGTGGAAGAGTGGGACGATTTGGCGTTTTATCAGCGCTTCAGGGTGATACGTGTATATACACATTTATATACTATATATGACTATGATATGTCTCTAATTCGAATAACTTCCAATTAGAGATCTCGCTATGTTAACATTGAGCAGAAGGTAATGATTTTGCTTCGGTTCTTGGCTTCGGGAGGGTTAGAGCAAAATGTTGGTGGTAAAGTGCGGGTAGCTTAGCCAACTGTGAGAAATGGTTTGCCTAAAGTCTGAGATGCGGTTCTGAAACATACATTCTTTCAATATTTTCTGCATCAAATTTGAAGTTACGTTTCGACACCGGCGATTTTGGCCAGTACATTATGGTGGGTGATTCTGAAGTATTCAAATACACCGTATTTGTGATTTCACTATATCAAATCTTAAAATTACGGTATAAGTATGGTTCATAAACCAGATCTAAGCCAAGTGCGTGGTGCATGCAGGGTTGTAAGCGATTAGAATCATTGAAAATGCAGCCTTTGACAATATTTAATTGAATTCAACTAAAATATTGCATTTATTACATCCTTTGTAGAGATTCCCACTTCAAATTATACAATCGCTGTTGTTTTTACCTTAAAAAATTGCAATCTTTTATCCTGATTACAATCATTTGGAATTAGTGCATTTTAAATTGTTTTTAATTGTTTGAATTCTTGGCGTTTTTCTACATTCTTTTATTTTTTAAAATTGAATTGCTTTTGTCGATTGGCAACATTTTTGTTATGTCATGTGTTTTTGAATATTTCTAAGTTTTTTTTTTTGTTCAGGGTAATTTCGAAAAATACGGAAACTATTTTTGATATTGTTGAGGAGTTTAAATTTTCCTAAAATGTCAAAAGAACAACTTATAAAGAGGTATGTTGTATTATAAATACACGTTTTTTTATGCGGTATTGAAACTGTGATTTTATTGAATAAGTCATACATATGTTATTTATTCTTTCACAAAAAAGCCCAGGAAAATGTTGTCAAACAAACAATTATTTAGAAAATGATGTATTCACCAGCTTTAAAGTTGGTACTTCTGTAGGTTGTTCGAAATTTCTATGGTTTTTTCTTGAAACCTCATTCAAAGTTATGTCAGTGTTTTTGGAAAACATGTATACATAAATACTAACTCACGGGATACTTTTAAAACTTTTCCTGAATATAATATTCTAAAAAGCAAATATCACAAAAAAATATTATAAAAGTTATGTAGTAACTCAAATATGAGGGAACGTTTTCAGAGAAAAGGTGGTGGAAGCTGTTTTTAGAGATTCTGGACCTCTAGATTAAAGGCTTTGGTCAAAATGAACAAAGGCTGTAAAAAATAACTAATAATAAGACTTGAAATAGTGAGGCAAAACTTTTGGCACCCACAAGTAATTCCGTAAGATGTTTCTATTGGCATTGCTCGCTCGTGCTTTTTACTCATGTTTTAAAAATATTTTTGTATGGTTTCGGCCAGTGTAATATGTTGAAAATGGAGCAAAATAAATGTTTTTTTTTGGAAACTAAATTTTGTAACATTAAAGCTTACGAAGACATCTAGTTGTTTACTATAGTTAGTTAAAATTGTGTATTTAGAAATTATTATTTAGTGGGGCATGGTCAGAAATTTAAATAAATTGGAATAGAAAATACATATCATGTTCCTAAAACTTAATTTTCTATCATTTAAATATTTTTAAATGTTTGGGCACAAATTTTATTAGTAAATCTGGTGGAAAAGCTACTTCATTAATGCATAAAACTAAATCATCATCTTCAAACTTTCCTATCAACGCTGTCAGTTTCTGACATTTTAATGTCATAATGAAAATTAAAAGAAAATTGTGGAGGTGAAGTGAACTTACATATCTATTTTATTTATTTGGAAAGATTAAAGCCGACATTCACCGGCTCATAGAATGGAAATCTTTATGAGTCTCATAAACATGCACTCAGTAAATACCGGTCTAAAAAAAGAAGCGAATGTAGATGGATTCGATGTTAAATTTATTTGCTAAATTTGTTTGTCCCTATTTTGTCTATACATTGTTCTTTTTCTGAAAAATACTAACATAATTTACTAAAAATTATCACTTATGTACTTCTGCGTTTTTCACTTTTGTTCACAAAAAACTTCAACGTACATAAATAAATGAATCCGCCACAATTTTTATGCGAATTTGAAATTTCAAAAGTTATACATACATATAAAAAGAGGATGGGCTGCGTATTTAGCGCAAGTTATTTCAGTAAATAGTGTGATTTTGAATACAACAGAACTAAATTCTTACTGGCATATATGTATATTAAAGTAAAAACACCGTTATATTGAAATTACAAGTTTTGTAATTTCAATATAACGGTGTTTTTACTTTTCATTTGAAAATAATATAAAAAAATGAAAAGTAAAAACACCGTTATATTGAAATTACAAAACTTGTAATTTCAATATAACGGTGTTTTTACTTTTCATTTGAAAATAATATTTGAGAAATTACGAAAATACATTCCAAAAATTACAAACAAAATACAAAAACTATATGTATATGTTTGTTTTTTTTTTTTTTTTTTTTTTTTTTTTTTTTTTTTTTTTTTTTTTTTTTTTAAATTCAATGTTATGAAATCGTTAAGTGGACCGAACAGTTATATCCTTAATCGCATAAAAAAATATCATTTGAAATAAAATACGGTAGACAATAAAGATATAAATGATAAATATATTAAATTTGACGATTTACGCTTTAACAATCAAAGGCTTTCTTTTGTAAAAATATTGCAGCCTTGATTCCTTAAAAATTATTTTTAAAGACCTTTGCTTAGGTAAAACTAAAAAAAAAATAAACTTTCCACATGGTTGTTTCATTCATTATACGCAAAGCTGTCAAATATGTGAACATGATGCATAAAATAAAACGTCATCATGTCGACTCCTTCGGTTGAAAGGAAAGGAACATTAATTTTTTGTTTTGATTTTGAAGTGTCTTGTCTTACCCCGTTTGTGTTATTTGCTGCTCAATTGCTCACGCCTCATAAACCATGTAAATTACATACATACATATATAGAGAGCGTATTAAAATTTCACGGTGAATTATCAAGTTTGTTGTTGTAAATGACATTTGAACACGCGCGCTCATTAAAAAAAAAACACCATACGGGTGTCCTGTACAGTGGGACACCATAGTTTCAAAGTAAGAATTACCTTTAATTGTATTAAATAAGAATTTACTTAGACCTCTTTCTCACACAAGCAAGGAGATTTTTTCTCTTTATTAAATTTCATTTTTAAAAACAAAACAACAAAGAAATCCGATTCGACCAACAATTAGCTCACACAATTATTAACAAAACCTCGTTAAGATACCTTATAGGCACAATAACGGGACATAACCTTCTTCGTTATCACAAAAAGAAATTGGGACTCATTACCGATGACATCTGCAGAGGTTGTGGTGACGAGGAGGAACACGAGGATACTGCTCACTTCCTCTGTCATTGTCCTTCACTCTGTCAGATTAGAAATAAAACCCTAGGCAACTACTTCTTCAATGAATTAGAAGAATTATCAGAACTCTCAAGTAAAATCTTACTGAACTTCGTTAAAACCTCTAAATGGTTAGACGAACCATAGGACTCATAGGTTAACACTTCAAGGAGTTTATAACACTTCAGGGTACCACAATGGATCTACATTGATCTGAGTGTGACGGTATCAAGACCAACTGTCAGCCCATTAAACCTAACCTAACCTAGCTCACACAATTAGCCTCAATCATATTTTTGGAAATAAATGATGTGTACTCATTTAAAAAAAAAAGTATTAGGGCATATTCATAGTCGTCTAACAAGTTGTTTATTTGTCTGTTCTAAGCTAACCTGGAGTTTATGTTATTCATAAACAATTTAAACCCAGACCCAAAAGATAAACTGGAGCTCAAACCTTAAAAACGGTTGACTCTTTGACTAAGTTGTTTTTTTTTTCTATCTGTCAAAAATGTATTGGATTTCAATGGATTGACAGGCAATAGTACTAAAACTGTTATAGAATTCTATTTTTTACTAAACAGAGCTGCCAAATTCTATATGAATAGCAGCTGTTTCTAACCTGTGTGTTAACTTTAGACTTGAGGCCAGTTGGACTCGGTTCGAAAGTTTGACTATGAATATACCCCATTGTTTTTATTTCAACCAAGTTTACGTCAGCCCCACTGTATTGCGGTCGGTGGGTTGAATTCGGTCTTACTGACAATCAACAATAGCTTGTTGCACATGCAATATTGCACTAACGAACGATGTGTGGTATTGGCAGACAATAAGGAGGAGCCTACATCCATTTTCTCCACGTTGTGTGTTATAGAACTCAAAAGAATATTTTTCTGTAGTTTTGTGTTGTTGTTGTTATGTTCGTAATTAATAAAATTAATCTTACATGCGTTCCTAATTGAGAGAAAATGGTGCGCAGTTAATGTACAACATACACAAAACGTACATAGTTACTATTTTGATGCGGTTGAAGCTTGTGGGTGAAGTGTGGTAAATCGGAATTTAAGGTCACTAATGTCAACCCACAGAATAGAAATACCATAGATGCCCGCCTTTGCTCAAGATTACATATTACTATAATCTACTTTTTTTATGTTCGGCTAATTGAATTAACGATTGGTTTTATGACGGTTTTCTTTTGCAAGAATTATATGTTGGTATAATTAATGTGGTTATCGGGGTTAGCGGAGCTTGATTAAATTATAATAATTCGATCTTTAACGTAAACACTTTGAAATATGTATGTAAATATGAATATAAATGCAAGAAATATTCATGTCGATTACAGAATCCGCAAAACTCGATCCGCAGTTAGAGCTCTGTTTCCCACCTATTCATTTATCATGAGAAGAAAAGAGAACACTACACTGTGAATCATTGCGGATCGAGTTTTGCGGATGTTGTAATCGACATGATTAAGTTTCTTTAATATTATTTGTGTTAGATTTTGGTTTACAAACAAACTTCAACCTAATGCACAATCCTCCAATCTTTTTGTAACAATTGGTTAACAAACAATTAAATCAAATGCATTAATTGATGCTGATTTGGTATATATTTTTAGAAGTATTCCAAAATCCCGAATTTAAAATTTTTGGACCGGGACCTACCGAGAGCCTCGCGGTGTTCGCAGTAAATTCTCGACAGCATTCAATTAGGCCCAAAATAGGCACAAAACCAGAAAAGTTTAGTATTTCGTTGTTGGCTATAGCTAGTAGTTTAACCTAGACTTGAGCCTGCTGCACGGTGGCAAGTCGTTTTTCAGAGCTCCCCTTATCGAAGGCTTTCTTCTGTCATCTCAGCTAGCAGGCCTACCTGCGCTTCTAAGCGTCTAATGTTTCTTGTTAGTTTTTGTTACTCCAGGTAAATTAGAATTTTAAATGGAAAAAATGGGACAACCTGAAATTCTGCATGCCGCTTTGGGTAAAGTGAAGGATCTTAAATCTCAGTTTTCGACCTCCGACCCCTTGTATATCTACTTTTTTGTATACCTTTTCTTTTACTCGGAACCTACTTAACGATTTGAATGAAATTTTTTTGTTGTCTTTATTAGCAAGAAAAATAATATCCACCCCTGACATCTGGTGGAGTTTAATAAGACCATTTTCATAAATAAATATTCGAAATCTTAAACAAAAAGTTATCGTGTATTAGCTAATATGAAGTATAGAGGCGTGGGTAGAAAGAACCCTTTAAATGTTAAATTAAAAAAAAAAACTATTGAAGCCCCCTTTAAAGATGAATGAAGTGATACTATTGGCTTCTCGATTCTAATTTCATGCCGCTATAATCCATCCATCCTCATTGCCACGTCATAAAACCATCAAATTCATTTCGTCTTCAAAAAGAGTGACCGTTTCGTGTCAAATTACGCCATTGACATTTTAAGACATTCCAGCAAATGATAAAACGCAAACCTGAAACGTGACTTTCCAACTAACGAAGTGTAGAATCCGAGAGAAATGGTCTTGTTGATGCAATTGACAATGTTACGGATCTCGGAATGTTAATATCTCGGAAAGATGTCATTCGTTGGGATGCACAGTTATTGCACAATTGAATATTGAATTGCATCACTTTTCTTGAAAATTTCCCTAGGGAAAACACAAAGGAAATTGAGTAGATATGGATTGTGTTCATAATAAATAAAGCAAGATTCATGAAACCAACATCAGGTAGGCAGAACGCAGGATATAATCAGCACGTATATTTGAAGAACTTTAAGTTATCAACGGAATTTTTAAAAGCAATTCAATTGCTTCGTGTTTTTATAACAACTATCTGTTTTTCTTTTAATAGTTTGATGATAAGGCTTTACGCTTTGTGGGCGTGAAATTTTTGAAAATTTATAGTTTTACTTGATTGAGATAAATGATTGTTATTTTTTTTGGAAAAAGATATGTGGGCATTTTTCAGCACCTATTTGTATTTCTGGATTTTATTGGGAACCTTTCGATTGTAGTTAAGATGATGGCGTACGGTCATTTAATAAAATTTGAATAGGCGCTAAATTGCCGATGATGTAGGTGCTAATCGGAAGTTATAAACTTTTAAAAATTATTTCTTAACTAATTGAGTGATGGAGTTAAGTCAACGGCTTAGAAGTTATTGTTTGAAGAGTGGTTTCTCAAAAAAGCACACGTGTTTTTTTTTACTAAACTGACATGCAGTCTTGGTCTTTAAGAATAGCAATCAATTTAAAATCAAAAAACAGTCTTTTGTATAATAAATGTGGCCTGGAGGCCTTAAAAAGCTATTTTGAATTTATAGTTCAACAAGTCCCATTAAATAGTCCGGAGAATACTTTCTTCTTTTACTGACGATTGTTATGATTTTGATGGTCACTATAAATCTCCTCTTCACTGCTTCATCCAAGATTCACATTCAGGGTTCTGAGAAATAACATTTTTTCCCAAAAATGAAAACTAAAGAATTCCAAAAGGTTTTGTGTCTTATTTATATTTTTTATTTATTTTTTTTTTTTCAAATATTAAAAAAGAAATTTATTTTTTTTTAACTAAAAAAAATATTCTTTTCAAACTGTATAAATTTATCAAACAAATTTTTAAAAAGAAAATAAAAAAATGTAAGAAAATTGACCTAAAACAAAATACATCCAGAATGCAATCAAAGATATGTATTTTTTAAATGTAGATATGTATTATAATTATTAAGAAAGAATTATAGGGTGTCTCGGTCAAAATTCAACAACGATATTTATAAGGACCAAAATTTTGTACATATTGCAAACAGTAGGGAACTTTTTTTTAAATATAATCAATGGGCCACCTTAGCTGCTAAAATGTCTTTTTTTCTTACAAGTTTTCAAATTAACATTTTTTGATTGTTTATTTCCAAAACTTGATCTGAATTCATTGTACTCCGCACTCTTCATTTGTATGTTTGTCGATGTTTTCATACATATAATCTTCCATTAAAAAAATAAACACTTCGCCTTTTACTTTATCCCCTAGAAGCTTTTGTTTGTTTATGCGTCTTCCTCGTCTCCATAAAAATTCTGTAAGGCGGAGATAGTGTTGTGGGTCGATTTGAAATTGGGTAGCAGATGGTAATCGATTTGAATTTCATGTCCAGCACTGCTGTAAGGTCATTCTGTTGTTTGATGAACATAATATTTAACACGATAATACCATATAATCTGGACATGTTAAGGATTTCTTCCTCGTTAGATTTCTCCGCCCACAAAAAAAAAACTAAAATTTTCTTAAGCTGGTTGTGAAAGTCTTTTTCCGGTTGTTTACATCCAATTTGGAAAGTATAAGCTGGACTTCGAAATAGCCAAGACGACCAAGTAAGTGAGGTTGGTGAGCCGAAACGCCAATTATGGAAACAAATGCCGTTAAAAGCAATTCAAGGAAATCTTAATTTATATTTCTCTTTATTTAGTTTTGGTTTTTGGTACAGTCGTGCATTTTATTTGTGTTTCAAAATATATTTTCTCTGAACAAGCCGAGAATTTTATTGTTGGTCTATTTTTTTCTTCAATCTCACAAAAAAAAACATTTTTACAAAGCAGGAATTTTCATTGCTATTCACTTTTGTATTGACGTAAAAACTCCCCATGTGGAGTCTTTTCGAATAAATTTAACATAATACATGTATATTATACAATATACATTACATATACCTAATTAGTTCAGTTTTTCATTTCCAAAAATGGCTGAATTTTCTAAAAATCATTATCATTTAAGACGTTAAAACATAATGTTAACGTTTAAAAAATGGGGACTAAGTTCCTAACGTGATATCCCATAATCTGAGTGTCGAGATTCATTGAAAAAAAAAATGACTATACCTAACTCCACAATATCCAATTAATTCATATCCAAGACGTTGTCTTTTGATGATTACATTGCTTTCCTATGTACTCGTGCTCAGAATAAAATCCAAGCACAAAAGTTATATAGCTTTCTATATGACTCTAAGCCGCTTAAACACCGGTTTCATTATGCAAAACTAATTCCTATTACCGCTTATGGTTAAAAACGTCCATAAAGGCTCACAGAAACCACCGTCAACCCATAGAAGGCCTCTTCTTGTGGTTTTTGGTGTGGTAGATGACCAAGCCGTTTAAGCTGTCCGCGCACGATTCAGGGCGTCAACGGTCGTCTACAATATTTCCAAATAGCATAATTCCCGGTGCTGGGAGAGGTGAAGTCTCGCATGCGATATGAGTCACCTGGGCTGGGCACTTTTAATATATATTTTATGCATGTAGCTTTTCCGCCAAAAACCTCTGGACTGGAATTTATGGTGTAAATCTGTATGCAGCCATTTAATGTAAATGTGTTATAGATTTATCTGCACGAATTTTCGAATCAGAAAGTTGTAAATAATTGTTTTTCGTCGTACGTTCTCGTCGTTGCAGGTATACAACTATATTGCAGTGGAAGCATTTTAAACTGTATTTCTTTTATTTCCTCACACCAATGCTGTAGAGGTTTATCGCTGAGTAAAATTGGTGTTTGTTTGATTCAGCTGATTGTTTTGTAATTTTATGACGTGAGTCGAATTCAGTATTATAATCTATTATGTAAATTAAAAATAAACGGTTATTATGCTAAAACCCATGTAACGGTAAATATACAAAAATCTGAACGGTGTATACGTTCAGATTTTCTGGATGATGATGAATGATCATTTATTATCTATTGTTAAAATTTTAAGGTTAACCTATATTTTTGTCTCCAAAATCTATGTATCTGACACGGTGTTCATACTGAAAGTCTATTAAAATTAATTACTACATAGGCACAATTTTTCAAACAAAGTTGCTTCGTTTGCCAATCTCGAAAAAAAGTCCTCGACAAAAGGCTCAACTGCAGGCATTCAATGTGGGCGCTCCTTTTGAGAGAGTTGTCATAGACATCTTGGGACCACTTCCACTCACTACTAGAGGAAACAAATACATTTTGGTTTTTGGCGACTATTTTACCAAGTAGCCGGAAGCTTTTGCAATACCCAATAAACAGCAGAAGTCGTAGCTGAAGCACTCGTTGAGCATGTTTTTTCACGATTTGGTGGTGCTCCATTTAGATCAAGGGTGAAACATCGAGTCAACTGTGTTCGCTGAAGTGATTAGACGATTCGGTATTGAAAAAACTAGGACGACACCTGTTCATCCCCAAACCGATGGAATGGTCGAGAGGTTCAATTGAACCATTTTGAATTATTTGGCAAAATATGTGGACCATAATCAAAGAGACTGGGATGAACATCTCCCACTCCTTCTTCTTGCTTTTACATAGAACGGTGGCCCACAGCAGCACAAAAGAAACTCCACAATGCCCAACTTTGGAGGGAACTTCGATTACCTTATGAATTGGTGACTGGCGGTTTGCCTGACGAACATATTTCAACATCTTCCTATGTCCTTGGATTATTTCAAAGCTAGATACCTAAGGAATGGACTAAAAGAAAAACTCACTATTCGGTATCTCGTTTTATACTACAGCTGGAAGCGAAACTCCGATACGAAATCAATGAGATACACACTGAAGAAACATACATATGTCAACAAATGGTTATGATGATTACTGATTAGTATTTGTTTTCTTAGATACATGTTGGTGGACCCATGGTTTTACAATTTTCTGGTACAGATTTTTGTTCTACGTGAGACATCTTTACTTGTTATATTATCTTTGGTACGGTCTTTCAGTTCCGAATCCATCAGCTTCTCTGTCCGATCGATGAGCCTATGTTTTCTGCAAAAAAATGTTGGTTTCTAGGATGTATGTAGGTAGATTAAAGTGTCGAATGAATGAACAAATAATGAAAATCGCTAAAACTGTTACGTCTAATTAATAACCGTCGACCATTGTGTTTCATATAGGCAAAAATAAATAGGGACCACTGAGTCGAACATATCTGCTCAGCTTTTGATGTAGTTAGAGTCGAGTATCATTACTGATTTATGTGTAATATTTTGATAACCAGAAGTGAGTTTCTCACAGCTATGTTGCGTCGCGTCTATAGCAAAACTATTTGTTTGGGTAAGTGATACAGCCCAGTCCAACAATCAACAGACTGTTGCATTTTACGGGCTAACTAGGCCATCAAGAATCTACTTCATTGTAAAAGATTTTGACATACAGCTTACAACGTACACCGCAAATTTTAAAAGATAACCTGTTGAACACTTATTAAGCCACCAGAAATTCAAGTCATATTTGGAAAGCTTTGGTGATATTTAAGGCGGCCACAGAAACCTTTCAACTGGTAATCAATTATTTAATTTCCAGATTTAATGAATAAGGCTGGGCTGAACTCATCCAAAAGTAGCAAACAGTGACGGATGCAAATCCCTATCGTTGACGGACCTACAACCTACAAGAGCGCCTAACACTCTTGGCAATTGTCATCAGTTTGAAGTCAAAAAAATTGCGAATTTACGTATTTTCAGATGAACTCAAATATTAATAAAGCTTTTTTTTTGTTCGTCACTTTGATTTTGTACTAAAATTATTTATCAAATAAATCAGAATTGTATGCTTAACTGATGTCTTCATTCGTCTATCGAAAACCTGCAGCTGGTAAAGATAAAAAAATGGCACTTAATTTTCATTCATCCTTATACAAACTTTTTTAACATAAATAAAACAAACTTATCCTGAACTTTTTGCGTATTAAACTTACCTGGAGAGAATTTCCCTTCGATCCTAGACAAACACACAAAAACCATTAAATCTGTCCTAATACCTATCTATTTTTATACACAAAAAATATTCTTGTAATACAATTAAATCATACCGGAGACAATGCAAAAAACGAATTTGTGCCAGTGTGGTACTCAGAAGCCGCATAAATAAAAACAAAAATTGAAAAAAGGAAACCATCATTAAATACTCATTCTCTTCTCGAATTGACATTAAGCGGGACATGACACTTTGTTATATAAATCATCATACATTTTTTAAGATTTCATAATCCAGCAGTCTAAACTTTCCAGGCGTTGTTTTTTGTTTCTTCAGGCAAACTAGTAATAAAGTGTTCAACTGAGTCGTACAAACCTACTTAAATCTTACAAGATGTAATAAAATCCAAGATGGCTGGAACGTAAATTTACTGCGTAAAATTAAATTAGATGAAAAAAAATCAAGGCTGTAAACCTCCTGGGTTAGATTTCACTGAACAATGTCTACTGAAGAATCTGTACCCTCTAACGTTCAAGTGAATAACTTTATTTTAATATAAGAATTATTCTTAGAAAATAAAGCTTCTTACTTCCCTGGATAAAACATCATGTTTTTTTTTAATTCATGGATTATTAAATGAATAATGATTTCACTACTTGCCCTTTAAATTTCTATCACATGTAAAAATACATGAGTAAAATATTATGTGCATAAGTACATGATTTCAATACTATAGAAACGGTACACAAAGGTACTCTTACGCTAAATTTAAATAGCTTGAGATGTGCTAAGTTCATGTTGAACGAACAATACCATTCTACAAAACAAATTCATGAGGTTTCATTATTTGTATCTTTGAAGTGAATTCCACAATATTTTGAAGTATCTGATGTCTGCCAGAAAATTTTATTTCCAGACATCATCATATTCGTATAAGCATCCCAGGGATTCAAGGGTCAAACGTGCGAGTTCAATAAAGTGTATTAAAAGGTTCATTGGGGGAATAACACCGGAAATACTAACAAATATCCGTCCATTATGGATAACAGAACTCAAACAAATTATATGGGTCAGCATGACGATTTACTTACGAGAATGACCATGCTTTTTTCTCGCATCTATAAGGTCATTAAATAATATCTACTAGATGGACATATACACATCTAAATATACATACATTGAAATGTGAATATTTGAATAAAAAATCATCTCATCCGGTTATACATAGTTCGAAAAGTGTAAGTGATGGTTCCGTTGATTTTATTATTATTATAACTTTATTGAAACGTAAATAAATTAAATAAACAATAATTAATAAATTGAGCTCTGTCTACCAGGGCTTTAAGCTAAAGCTTCCGTTGAAATCGTTATTAACTTTTGGAGGTTGACTTTTACAATTTATGCATATGATAGTGTTGAAATTAGAATAGTTTTTTTTTTTGTTGACACTTTTAATTTCATTTTATGGAAATTTAATTAGCAAAATAAGATGAAAGAAGTTTATTTTGATATCACCACTCTTAAATGTAGTGGGTGTATTAAGTGCTCAAATTTTACCTAGTTTATTATTATTACATTATACAGGGTGAGTCATGAGCAGTGCGCATTTTGTGCGCATTAGGGCGTTTAGG
Organism: Syrphus vitripennis; assembly: GCA_958431115.1. Lineage (NCBI taxonomy): Eukaryota > Metazoa > Arthropoda > Insecta > Diptera > Syrphidae > Syrphus > Syrphus vitripennis. The sequence goes on along the minus strand of OY288108.1, from coordinate 79,695,066 downwards.
TTGGGTTGAGACAAGAAAAAATTAAGAAAAATTGTGGTTGCGGGTGGGTCAAGGCAAAAAAATATTAATACAGTGTTGATCCACTACTGTTTCATTTTACTGCGTTCTCATAAAACTCCAATTCAAAAAAACGTAATAAAACCAAGATTAATGCTTTATAAATCAATTAACTTAAAAATCGATCCTCGTTAAAATAAAAAGAAAGGTTTTTCTTTGTGGTTTTAAAAAAAATACTTTGAAATTTTTTTTTTTTTTCAAAATTTTGACTAAAAATTAATTTTTTAAAAACTATTCCTTAGAATATATTTATTTAAAAACAAAATGAAAGAAAACGTTTTTATTTTGTTTTGTTTTTAAACTCGCTCCATTCCAATCCAAAAATTTGCGTTCGGTGTTTCTGCAGTGCTTTTGCAAAAACAAATCATTTGCCGATGAGCTGTAAACTGGTGACTTCTATATATTGGCTTTTCAACTAACTCTCCAGCCTCCCTGAACCTTTTACAGATTTTTGGAACACCAAAAGATTTTGGACCACAGCTCGTTGGTCCATTCCATTTCACAGCAATGTGACAACTTCAGCCGAATAAATCGCGATTTGTACAAATTTACTTTTAGTGGCACATCGATATTGAGTATCAATGCTTCTTTTTAGTTCCTATTTAAATACTAATACTCTTTTATTTTCATAATAACGAATTATACCTCAAAAATTATCCAATGGATTTGAATTTCAAGTTTTAATATGAAAGAAAACACATTTGAGGTAATGATACATATTTTTTTCTCGCAAGTTAAGTCCAATAAGAAAAATAATTTTGCATGCTAAGCACAATGCTTGCATATAAGTAAAAGTGAAATTAAATCCTAAATATTGCAAGTAAAATTCTCATTTCAATTTTGTTTTTTGAATATCATATGTAGATAGAAGTTATGTATTATATTGAATTTAAAATGAAATTTTAGTAAAGATAGATTTCCGGAACTCACTAATGATAGGGGCAATAAAGATTTGTTTGTTCAGGCTTACGCTTCACATCTGCTCTACATCAATATATCTCTCTACAGGGGATCTTATTTATGTTTTTTTGCTTTTAGTTTATTTTAAAAATCACACTAAAATAAAATTGTTTGGTCAATTAAATGTCAATAAACATTTAACTGAACATCCCTCCAAACAATTTAGAAAACATTTAAGGATACTTGCCTCCCTAAAACAATAAGTTTGCAGCAAGAGTAAAATATTTAGTTTAAAAGGTGGTCAGCTGTATCGTTTGCAGGGCCCATATTTTGTAATAAAAATTTTTTTTTGGAAGCACACAAATGAAAATGTTGATCTTCGGAAAACGTACAAATTACGAACCTTTTCCCAGGAAAAATTCGGGACTGCCTAAGCAATACTGGCATAGGAGACGTCTAATTTTAATTAGGCAAAATTAGGTAATTTCAACCAAATTTGCACGAACGGAAAATAGATAAATGCATTCAGACAATTATAAATTTGGATGCTTTTGTAAACGAGCCTCATAAATTTGAATTTTTCTATGTTACAGAAAGAGAAAAAAGCAGTGAGCTGCCAGACGAAATTATCTCATTTCGGCTCTAGAATAAACGTAGTATAAACTTCGATGTTCTCTGTCATAATCTATCACCACAAAAGTGGTGGTCATAACAAATTCTTTTTGACGATTATAAAATCCATCTTGCCATAAAAGCTAGGCAATAGACTTGTTTTAAAAATGCTGGTAAAATGATTTTTTTATTTTTTTTTTACTTAAAACATTTTGATAATTTTGAGCGACAATAAGTCTGCAAAAAAGATCTGCAGGAACCTTCTAACGCTAACTCGATTAAAGTCTGTTTCCATTATTTCCTTTGTGCACTGCACCTTAGTTTTCTTATAATACACCGCCCTCCTTATTAATAAGCCTTTGCGCCAAATGCCTTGGTTAAACTGCAAATGCTTCTTGGTCAGACCCAAAAATGAACAATTTGTGCTCACAAGTTCAACGAGTCAAACAAAAGTTCTCACCACGTGCGGTATTTAGAACGGTAGCTCATACCAAAGCCAAGAGCAGCACCTCAACGGATATCTGTGGGAAGTAACCTTACGATGATGGACCCAAAGCGATCATTATCGCTATTATCAAGCAGTGGCTGTGGTGCAACTAAATCATTTGTTTTTAATGGATGCAATCCAAAACCCAACCGCATACTGCATTGATTTTCACTTTAAATTCCCAACAATCAATGGTATCATTGATAGATTCTGAGATATTTTAATGAATGAAATTATATGACGACCGACGACTCTAGACTGCTCTAGGTTGCACTTTGATCGTGTCCCAGCATCTCATCAATGCTGGTTGGAGTATTGAGTGATTTGTGGTCTATTTTACCGTCATTAACTTTATTTTCTCAACTCATTTCTAAGTTGGCATCATCAGAGCGGCGACAATAAATTGGTAGTTTAAAGAACCATTTTCAGTTTGCACTTTCTATATACTAGGTATATTAAAGTGCCACACTGCATTCTTCTCGGCAGCACTAAAAAGTTTCTCAAATTTTATTTTCGGAAAATTATATTATACATACATAAGTCGTGTAACGCATGCTCCCTCTCTGGTCGTTAAAACAAACGAAAAACGAAGAAGCACTCAACTGTCTGTGTCAGTGATTTTATTTTTATATAAATACATACATATTTCAAATTTATTTAGGTGACGTCCAAATTTAAATTTAAAAATACAACACTAATGGAACAAAAAAATGAATGAGTATAAAAAAAGGAACCCCAAACTATTTACTATACTTAAGTCGCATGTGGACCATTTTACGTGCTGTTGTTGTTGTTTTTGTATTGTGCTGAATTATCTCTTGATTTTTGTCGTGTGTTTTCAGTTCTAAAAAGCATACAAACGGACAGCATCCAACGGGATTTTGTTGAACAAACGCGTGCTGATTGTCTCCCGTTAAATATTTTATTTGTCAGACAAGCCATACAAAAATTTAATAAAAAAAAAAAGAAAAAGAAAATCGAAATTGCAATGTAAATTTTTGGCATTGTGTCGAGATTTTTGATCTTTTGTGTTGTAATTATAGAAATGTATAAATACTTAATGATACCGGTCTAATTATAAGTATAAGAAAAAGTCATAATAAATCGTTGAGTTCTTATAAGAAATGTGTTAGAAACCATGTTTTTCTAAATATTGCCGGTTGTTTGTAGGTAGTTAAAAAAACTTAAAGTTTACAATTGAATTAAAATTCTTAAATCGTAAATATCAAAATAAATCCAATATTTCAATGAAAAAGTATGTCAGAATTTGACGATTGACGGTTTTTTTTTTAATGAAGAAAAATGGAAAGCAGTTACAAGCATTAATTAATTGAACAAATCTATTTTAAAAGCAAAGAACAAATCTATTTAAAAAGAAAAAAATTGTTTCCCAGTGTACCTACAATCTATATATTATCATCTACCTATTTTTGTGAAGTGAAAATTTGAAAGTGATTAATAAATTTCTCGTTGCGAAGCCATTGAGCGGATTACAATAAACAAAAATGTGCATACAAATTTAAAATTTAACGAATATTTGAATTAAATGATACCGCAATAGACTAGAATATTTGCAATTTATTAATTTTAGCACAATATATGAAATTTAATTTTGGAACGTGTATGTGTCTCACTATAGTGGAATTCAAATTATTTGTAGTCTATGAATGCTTCAAATTTCAAATTTACTGTAAAATGTAATAAATGACTTCGCGGATTTCTCAAATATTTTTCTAAGATCAATGGCAGCTTTTGCTAACAAAAACAAAGTGTTATTATAATAACGAGCCTTTATTAAGCTTTGTCAATTTTAGGTGAGTTTAGGTTAGGTTGGTATGCTGACGGTCCCGTCACACTAAAACCAATGTCGATCCTTTGTAATACCCTATTGGATTGGAGCATCCCTTTAAAAATATAACCCACTAAATCCTATACAGCATCAAGCCATGTCGAGGCGTTGATGTAGTTCATTAAATTTTAAATGTTATTATATATCTATTGTCTTCGAAATTTCTGGTAGATCGTTGAAGAAATAGCTGCCTCATATTGCAGAATGTCGGACATGAACCTAGGTAAGGTAGTGAAGGGTGTCCCCTCCTCTACCCCTTCATTCGTTTCATTTTCTTTTTATAATACCCAAATAAAGGGTCCGCCATCTAACGTTTTTTTTCAACTAGTGCTTATTTCGTGAATGGTAACACTTAGCTCATGTCTGATTTGACAGATAATTAGTTTTATCCTTCCGCTGAACGAATATGGTTGTGTATACGCTTGAACAACGCTGGGAAATATTGCGACATTACTTTGAAAATCATGGTTTTTGGAAGAAGAGAAGCACTGTCAGCTCCGTATGTTCGTTATCTTGTGAAAAAAGTGAAAGAAACTGGCATCCTCATCGATAAACCAAAGCGTGAAAAGCCAAAAACTGCGTACACCCGAAAATATTGCTGCTGTGGCAGAAAGTGTGCGTGAAACGCCATCAACATCAATTCACCGTCGTTCTCAACAATTGAATTAAATTGAATTTCGGAAACATCATTGAGACGAATTTTGCATAAATATGGGTTCAGGAATTGAAGCCAACTGACCATCCAATGCGTTTTCGCTTCGCTAAGTGGGACTGTTTTTGAAGATCGCATTATCAGCCGCAGAGCTGATATCGTTTGTCCACCTCGGTGCCGCCATTTGACATTATTTGTGGGGTGCCGTAAAAGATAAGTGTTACGCCGACAAGCCAGCCGTCTTCGATCTGCGGCCAATAGACAAAAAAATACATCTTCTTAAGCTTTGATCTATTATGTATAGGTTGTAACAGACGGATTCGTAAACACATTTATCAAGTTATTATGAATCATTTATGTTCCAACAAATGTGCCATGTGAAAATTCAATCTTATACAATTTTCCTCCTTCAACTTCTGCCTTTTATATTTTTTTTTTCAAACATTTCAACAAAATGCTTTTTTTCACCTTTTTCTTCGACAATTTCTCCATTTATGTTCATGGCATAGCTTTTTGTCTGCCTTTAAACTTTTTCTCGTTTTAATTTTTGCATTATTCCATTGATTGCTTTGAATTAATAATGAAATGTAAATTGCAGCGGATTTTTTTTTTGTTCAGTATTTTGTTGTCGTTGAGAATTAATGCTAGAATAATTTTTCGGTCTGGTTGATTCAAAGTGTCATGATGATGATGTGTTTGAATTCGTTATTTTATATAAATATAAAAAAATCTCCTGTCACGATGTTTGTCCGCGATGGATTCCTAAACTACTTAACCGATTTTAATGTTTTTTTTTTGTAAATGTGTGCTTTTTTCCAACTTGAGAGATTGGATAGCTTAGATCTTTAATTATAGTCGCAATTTTATTTTATTGCAAATTATATGTCTATAATTAATTGACAGTCTAAGGAGATCAAAGCGTCTAGTTTTTGAAACAACAAATAAAAAAATCCAAGCAACTGGGTACTGGAACCCAAGTCATTCGATCTGGTGTTATACTCTCACCGAACTGTGGGACAAATCTTTATATCGTTTTTTAGAAAGTAAGATAATCATAATGGATGCCTGGAAGCTAGAACAGCTTCATCTACAGAAATTCAGTCCGCCTTTTTATAGAAAAAATATTTTTCTCCTAAGATACTTTAAGAAATTAAGTAGCAAAAACTAAAAACGAAAAATTCTCTGATCTGTAACTTTTAAAATACTAACCCAATTGCACCAAAATCCACTAAAACCAGTTTCTGCTAAAATGGTTATAAAATGTATCGTCCTGATAACTATTTGCGGGTTGTACTAATGCTCTTCCCTGTTTGCAAACCATCCCTGAGTTTTATCATTTTTTTTTTTTAACGGAACAAAAAAGTTTAACCAATGCAAGTGAAACAGCAGTATGAGAGATTTTAAACTTAACTTAAAAGTTCATCCACACTGCGTACTGAATATGTATTAATACAAAAAATGCCAAAAAAGTATGAGAAAATGATACATTTATGATACTCAGTGCGATGCCGATGGTGTATTTTCGTAAGAACTCGCTTTTAAAATGTATCTGGAGGAAAATTGCATTTTAGTTTTTTCTTTGTAGTTCATGCATTTGTATTTAAGATTAAATGAGAAAAATTAAATAAGAAATGTATTTAAAAAAGAAAGCATTTATTTAATGTTAAGTATAAGAACAAATAAGGCTTCAAAGTAAAAAAACACATCAGTAAAAAAATAAAATTAATCAAGTCTTAATTTTATTGACGTACTTGAAATAAATAACTTAATATAGACTCTATCAATAAATAACAATAATAACTAATTATACCCAAATCAGATGTGTGGGAACCTCAAACTACCCTGCGTCATTTTATCTCTTCACTCTGTTTGAAGTGATTATCTTTTGTGTGAAAACGCATATAAATAACCTTATAACTTTTCAAGGTGTCAAACCACACTCCTTATCAGGGCCGGCCCTACCATATGTACAAGATGTGCAAATGCACAGGGCGCAGAGCTGCATGGGGCGCAAACTCACAAGAAAACTACATTCATATGTTTTCATTCTTTTTAATTAACCTGCTTTTTTTTAATATTTTTTTTTACTATGTCACTATCAAATAATTTCTAAACATGCGAATTAAACCGTTTTATCATTTTGCAAAAAAAAATTTATTCGTATAAGTACCAAAATCAACGCCAAGATTAAATTAATTCAAACAAAAAAGATTCGAACTTCCTCCATACGTGCAAAATTTTTATTTGCCCGTTTCACTCGAAAATCCCCATACAAATAAATATAAATACTCATTTTTATTTCCCATACAATCGTTTGAGTAGAAATGTGCAAATTTCAGATTTGCACATATGGGAATTCACTCAACGAAAATTTATTGATAGAAAAATGAACTCAAACGTTGATTTTTGTTGGAAATGAATGTATCCCACAATAAGCAGTGCGACAAACGTAGACTGTGCAGATTTAAATCCTGCACACAAGCAAAATCTCTCAATCTTTCAAACGTAATGAATGTGGGTGGTTTTTTTTACTGTCAAACACAATTTTCTCTTGTTGTCTCTTGGCAAAAGCTAAATTTTGCACAGGGCGCTCGTTTGGGCTGGGCCGCCCCTGCTCCTAATCATGTTCAAATTATACCAACTGTCAACGAAAGCAAAAGTTTACCATATACTTAGATCATCATGTTTTGAATAAATTTCCCATTGAATTCCCACTAAGTGAGACACTACAGCTTCTTTGATTGACACAATATTATATCAAAAATAATTCCAAAGTCCCTCGCACCTTTAGATTTGACTTTAAATTTTTTGTTTTCCCCACACACTATTGAAATAGTATTATGGAACACAGATCGCGTAACTTCACTTGTTATACGGTGCCGGAATGCTCGACTGACGATGAAAGTCGATACAGTAGTGATCGTGATACGGTTTCGTCGGACTCAACGGCGGTGTCAACCTCAAGCGACAATATTCATAAAAAGTCACAATTGACATTGACAGCATCCCAGCCTCAGATCGGTACGTTCCATCATGCTAATCAATCGAGACCGCCGCAGTTGGGGTATTTTGTGCCATTAGCGCCACATTATTATCTAAGTCCACCAGTTCAGAGGCGGCGGTATAGGTAAGCTAGTGGGGTGTTGGTATCGCATAGTGTTTGGGACAGAGACATTATGTATATTTAAAAAGAAACAGTAAAATCTCACATATGCGGATTTTTTTTTTTAAAGAGAAATTTTAATTTATGTGTCAACATCCCTTTGATTAAGGGACTTCCCAAACTTGAAGCATATGTCTAAGTTTTTTTTAAGAAAATATTTCCACTAAAATTTAGAGTAAATCTTCTTCAAAAGGAGATTTAACTGTTATATTGAAATCGATATCTTCTACATGTTTACATGTGAGACAGTTTAACATTTTTACCTTCATATGTGACTGGTGAGATGTGTGTTTGTGGTTACGTTGCAACATGTTGGCAAGGGCACCCTCTGTGGTTTTGTATGCTAATACTTTTTTTCTATTTTTTTCAGAGACAAGGACATTGACCGTTCTCGTCGTGCGGTTAGTTACAGCGGTTCTACAACCAGTTCACTGCCTAGAGCTGCTCCCCGACGAATATCATTGATGAAAGAACCACCGCCTCCGCCCCCTCCAAAGCCATCATTATCACACACTTCATCCATAAACTCTTCGATCACAGCTCCTTCACCTATTCCAAGTAAATTTCCACAAACCGAATACAATTTGATACAAAGACTTGATTCCACTTCGAACCTGAGCATTACACCACAAAATGTTTATCAAGCTCCTACGACAATATCGAGTAACTATTCGTCGTTGTTGTGTCATGCTCGCTCAGCAACAAGCCCCACTGCAGTGCGTAAACGTGAGAAGCTACTTCATCGATTTAGCGATGCGGCAACATTGGGCAGGAAGTTGAAGAAGAAAAAGAACACAAATCGGACATGCCATTCGATGACTGAGGCTATTGAGATGCTTGCCGATCCGGTGATTGAGGATGAATTTTTCGTAAGTACCTACATTTTGTTTGTTTTGTTCAACTAAGTAAATTGCTAAGATCTTTTAATGATATTATTGAAAGTTAGACATAAAGAATTTTTGCTTTTAAGGGCTTTTGCGCACATATAAAGGGCACGATAAATGAAATTATTAAAGTAACAATATTTTTGAAGAAAATGTTTTTTTTTTACTAAGAATTCGCATATTTTTTTTGTTAATTTGTGTATCGAGCTTCATATGAAATCAAAATAACCTCTCCTCACTCTCAAAAACTTCTCTTAAGATATTAATTAAAATATCGAAGATGAAGTTAATGAATGCGTTCTGGAGTTAAGGTCACTTGACGTCAATTCTTGGTTTTTAATAAACTTCACTTTCTCAAGTGATTTTTTATCGATGGTTAGGTTAGGTTAGGTTTTATGGGCTCACAGTTGGTCTTGATACCGTCACCCTCAGATCAATGTAGATCCATTGTGGTACTCTGAAGTGTTGTAAACTCCTTGAAATATTATCTTATGAGTCCTATGGTTCGTCCAACCATTTGGAGATTTTGACGAAGTTCAGTAAGCTTTTGCTTGTGAGTTCTGATAGTTCTTCTAATTCGTTGAAGAAGTAATTTCTTAGGGTTTTCTTTCTAGTTTGACAGAGTGATGGGCACGAGTACGATAACTTGGGCGCCGAAAATTGATAACGGTTTTTTGTAGAGGGGTCCAAAACAAGCATTTTTTACTATGGTAGGGGGGGGTCTATCTTGCCCCGTTTGGGCGGGAGGGGCAATTTTATGAAAAGAGTACTAAAAGTGGAAAAAAAATCATTAAAAAATAACGGTAATACTTATAGTTAAGTTTAATATTGTTTTTTACAGCCAGTATTTTGTACTATAAGCCACTTTTTGAATCAATCAAAAATTATACACAGTTTTCGAAAAAATTAGTTTCAAACACAAAATTCGGGAAAAAAACACTAAAAAAGAAGTTTGAAGTGTAATTTCTCAAAACCATAAGATTTAATATACATTTTTTTTATAGAATTCGGTGCTCTTATTGATTCCTTATCAAAAACTGAAAACTAGATTATTTTATGTCTTCTAGTTTTCGAGAAAATTGAAAATTACTAATTACTTTTTTGTGAGATTTTTATTTTTGTTGTTGTTTATATAAGATTTCTTGTCCATGTAGGCTTTTTTACATGAAAACAATGCTTGCACCCAGCATTACGGCGTAGAAACAGTTGAGGTATGTATGGGGGGCATGCTGCCCCCCTGCAACCCCCCTGCTTGGCCTCACTATAGGATTTGGGGTATGTGCGAGGTTCGATGTATGCAAAATTTGATATTTAAACAGTAGTAAAGTATAAACAGTTGAGATATGTATGAGAGGCATGCAGTCAAAAAGCTAAAATCTCATAAAAAAGTAATCAATAATTTTCAATTTTCTCGAAAACTAGAAGTCATAAAATGATCTAGTTTTCAGTTTTTAATAAGGAATCAATAAGAGCACCGAATTCTATAAAAAAAATTTATATTAAATCTATGGTTTTGAGAAATTACACTTCAAACTTCTTTTTTTGTGTTTTTTTTCCCCGAATTTTGTGTTTGAAACTCAATTTTTCGAAAACTGTGCATACATTTTGCCTGATTTAAAAAGTGGCTTATAGTACAAAATACTGGCTGTAAAAAACAATATTAAACTTAACTGTAAGTATTACCGTTATTTTTTAATGATTTTTTTTTCACTTTTAGTACACTTTTCATAAAATTGCCCCTCCCGCCCAAACGGGGCAAGATAGACCCCCCCTCCCATAGTAAAAAATGCTTGTTTTGGATCCCTCTACAAAAAACCGTAATCAATTTTCGGCGCCCAAGTTATCGTACTCTCCCCGAGTGATGGATAGTGACCAAGAAAGTGAGCAGTGTTTTTCATCGGTACTGAGTCCCATTTTCTTTTTGTGGTAACCAAGAAGGTTATGTCCCGTTATAATACCTATGAGGCATTTTCTTTTCGTATCAAGGCCATAGTTTCCTGGTATTAACACAGGTTTCTAGGAGATTCCATTTTTCTTTGGATTTTTGCACAACAATGTTATCAACGTTTTGTTTCAGTTCGCAAGGTGGTATTCCTATGCTATGGTCATAAGAGAGGGATCAAGTGCTGAGCCTACTCTCGCCAGTTCATCTGCTTTTTTGTTACCTGGCACACCGCTATGGCCAGGAACCCAGCAGAGTCTTACATTATGCTGCACGCCAAGAACCCTTAGCTCTTCGCTACAGCAAGAAACAAGCTTTGACTTGATTTGACTGGCAGATATCGCTTTTATTGCTGCTTTGCTATCAATTAAAAAAGTGATGTCCGAATGTGATATCACCATCATGGATATGTGATATAGCGTTTTCACTGCTGAGAAGCTTGGAAGACGCTACTATGGTCAGAAAGCCTGAATGAATTGGCTAGATTTAGGTTTTCCGAGAAGAAACCTGCACCCACTCCAGTGTTCATTTTTGAGCCATCAGTGAAGATACTAATTGTCGACTCATTTGTGTGTGGCACACTGTTATCCCAATCTACTCTGTTGGAGAAGCTGGTACTAAAAGATTTGTTGAAATCTAGGTAAGGGGTCATGTAATCTGTATAGATACTGCTGCCTACGTATTTTGTGAGAATGGAAGCATGGTCACTTTGACTAGTTTTCCAGATGTTGGTTTGGCTTAGTCGAAGGGCGCTGTTTGCTGCTGATTCTTCAACAAATATGTAGATCTAAAGGGGGGAGATTGAGGATTACTTCTAAACCAGCAGTAGGGGTAGTCCTCATCGCACCAGTTGTGCTAATAGAAGCCATTCTTTGTAATTTGGTAAGGGTCTTTAAATTCGTGGATTTCTCCAGAGCTTTCCACCACATCCAACTGCCATAGGTTAGAATTGGCTAACAATGGCAATATACATCCACATGATTATTTTAGGATTAGGTCCCCAGTTTCTACCGAGAATCCTATTGCATGAGTATAATGGAAATCATGGCTTTCTTGTATCTTGCTTGGATATTAGGGCGCCAGTTAAGTTTTCCAAGATCATTCCGAGGTATGTATCTTGCACTGTCGGAAATCTTAAGTGGGTTGTCATCAATTTTTGGTAATTCAAACAGAGGAATTTTCCTTCTGTTTGTGAAAAAGTACCAATTCTGTTTTAAGGGGGTTTACCTTTAGACCGCATTCCTTAGTCCAGTTACTGACCATGGATAATGCATTTTCTAATTGTTCGCTTACAGTGGTAGGATATTTTCTAGTCGCCAAAAGCGCCAAGTCACCAGCGTAGGCTACCACTATTATGCCGTTAGAAGAGATGAAAGAATTCCCCCTTGCGGGGTACCTCTAGATGCCAGCATCTTGATCTGTGAGTTACCAAGCTCGCTATGAATCTGTCTATTTTTCAACATACCTATACATGATCCATTTGATAATTGTTTCTTCTACTTTGAGATCACTGAGTGCTTTCTCAATTGCACTGTTATGAACGTTCTTGAAGACTCCTTCAATGTCCTAGAACGAGGCAAGAGTGTATTCTTTAACCTCAAGCGACTTTTCTATCGTTCTAACCAAGCAGTGTAGTGCCGTTTCAACACTTTTGCCTTTTGTGTAGGCATATTGGAATGGTGATAGACTAATGGGTCTGAAGACTTTGGGTTCCGTGTGGCTGGGCTTGCCGGCCTTTGGAATAAAGACAACTTTAGCTTCACGCCATGTCATTGGAACATATCCCCACTTTAGGCTGCTTAAAAATAAGTTTATCAGATGTGGTGTGATAAGTTCAATCCTTTTTTGCAGCATCAGGGGAAAGATGCCGTCTAGGCCTGGGATTTTATAAGGGGAGAAAGAGTTTATTGCCCAGTTCACTTTTTCTTCCGTTATAATATCAGTAGGGATTTCATATGCGTAGAACAGATAGTTATCTGATTGGCATTCCCGGCTAGATTTGCTTCCTGGGAAGTGGGTTGCAACCAGGAGTTCTAGACTATCATAACTTAACTCTGTCCAACTGTTGTCTGGTTTCCTTAGAGAACCTACAGAGGTTGTAGTTTTAGCTAGGATTTTCCTAAGTCTAGCTGATTTGTTGGTGCACTCAATGTCGCTACAGAAATTCCTCCATGAGCTAGGTTTAGCACGTTGAGTTTCTGTTTTGAATTTGCTTTGACTGGTCTTATAGCAGTCCCAGTCTTTTTCTAATAATAACGTACGTTTAGCTACATTGAAAAGTTTCCTTGTTTCTTTCTTCTTTGCTTATTCTTTTGTCCACCAGGGAGGATTTTTGTTATTCTTCACTTTCTTTATGATGGACAACTGATTTCAAAAGCTTTACGCAGTACCCCAGTTAGGTCTGCTGTTTTTCTAAGCTATTTGGTAACTGAATAGCGGTAGTGTTTACGAGTTTTATGTTATTACCTTATTGAACACACATTATTGAAGATATGCCAGTCAGTGCATATCTGCTGACTGTCACCGTTAGTAATCGTAAATTCAATTAGACGATGGCCTGAGAAAGAAGGTTCTTCCAAAACTTTCCAGTGATCTACATCACAGGAGTTCGAGTTGTTTGAAAGGGTAATATCAAGCACCTCACTCACGAAGGTGGGTGTATTACCTCGGTTCGCCACACAAAGATTATTATCAATAATAAATTCAAAAAGGGACTCGCCCCTAGTGCTAGTATCGGTACTTCCCCATTGCACATGGTGTGCTTTGGAGTCGTATCCTGAAATAATGTTATATATTTTCTTACTTGCGAATGATACCAATTGGCTGGTTAAATCCGCTGGTGGTCCTTCAACTCCATCATATGGCATGTACATTGTACGTGGAGGCTATTATGAGCGTTGAGAGATCCTCGCGTTCTAAAATAACCACGGTCTAGTCGTTGTTGCTGTAAGTAGTTAGAAGAAAAAGATTAAACTGTTTCTTGACTACTATGCAAGATCTGGTATTACTGTTTTGGCTGTCAAGATTTGACTTGTACAGTATGAAGTCTTTAGAGTTTAAGTCCTTAATCATGCCACCTGCTATCCAGGGTTCTTGAATCAGGGCCACGTCATATTGTCTACTCTCCATGAGGTAGACCAGGTTAGCGCTGGTGGCTTTACTATGTTGAAGATTGATTTGTAAGACTTTCAATTCCATTTACGTAATAAAGAAATATTTCATCGCCTTACTAACCTGTTTTCTTTTGCTAGATGTCAATCTGAGCTTGCATCTGGTAATCCCGACGCGCACTCTGAAATCCACTTTCCTCAGTAATGGTATAGATTTGTGGATCAATCATACCAATACCTCGGTGCCTTCACTCGTTTTTTTCACACTTGATGATTTCCCATTCCTGACTAAGGAGATCATTATTGAGTGATATGATATATCTCTCAAGCCGATCATTTGGAAGGGTTGCACCTTTTACCAATAGTATATACCTATTGGCCTGGATAGGTTTTTAATCTTCTTCACATCGATCAGTCGAAGATCAGCATTTTTCCATGGGGCCGCAGTGCAGTTTTTTTAGTGAAAGTCTGGAGCCATTTGAGGGTGGCTTCATTTTCACAATCCATCACTTTAAACCCATGGATGGTCGTAAGGTTTCCAAAGAGCGGCGGAGGCATGTTTTTAACGATGGCCTCATTGACTTCTTCCAGGATTCTAAGCTCCAGAAGTTGCCATTTATCCTCAGTCAGCTTCCGTGAAGGTTTACCGAAATCTGCGATGGCAACGTGCTGCCCCTTCACGGTTACCCGGGAGATCTTTATTCTCTTCATTACCTTGTTTGGGAAGAGTCATTCGGGGAAGAACATTCGTCCCTCGTCCTTTTAGAGGAACAAGGGGCGTCACCGTCAAGAGGTTGTTGTGGATTTGTATCCCTACCTTGTGATGTGTCCATGTGTGTCCCGTTCTTGTCCTGTAGTTTTCCGTAGGCGCTGTTTGGATTTGTCCAGCGCTGCCTTCTCCTTTGCTGTTAAGGACTCGGGAGTCCTGTTAGCAAAACGCCAGAGGATCCTCTCAGCGTTTCGTCTTTGTCGTCGTGTTATTTCGTTTTCGTTAAGTGTCTTACCTTTGCGTTTTTTCGTCCCTTTTGTCAATGACTGTTGCAAGGCTGTCGAACGTCGTGTTGACCGTACGGGTTTCGGGTTCGGAGTTGATGGTTATGTTAAGGTCGACTCCTGGGCTGCCACCACTAGAGTTGCCTTCGCAAACCTTCTCATTCTTACCCTCATTGAGAGTAACCTCCTCACCTGCTTTACCAACTGATTTCAATGCGATCAACGGATCGGCAGGTAGTTGGTTGACGTCTCATCGTCTGTCCGTACAGTCTGTCTTACTTGTTCAGTAACAAGCGTTCCTAGTTTGTCCTTATTAGTTGCTACGACAATCGAAGATGGGGTGCACCCGACCTTACTCCGTACTAAACCAGCGATAGGAGCGGGTGGACCCATCAAGGGCTTTACGCTAGGACCTTTTGGAGAGAGGGGGTTGTGTGCTTGAGCGGTTTGCCTGTCTATTCCAAAACCTACCCTCTCCAGAAAGGCACGAGCATTGTGCAGCTGCTTCCTTTCCTGTTCTGTCAGCTCGTCTCTTTCCAACTTTCCCAGCCTCTTGACCGTTCTTTTACTGTTGGTGATTCTGCATCGTCTAGAAGCTCTCGCCACAGTGGAGAGGCTCGAGCTAGCGACTGAACAGACATCACTGACATCCTCCATATCGAGGTAAGCGAAGGGGTTAAAAAGAAGATTTTCTTCCTCTTCTGACAGGCTGCGGATTTTTTCGTTGCTTATGATGAGAAGTTCTTCGTACTTATAATTGTTTGCTAGAGAAAGAAGTGAAAACAAAAAGAGAAAAGAAAAAGAAGATAGAAAAAGTTTCGAAATTATAAGTAGAGTTATAGTAAAAAAAAAATTTTATATGGAAAAATTGTCACTGGCGACTCCTCCTCCTGATATTGAGATCGAGGGGCAATGCCGAAGCGGTAGCCATGACCTCTGCCGACCGTATAGCGTTTATCCCCGCTATGGTAATATTCTGTTTTTTTGATTCTTCCATAGTTCATAGTTCAAAGTTGGTGGCTGAGATACTGCTCGAGAGCTTGTGTCTGCAACTGAACCTTCTGAAGGTTTGCGCGTAAGCCTCCTCACCAACGTCAAGGTGGAGACCCGTCGAGGAGGGATTTTTTATTGATAAAATGTAATCTACTTTCATTTTCGATTTTTCCGGGTTGGGAGTTCATACCGTCACAGTTCATACCAGTGCACACTATACCCACACAGTTCATACCGAGGGACGCTTAATACCCAGGGACAGTTCATACTGCCACATTTCATACTAGTTCACACCATACCAACGCAGTTCACGCCCAGGACAGCTTTCTATTCCGAAAATTCGTTTTTCATACATGTACTAAGCCCAACCTCAAAAAAGCGTATGGTTTGATCAAAAAATTCCAATATTTTAGTGGACTATTTAGAACCGAAATTTGTCCCAGATGAGCCAAAAAAGGTCCGAATGAAATAAGGCCTAGATTGAAAAATTAAATAAAACCCTAGTGAAAATTGTGAAACAAGAACTGAAGGCATATGATTGGAAAAATAGAGTAAAACCGAGGGGCCTTATTTGAATGCAAGATTGTGACTGAAACATTGAAGAAAGCCAAATGGTCTTATTTCATTGTACTTTCGCGGCATTATTTCATTTTTACTTGCAACTATAGTTAGGGCATGTTTTGGATTCGTGAAAATCGAACTTGAGATATAATCAGACCTGAAATTATAAGATAACAGATAAAAGGTATGCCGGCAATTCTTTGTGTCGGCTTGTTTTTACCTCACCCTACAGCATTTATTGTGTAATCTTCATAATATTGCAAAATTAGCAAAATTCAATATTTATTAATTACGTTAAAAAATATGTCAAATAATAATTAATATGTTGAATAATAAATCTTACATGGGAAAGAAATAATAAATGAGTATTTTAAGAATGATTTTTTTTTAATAAAGTTCGTCAGCAACAATAACATTGAGAAATGCTGCTAGAGGATTAAAAGATTCATGCCCTCCAAATCCAAGGTACCAAGGTGGGCACACGTGCCAACAGTTTGTCGTCTAGTCAAACATGTACAGTAATATTGTACTATTGCGTCGATGGAACTTTGAGCCCTACCAATTAAAATGTAGCAGAAATATGATCTTCTCCGGATATGCCGCGACTGGATGATTTTGCCTCGCATTTGCTTGATTCAAGGAAATACTAAGTTTTACTCAATTCAGTAAAGAATGGATTTTTTTTATGGTGATTTTTTTGGTGGGATCAGAAGAATAAGGCTGATTTTTCACATCTTTCAGAAGACAATATCTTTCAAATCATTCTATGAGAAAAAAAAAATTTCATGCATTTATTAACGCATGTAGGTCATATACCACAATCGTGATTTCAAACCACTTTTAACGCGTTTTCACGCAAATAATCCCGATTATACGTTGATCCGGATGTATATTCTGTTATAATAAATTATGTTGACAAATCCCAATTAATTACCCTTATGTGTACTACTTGTCATCGCATTTAAGTAACACTTAAAATTCAAACCTTGTCTTACTTTTGTACTAGTATTTTTCCAAAAACTTTTTTATGACGCCGAGTTGAGACTAACCGTAATATAAACAATTGATCTCCACAAAAATACCTTTCAATTGATATATGAATGATCTTTATTGGCCAGTTTTTTTTATATTTAGCCCGCACAAAAGGGGATTTTATGTACCTTTTACATGTCAGAAACACAGTGCGAGCCTTAGGTAAGTTGGAGAGGATGTGAAAGTAGATGTCGGTGAACATTAGTCTTGAATTTCAGTATATCACAATGAGAGGGAAAGACAGAGCTTGGAAAGGAATTCCACATTCGCGTAGTACGGCTAAAGAACGAATCCCTGTACTTGACAGTACGGCCGAAATTGGGTTCAAGAGCAAACTGATGAGCATTCCTGGAAGCGCGAGTATTACGGTTGAATCGTTTAAGGGGAGGAGTGCAACTGGCTATTTCATTTGAGCACTTACCGTAAAAGTAACGATAAAAGAGCGAGAGACAAGGAACGTTACGCCGGTGTTCGAGTGACGTAAAAGTATCGATGATGTTCCTGTCTCCGATAATTTTGAAGGCTCGTCTTTGTATACTGTCCAAGAGGCTTAAGTTTGTTGCTATAGCACCAGCCCAGAGATGGGAGTTAAACTCAAGCTTTGGACGTATATAACTTTTATAAATAATAGCAAGATCAAAAGGGGAAAAGAATTTCTTGCATCTCCAAAAGAAACCTAAACATCTTGAGACATTTTTGGCAACGTTAAGTATGTGATCATTCCACAAAAGATGGTTTGTGATACACATACCTAAACTCGCAAGCTGATTAGTTTCTTCGATGCAAGTGCCACTCATAGATAATAGGAGGGGGGGGGGGGGTACGTCTCACTTTAACGACAGAAGGCAGCATTAAATTCTACTTGTACAATGCTGTTTAAGTCAGAATTTAATGTACTTATCATATTTAGCCGTTTCAGTTCCACGTCCGAAGAGCAGGGATGTTAATCTGGAAACGAATGTGAAAAGCTAAGGGTGCTATCGTCAGCGAAACAATTCAATGGATTAGTAGTTGCAGACAGGAGATCATTAATAAAAATGAGAAAGAGGGTCGGAGACAAAACAAAACCCTATGGCACACCAGCATTTATGTTGTGGGTTTCAGACTTGAATCCGTCTAATACAACTTGTATAGTACGATTCGAAAGAAAGTTACTAATCCAACACGAAGAAGGGTTTCATCGATATCTAAAGCACGCATTTTCGATAAAAGAGCAGGATGCCAAACTTTATCAAATGCTTTAGAAATATCAAGTGCAATAATCTTACTTTCTCCAAAACGAAGTAAAGATTTGCTCCACTGTTTGGTGAGATAAACCATCAAGTCACCAGTGGACCTATTGCTGCGAAAGCCGTATTGCCGGTCATTGAGAAGCTTTCGATCTTCGAGATATTTCTTGATAATTTATCAGCGTTTCCATGACCTTGGAAAGAAGGGACGTAAGTGCAATTGGTCGGTAATTAGAGGGTGAAGAAGATTCGCCTTTTTTTGGGATAGGCTGGACAAATGCTGTTTTCCAAGTGCTCGAAACAAGCCCAGAAGAATAGGATAGATGGAAAAGCTTACGCAGGGGCTTTGCCAGCGTGGAAGAACACCTCTTCAGAACAATGGCGGGGATACCATCCTGACCAGCGGATTTATGAGTGTTGAGATCTTTAAGGACTCTCGCCACAGCTCGAGTACGAAAAAAGATTTGTCCCATAGAATCATTTACGCGCTCAAGAACTGGGGGAGTCATGACACAATGAGACAGCGTAGAGTTGGCGGCGAACTGCCGAACGAATAAGTTAGCCTTCTCGAGAGAGCTAACGAGGGGAGTGTCATTGACAACGAGTGTTGGGACCGAGGAAGATGTTTTGTTCCTTATGTTTTTTTTTACAAATGACCAAAAAATTTTTACTACCTGGGGGACATTGTAATATTTTTTGCCTTAATTTTTGGTCATGTAAAAATTTGGTCTTTCGAATGTGGGCGTTGCAGGCCTTCCTGGCTTGTTTGAACTTTTTACGGTTTTCCTCAGTTGGGTTGGCTCTAAAACAACGGAAGCTAACTTCTCTGACCCCAATAGCCTCTTTACTGCTTCCATTAAACCATGATTTCTCTTTGGGCCTGATGCTTTTAGCCCTATTCGGGATAAAAGTTCTCATTCCCAAAAGAATCATATTAGTAATCATATCCGCGCTGGAGTCTACGTCGCTACCGAAGAAGCATACTGATCAGTTAAAGATCCTGAAAAAAATTATTGAGACCGTCCCAGTTGGCTTTCTCGTATTGCCAAACGGTTCTCAAAGGAGTTCTTTCTCTAACTGGATTTTTTTGGCACGAAAAATTTGCGGAAATGATACTATGGTCGAATGTACCTAGAGGCGGTAATACACTAATTGTGTATTTATCGGGGTCAGAGGTTATAAACAAGTCAAGAGTATTTTCGGCTTGGCCATTAACGTCCGATATTCGGGTAGGCTCGTTGACAAGCTGAGTATTGTGTACATTGAAATCGCCCGTAATAACGATTTCAGTGTGAGGATGTAAGTAAACAACTTTTTGGATGGAGTCAGACAGAGCGTCAAATGCACGAGAAGTTGAAACTCTGTCCAAATTAGGGCTTCGATAGAGGAAACAATAATGTACGATGTGCCTGTTTACCGAGAATTTAAACCACAGGAAGTTAAACAAGGGGTTGGTACTAGGACCATATTGTGGTTGAAACTGGTAAGCAACATCATTTCTAACCTCTAACGTAGACAGCGATACCATGGTGGGGGAGGAATAATGACACTAAGTTATACCCATGAATTTGAAATTCAGCAGGATCTGTATTTACACCTACTTGGTTTTCACTTAGTGCCAAAACAGCTGGCCTGTTTGTAACAGAATGGGCGTACTTGCTGGAAGCCCACGAATATTACAATAGTTAACTCTGAAATTTACAATCATTGTGATTAAAAAGAAATAAAAAAGACTAAAACAGACGAGATCTAAGAGAAAAACTGAATATGATTAAGTTCTTTTTTTTGGAATTTTTTATTATTATGTTATTGCGGCACTGAAATTATTATATTTTTTTTGTTGATTTTTTTTTGCTTGCTGATTTTTTTTTTAAATTTTTTGGCGTAGGTGAACTTGTTTTTGTATAAACTCCTAAACAAATTGTTAGTAACTCTGTAAATATTTTTAAAAAATTTCGGCAGCTTAGTATGCTCACTCCGCTTGTAAGAGCTGATCATAGTGAAAAGCAAATATCGAATCTTCCCTGTACTGCTTATTAGAATGATATTATAATGGTATTTTTGAAAAACTTTCTATCATAAACTATTCAATAGATCACTTTTCCAAGTGTTTCATACATATTTTCTGAGACCTAGTACTATGTAGGTTCTTTTAAAACAACGTTTAATATTATATTATACTTATTTCCTTAATAATTTTGTATTGGCTTTCGTTGGTTCTTCTCTTTTATACCTATACCTAAGGCTATTTATGATTTTATATTCATAACATTAGACAAAAGCTTTATTTTTGTGGTTTCTATTGAAATAAACTCCCTTAACTTATTATACTTGACATTAATTAATATTGCTAGCCGTCAACAAAGAGCAACCACTTGCGTACACTTAAAACAATTTTCCATACAAATTTTGAGTTTCAAAAATCAAAGAAATATATTTTTTCCATTTTGTTCACCTACGAATTTTTGTATTCTTAATTTGTCTGTTTTATTGGGAAATGGACATCACCTCGCAAGAAGAAGTAGTATGTACTATTTGAGATAGAAATGGTCCAACCCATTAAGATAGAGCTGACTATGAGAACCTGATGACCCAGCTTCGTCAATTTGTCAGATTTTTCAAATTTGACGAAACTGACACGAGACTTCACAAGTCTCGTCTTGTTCTCGTTTCCGTCTCATATTGTGACCAGCCCTACATTACCCATTCTTTAATTTTAAAATAATTATATTCTTTGGTTAGCACCTACGAATATTTTTGATCGTAAATAATCCGAAAACTCCCTTGAAGAATATCCAGAAGCCTGAAAACTTTAACACCCACGTTAGAAGTAGATTAATACCGCCTTGGTTGCTTACATTGTCCATCGCGTATTATTCGACAACATTTTGGGATCCATTTTCTTTGTTTTTTAGTGTCATAGAAAAGTCACGTTTGGTTAAAGTAGCGATTTCTATTTTCTTGCGAACGCATGAAATGCCATATTTTCTCAGTGTCTATAATCAAAGAAAGCTTACACCTCTACTTATAATCTCTATTGAAGAACACGTCATTGGTTTCATCTTTTTTTTTTTTTGTTCAACTTAACTATTGTTGAACGTATTCTTTTAGAATCCATCAGACATATTCTCCACCCAACATCAAATAAGGGGTGGATAAGTGGCAGTGATTCATTTATTTTTGAAACGAAAAAAAACTACATGTACTAAAGAAACATAATCTGGAAAACTTTATCACTGGAAAACGTATACCACTTCCATTCCAACGACCGCTACACACAACATCTGAAAATTGAATTCTCTGTCAGTTGTTCTATTTCGCTTTGGCAGTGATAGTTCTCAATCGGTTTCAGTCCTAATAAATAAACGATCCGTGTGTTCTCTCCAATGTAAATTTTACTATTCCTTATTAAAATTTTTAAATCTAACAGATAAATCTTTCAACTGTCATAAAAGGGGATGTCGCAATGGTTTAGTGCTATTTCCAAATGACAGAAGCAATAAGAATGTCATAATACTTCGGTGAACATTTGGCTCGAACAAGTATCGAACTTTTACTTTCCACCTGGGAAAAAGTGCGGAAAAAATGACGTTTTAACCTGCAACATAAATACTTCTTTTCAAAACATTTCCCCTCATTTTTGTCGGCTTAATTAGAGATTACATTGTTTTTTTTCTGTTTAACGGTTGGTTTTGGCCGGGTGAATTGCAACGAACAGCACATTTCGCGAATGTATAACAACGGTGATTATCCACCCTCAAAAAGTGTATCTTTAGGATTTATAAACAGTGTGTATCCCATCATCTATCTATCTGTTTAACTAATCCGCCCCTTTTTTGTAACGATGTGTTTCTTTGATTTAAAGGCAAAGTATTGGTTTCTTGTCAAACAAAATAAAATTAAAATAAATGTTTTAAATTAATAAGTTGACTTTCATGCCGTTGAATTACTAAACCAAAAATTAAAAGCATATAAATTAATAATTTCGCGACTTGAAATTTAAACATGGATGTCAAAAAAGGGCGTACAATTTTTTTGGCTCGTATGTAAATCGTAGTCATTTATGTACTATTATTGTATATGGACTCCACAGTTAAAATTATTATAATACACTTATAATTTGAAATCTAAACTCATTACTTTGTTGTTTGTTTCCCAAAACTGACAAATTGTGTCCCACTTGGTGGGAATTCTGGTTTTCAAAATTCCTTTTTTTTTCTTAAATTCTGTTTGGTCAAAATTCTGCTTTGCTAAAATTCTGTTCTTTAAAATTATTTATATACAAAATTCTTTTCATGTCTGGGCAAACATTTTGTTTTCCAAAATTCTGCTTATGAAAACCAAAATTCACCCTTTCAAAAATTGTTATTTATTCAGCCAGAATTGTAAAAAATTAATTTTGGCATGCAGAATTTTGAAAGCAACACTATAATCCATACAAAATTTCGAACCCCACCCATATCAAAAAAAAAAAAATAGAATAGACAATTTTGGGAATTCAAAGAACAAATCTAATATTACACAATTCTATTTTATTTTTTTTTTTGAATAAGCGATTTTTTGTGGTAGTGAAGTTCCTATAACAAAAACCAACGACCTACTTCGTGCAACCTACCAAGGCACCTTTTATTTCTATCTGTTTCCTAAACGTCGTCTGTTGGTTCAAAATTTTACAGCAACCCAGAAAAAAAATTAAGGCAAAAAAGTCCAGTGTAAACCTTCCCCATCATATCGTTTCACGACAAATTGGATTATTTGAGCCTCCGTTTTGGATCTGTTTTTTATTTTGTTGGTTCTTTTTTCCAATGACCGACTCTAGACATTTAAAACAAAATGCAAAAGAATAATGTCACATCGATTCTTCTAATGGTTGAATAAAATACAGACAAAGAAAAACAAATATGTTGTAAACGTATATTTTTGTTTTCAATTCAGTTAGTTACACAGAAGTCTTTATATATAACGGTTGTTAAAATGTGACGTTAGAAAAAAATGCGAAAACAATTATAATACCAAACTATTTATCTTAAATTCAGTGAGGTTGTAGTTCAAAAAACCTAAAATAATTAAATACTCTGAGAGCTGAAAAAGTGTTTTAAAAATATACTGCAGATTTGAAATGAAATTTTATAGTAATTAAATTTTAAATTAAAAAAAAACACATTATTGACGATCTGCAGTGTCTTCTTTCAAAAGTCTGATTTATGATACGCCTTAAGTATATTTTTCAAAAATAGTTTACTTTGCTTTGAGAAAAAAAACTATTTATGAAAATAATCAGAATTACCATTTCAAATTACTGAGTGCACTAGAAGCAATTACTAGAAGCACACTTTCCATTCGATTTTTTTCACTCATAAAAGTGTATTCCAAAACCAATTTTCTATGTTACTGCAGTGCATTGCTTGCAAAAAAAACTCAAACTCACCACACATTCCAGATTGTTTTGCAAGCCATAATTTCATAAAATATTTTTATTTTAGTTCAACGTTAAATTTAAATAATAAAATAAAATAAAAAAAACTTATATTTTTTTAGTAACAATAAAAGATATATAAAAAAATATTAAGTTAAATATTCAAATCTTGTTACTATGTATATCAAAACCAAAGAGTGAAATGTTGTAGAAATGAAGTATATATATGAATTCAGCTGTTCGTATTTCTGATCTCGTTTGCATACGTTTTTTTTTTTGATTTTTTTAATCGACTTTAGGTACTTCACCGCTTGTCATTTTTTTTTCGCGAAATGAGTTTTTAATTGAGAAATATTAACCCGGAGCTTTTTTTTGATATTGTATCAGTATTCCATTGGGTTTTTAATTTAGCAGGAAACTTTAAACAATAATCCATGTCCGTTTGGTTAAGGGCTTCAAACACCTCCGCTCAAGAAATAAGCGGATATAATAAAGAATGCTTTAAACCTTATTTTGGATGAATCACCTTGAAATTCTATAAATTCTTTAAAATAATCCAAAACAAGAATTTAATTTAACGATAAAAACAAAAGAGTTTAATAGAAAAGTTTAAGGAGTTATTCATTAATTTAGAAATTTCATAATTTTTATTTATTTTTAAAACAAGTGACAGTATAAATGACAAATGGAAATCTATTCTGATGCGCAGTTAAAACTTTTCGTGGACTATCATCGTTTTGGGAAACACTTACATAATCCAAATTTGTTTTGAGAGTACATTTTTTTGTTGAGGATCCAAGTGTATCGTTTCTGATTCAATTAATGCTGACTTCTGTTTACCACAAGATAATTACCTTAGTTCACTAATCTTTATAGCATCTATCAACGACGTTGTTTTGATTTTTGTTCCCCTTCAAAATACGTTTTTTTTTTAATAATATTTCTCATTTCTTTCAAACCTTTCTCCTAACTAATCAGAAAAATGAAGAAGATATTGTATTCAATGGTGACTTATCTTTGTTCAATCAAATCTTTATTCAACCATCTTGGTTATTCGAAAGTGGAATATAGCAAAAAAAAACTTCCAAATATCATTTTCGAAAACGTAATATCAAAATTTTATTCCATGGGATTCTTAAGTCCAGAAGGACATAATTGTTTTCGATTTTGGCTGTAAACTTAATTTATTATTACATATTTAGCCCATACCTTTTACAAAAACCTATTTTGCAGCCCATAATGTTTGCAAAGTACAATCGGAATAAGTCTTCCGTTCCGTCACTTCATTCCTCGTACATTTCCACAACCCCACTCAAAATGAAACAACCGAAAAAAGGATTAGTAGTTTTTTTTTCAACCATGTCAAATAAGCTATTTAAATGTCAAAAACTAAGAAGAGTATCCGATGAAAAGCAATCGATTAGCAAGTATCTACATTTGTTATAACAGTAACTAAAAAATGACGAAAAATACATGCATTTGTAAAGAAAAATTGACTTAAATAGAAGTGCTAGATATACATATCAGAGTTGTTAAAGACTGCAGTACTTTGGTAATGCAGTCAGTTAAGTCGCAGTTAATTAACTTAACAATTAATTGCAAGTTAATACTGTGAACAGTCAGCAGTCAGTACTAAAATTTTATCTGTGCAGTTAATAAAAGCAGTTAATGAACTGCAGTACTTTTTAACTGGTCTTCGTCTTTTTTAGTCAGATGAAAGTCTCGGAACTGGCCTGGATTTGGTTTTAGTCGATAAGTCTTTTAACTGCAGTTATTTAACTTCTTTTTAGTCTTTTGACTAAAATACCTAAGACTTGTACTTATAAAAGCACATGTTGTCGGGTATCGGATAGAAAAAATTGAAAAAAAAAATGTTTTGTATTAGGGTGGTGCAATTTTTTTTTTCGTTTTCAAAAAAATATTTTGTATTGGAGGTGGTGCAAAAAAATGATTTTTTTCAATATAAATTGAAAGTGTAATACCACACGAGCTCAACAACAAATTTTTCACATTTGTGACACTTTCTATTTGGCCGCCATCTTGTTTTTTATGAAAATTTAGATTTTCGCATATAACTCGCGTAGTTTTGATCCTAGAAGAAAAAGTTATATACAAAACTTTTAAAGTAACAAATTTTCTACAAAAAATATTAAATAACTTTTTTCGATAACTGCTTTTGTTTAAGAGTAATAGTACATTTTGTACTGAAGGAGCATTAAAAAATTGAATTTTCGACAAAATGTACTATAACTCTTAAACAAAAGCAGTTATCGAAAAAAGTTATTTAATATTTTTTGTAGAAAATTTTTTATTTTAAAAGTTTTGTATATAACTTTTTCTTCTAGGATCAAAACTTTTATTCAATTAACTGCTTTTATTAACTGCACAGTTAAAATTTTAGTACTGACTGCGACTGCCCGGATTACAGTTAAAGTCTTTTTGTAAGTTAAAATACTGAACGAAATTAGTCTTTTTAGTCAATTAACTGCAGTACCCAAAAGACTGCAGTCTTTACAACTCTGATACATATAAAGTGCACACTTAAAAAATTTTGAGTACAAAAATATATCCGGACCTATTTTATCAAGCGAAGGAATTTTCCTGGCTTCAAACGTAAAATGTGACAATATTATTTCTTACACTCTCTAATTTTGATTGCTCATATTCATTATAAATGTTGTTGCTTCGTCATATACAATCCATTAATAAAAAATTGTACAACAATGTACCTATAACAAATACAAAACAATCTAATACTCCGTAAATATTCAAATGGTAACACTCTTTTTATACTTTGCGACACAAAACATTGCATAATTACAGGCGATTATCATTTTGGCAATACATAATAATAAATTATTCAAATTTAAACATCGACAATGAAATTTTTAAAGTGCTCATCTAGGCGTCGGAGTTTCAAAGCCAAAACTTCTTCATACAATTCGCAAGGCTCACGTCGTCATTCTGCAATCGGTTCACGTGTCATACGGCCTGGAGTTGGAAATCCCTATGTGCCGACTCTCGTCCGTCATAATGGAACCATTGGAGCATTGTATCATCCATTTGATGATCGTATTTATACCTCGAAAATGTTCATACGCGATAGTTACATGTATCCGCGCCAACCTGGCCAACCCATGGATCCACGCTTCCCCTATGAAGTGCATGAATTTCCATTAGCAAACGCAACCAATAAGGTACACATTGCGGGCGACTACATTCCAAATGGAAGTGTGTCGTCGCATAGACGACGCCGAAGCGAGGCTGCCGCTGCATCTATTGCTTCGGCTGCTGCTGCTGCTGCTTCTACAGCCAACTCGACTCCAAATCAAGTTTATTGGATGCAAACAGACGGCGGCGGCGGTGGAAATGAAGTTGGAAGTGGAAATGTAGGAAGCCTAAAGCCACATTCTCGCAGCAATAGTCTAGGATATATTCGAAACGTTGACGATTTGCTACGTAATGAAATACAAACGAATGCCAGTGGTAGCAGACATGGAACGCCACATTCTTCTCATCGCAGGAAGAAGAGGGTAAGTCGCAAGCCATAAGTTTCTATCGGACAGAAAAATTATTTAAAATGCAACACATACAAATTAACCCTTTATTTGGGGGAATCAGATTGGCAATTTAAAGGATAAAGGCGTAGGGTTTGAGTTATTTTCGTCATGTCGAGTCCATCGAATGGTGGACTTGACGTGTGTTTTGTGTCATTTGAGATAGATTGAAAAATTTTGGGGGAGTTAAAAGTGCCTCAGGACCCAAAATAGAGAACTATACGATGTGGAATGGAAGGACAAGGCAAGAATATTTGGCATTTTAATTTGCGCCAAATTTTTTAATGGAAAACTGCCGCTGCCATTGCTAGAAAGCTTCTTGCTGCACTGCAGACTGGCTAATTTTCAATAAAGTGTTGTTTTTAATTTGTTTTAATTTTTTTTAGCAGTCCAATGAGTTAAGTTCTTAAAACGAATGTTTTGAGTGCAGATAACATTTTAAGTAACTGATTATTGTTTTTTTCCCTTTAGCTTTTGCTAAATATACATACATACATAATATATACCAACCACACTATAAAAAATATATTTTTAATTGGTCTATAGATTATAGACTATAGGGAAAATTGATGGTTTCGTGTCCCAAGGTTCGAAAAGTCCGTATATAATTTTTTTTACCTAACCGTATTTAGGGATATTCTTAAAAAAAAGCATATGCTAAAAATCAAAATCAAATTGCATTTATCAAAAATTAACATCTTGTCATCCTAATTTTTTTAACAATGCGAGGAAACAATTATTTTAATAATACTTCAGAGCCGCCATGCGTCGCGTCGTAGCCATTTTATTGTGATGATGAATACAAAAAAATTTACGACCAACTCTTTAAAATGACATCAATTTGCATCTTGCTTTTGATTTCATTTCAATCCACAACATCCGTTCTCACAAAAAACAGGCTGCTTCCACGATGACAACGCGATACAATCTCTATACAAATCCATACAATCCACAGACAAAAATAATCTAATCATGAAAACAAACTAGGGTAGGTATGTACATAAATTACAATATATAAAACAGAGAACTGTTGTCCCTTTTTTCCATCATCAACCAGAAACTTGCGCTTCACAAATTCTTAAGAAAAATACTCCAAGTCAACTTGAATTAAGGTAGCTCCAATGATGATGAACATAAATCGTCGTCAGTCGGCTATAGGACGTATGTATGTATATTATAGTCAGCGCCAGTCACTGGAAACTTACGAACAAAGCGAACCCAACTTCAGGTGAACATTTAATTACGAATGCACACCTGTCCATGCTGCCGTAGGGATCTTGTTTTTTTTTTTTTTTTTTTGAATTTGTTTCTCTCTTATATTAAATGAATTTAGAAAATGAAAATAAATCTAAAAAAAAAATTGCAAACATCAGATTGAAAGCAACTAAAATAAGAAAAGGAAAAAAAAAACATTAATAGGCACAATTCATACAGAGCCGTAGTTAAGGATTTCGTAACTGATGTCTGTACCCAAAAACCAATTAGATTCTGATTATAAAAGACCAGATGAATTTTTGAATTTTTACAAACAACCCGTACCCAGCACATACATAGCTTCCTGTAATGATTACAGTTTTTATGTCAATATACTTATTCAATTCAATCATATCAACAAATGAATTTCCAAGGCAATGGAAAAAGGCGAAAATAATACCCGTTCCAAAAACCTCAAGGGGAGACGAGTTTAGACCAATCTCAATACTACCTTTTCTCTTGAAGGTGTTTCAAAAAATTATTCAAAAGCAAATTAGTTCGTTTCTTGATCACGAAAATATATTAACATTAAAACAATCCGGATTCCGTAAGAAAAATAGCTGCATTACTGCCTTAATAAGTGTTTCAGAGGACATAAGAAAATCTATCGATAAGGATTAAGTTACTTTTTCGATACTTCTAGATTTTTCGAAAGCATTCGACATGGTGAACCATTCCACACTTTGCCAAAACTCTCCCTATTTTATAACTTCTCTTCTGATACAATCAAGTTGATTTTTTCTTATTTAACTGGAAGAACACAAGCTGTAGAACTTAAAAAAGTCCTCTCCAATTTACTATTAAACAAAAGCGGTGTCCCCTAAGGGTCCATACTTGGACCTCTGTTGTTCTCCCTCTACGTTAATGAACTTCCATTAATTATTAAGCATTGCTCCATTCGGCTTTACGCTGATGATGCTCAGTTATATCTTTGTTGTCCATTGGGATTAATTGAACACTTTGCTACCTGTATAAATGAAAATTTGTTAGAAATTCAACGTTGGTCACACCAAAATAGTTTAGTGCTCAATCCTAAAAAATCTAAATGCTTAGTGTTGTCAAAGAACTATAAAGACGTATCTTACTTTCCATTAATTTTTTTAAATGGCTCCCCTATCAAATATGTATGTGGATTCATGTAAAAATTTAGGAGTTGTATTCAACCAAACGCTGACTTGGAAAAAACACGTTTCATATATTCTGGGTAAAGCATACGGTGTTCTCCCCACCCTTTGGTCTATACAGTATTACACCCCTTTAAAAATTCGTGCTTTACTTGTAAAAACACTTATAATACCCTTGATCACTTACCGTTGTGAAATTTTCTGTAAACGAAAGCTCACTGTTGCTTTCAATAGTGCAATACGATATGTTCATGGACTACGACGATTTGACAGAATTTCACAACACGCATACAACTTTCTTGGGATGTCATTTGAAAATCTGCTCAATTTTCGGACCTTAATTTTGTTCTCGGATATTCTTCTAACACACCAACCCGTCGATCTCTTCAGAGAAATAACTTTTTTCAATTCAAATAGATCAAGCCTCTCTCTCGTGAACCCTCGTTTTAGTTGTCTTACCTTTGAACACCAGTTTTTTGTCAACGCAACACGTCTTTGGAATACACTATTTTTAATTTTAATTTTTTTTTTGTAAACATTTACGTAGCTTTGGTATGATTTATAATGCTTCACTAAAAATAAGATATTATATCTTACAGTGTAAGCAACCTTTGTATTTGAAAACTATAGTACTCTCATGGTGGAAGTCGAATGGGGCGACATCTAATGTATGCCGGCAACCCTTACTCTTTTTTTTTTGCGGAGAGCTTATGGAGATTTTAAATGATATTTATTGATATTTTTTGGATGCAATTATCCAAAAAATAGTATCATCTTGCTCTTACCACCAATTTTCGACGCTTAAAGACTCACCAAATCGAATTTAACACCTCACATTTTGCAGCGCCACCACCAGGATCCGGGCAACCCTGAAAAAAACTCGCCATGAGAGTACTATAGTTTTCATATACAAAGAAGCAACTCATAAATAAATAAATAAACAAAATAATTATGTAGTAATAATATGTCATCAGCATTCAATACACTTAAAAAAAGACATTGCAAGTTGCTTGTTTACTGAGGATACATAATTTTGATGAGTAGTGGGTTTTGAATATTTATGTATGTAGTCATTGCATGTTTGACTTCATCGATTGCATATTGTCGGTATTAAATACACTACACAAATATGATAATTTTTTTTATAGACTAGCTACATATTTTTTATAGATTAGCTATGTGCATAGTCATACACGTACATAGTTATTGTTCTGAACATAACTTGCCGTGATAAATATTCTTTTTCGTTTTATAATTTTATTAGGCCTTTAAAATGTGTGTGTAGTAATTTCAGGGTTGGGTATAGGCTATCCCAAGACAACTTATCCCAAGACAACTTATCCCAGACAACTGGTCCCAAGCGACAACTGGTCCCACGACAACTGATCCCGGAAGTTGAAACTCATCCCACAACGAAACTTTTGATAAAAATTTAAATTCAACGAAAACCAATACATGAACCAGTTCCTCAAGGGGAAATTCCTAAATTTCCCTCACAAAATGATAATTAAAGTGTTGCGTACTTTGGATTTTTTTTTTTTGGAAATTAAAGCGTTCGATTGTGTGTTATGATTGATTTCACGTAGATTTATTAAATTTTATGAATGAAATCGAAAAGACAGACAAAAAATGTGTAATCTCTGGGGGTCAAGGACGCACAGTGTAGCCGCCAAACGCGTTTAAGGATAAAATTGGGTTTTCGTTTCATGCGATACGTCGATTGAAACAAAATATGTCATATCAAAAAGCATATTCTCAGTGAAAATGACAGAGATTGAGAATGAAATATATACAACAATTCTCAAAGAAATAAAAATTGTTGTTGTGACGCCTTTAGCAAATAAAATTAAATTAATTTCAAAAGTCAAAGCTATCACTTTGTAAAATTGAGAAATCGAATCCAAAAATTTTCATTCTTAGAGTTTTGACAGTAGAATTGATAAATTTGTAAATCTACGTGAAATCAATAATAGCCGCGTTTTATTTTTACCGATAACCTGGATGGGTTACCCGGTGATAATAAAACGATCAAGGTTATGAAAAATTTTTACTTTGCGTTGCTGGTATGGAAATTTTCGTTTATAGTGTAAATTTTTGTGTTTGTCTGCTGTGGCTGACTGAAATTGTTGATTTAATTTTTTTGTTGTTGACATCTCACTTTTTCTTGTTTTTTTTTCACACTAATATCAACATTTACGATGAAAGTGGCCACCTAGCCGTCGAAGTTAAAACTATTTTCTGGGTTACAAAAGATAACCTAGATAAAAAGCAAGATCTCAAATTGTTGTTGTATTACATGTTAAAAAATAACCTAGAACCGGATAAGAAAACCTAAATAGGTTATTTATGATAATAAAACGTGGCTAATAACTCAATTCAATAACAATTTTGGGTTGGGTATAGGCTATCCCAAGACAACTTATCCCAAGACAACTTATCCCAGACAACTGGTCCCAAGCGACAACTGGTCCTACGACAACTGGTCCCGGGACAACTGATCCCGGAAGTAGAACTCATCCCACAACGAAACTTTTGATAAAAATTTTAATTCAACGAAAACCAATACATGAACCAGTTCCTCAAGGGGAAATTCCTAAATTTCCCTCACAAAATGATAATAAAAGTGTTGCGTACTTTGGATTTTTTTTTGGAAATTAAAGCGTTCGATTGTGTGTTATGATTGATTTCACGTAGATTTATTAAATGTTATGAATGAAATCGAAGAGACAGACAAAAAATGTGTAATCTCTGGGGGTCAAGGACGCACAGTGTAGCCGCCAATCGCGTTTAAGTATACAATTGGGTTTTCGTTTCATGCGATACGTCGATTGAAACAAAATATGTCATATCAAAAAGAATATTCTCAGTGAAAATGACAGAGATTGAGAATGAAATATATACAATAATTCTCAAAGAAATAAAAATTGTTGTTGTGACGCCTTTAGCAAATAAAATTAACATAATTTCAAAAGTCAAAGATATCACTTCGTAAAATTAAAAATCGAATCCAAAAATTTTCATTCTCAGAGTTTTGACAGTAGAATTGATGAATGTAAATCTACGTGAAATCAATAATAACTCAATTCAATAACAATTTTTAAACAGATGATGAATATTCTTTCAGTCCGACATTTGCTTCCCAAAAAATCCCTTTCAAAATCCCTTGCATAAATTTTCGTACCATTTCAAAAATAATTTAAATTAACGGATGATTGAACGCTTTGTATATGAAAACTATAGTACTCTCATGGCGAGTTTTTTTTTAGGGTTGCAGAGGTCCTGGTGGTGGCGCTGCAAAATGTGAGGTGTAAAATTCGATTTGAGGAGTCTTTAAGCGTCGAAAATTGGTGGTAGGGGCAAGAGTAGACTATTTTTTGGATTATTGCATCCAAAAAATATCAATAAATATCATTTAAAACCTCCATAAGCTCTCCGCAAAAAAAAAAGAGTAAGGGTTGCATAGATAAACTAGATGTCGCCCCATTCGACTTCCACCATGATAGTACTATAGTTTTCATATACAAAGTTGAACGACACCAAATGTTATCAAATACACAAACCATTAGTTTCAGTTTCTAATTATTTTCTTTCGTTGTGGGATGAGTTTTACTTCCGGGACCAGTTGTCCTGGGACTAGTTGTGGCTTGGTACCAGTTGTCGGGGATAGGTTGTGCTGGTATCAGTTGTCTTGGGATAGGCTGCGTTGACACCACAATTTTTAAACAGATGATGAATATTCTTTGTATATGAAAACTATAGTACTATCATGGCGAGTTTTTTTTAGGGTTGCAGAGGTCCTGGTGGTGGCGCTGCAAAATGTGAGGTGTAAAATTCGATTTGGGGAGTCTTTAAGCGTCGAAAATTGGTGGTAAGAGCAAGAGGAGACTATTTTTTGGATAATTGCATCCAAAAAATATCAATAAATATCATTTAAAACCTCCATAAGCTCTCCGCAAAAAAAAAAGAGTTAGGGTTGCATAGGTAAATTAGATGTCGCCCCATTCGACTTCCACCATGATAGTACTATAGTTTTCATATACAAAGGAATATTCTTTCAGTCCGACATTTGCTTCCCAAAAAATCCCTTGCATACATTTTCGTACCATTTCAAAAAAAAATTTAAATTAACGGATGATTGAACGACACCAAACGTTATCAAATACACAAACCATTAGTTTCAGTTTCTAAATATTTTCTTTCGTTGTGGGATGAGTTTTACTTCCGGGACCAGTTGTCCTGGAACGAGTTGTGGCTTGGTACCAGTTGTCGGGGATAGGTTGTGCTGGTATCAGTTGTCTTTGGATAGCTGCGTTGACACCGTAATTTCATATTTCACTGTAGGTGTTCCATACCTATGTATGAGGTGCCTATTGTCTGCATTCAAAATTAAAATGATAAGTTTTGTGTAGACAGACTAAATGTAGATTATACTTTTCCTTCAATTTTTAAAAATGCATAACTAAGACAAAATTTCTCCGCCCCTTTCGAAATATTTTCCTGAATACGTCCATGGCTCAATGCTGCCTTGAAAACTTGAGGAAGTCAGCAGTCTGCAAATACATGTAATTCTACGGTCCATTCTGGATGACTCAGCGTCAGCTGTAACTTCCTGTGGCCAAAAATCTTTAGCTACTGGTGCCACTGGTATTCAAGCCATACATACTTATGAACTTTAGATATACATTTATGCTTTGTATATGAAAACTATAGTACTATCATGGCGAGTTTTTTTTAGGGTTGCAGAGGTCCTGGTGGTGGCGCTGCAAAATGTGAGGTGTAAAATTCGATTTGGGGAGTCTTTAAGCGTCGAAAATTGGTGGTAGGGGCAAGAGGAGACTATTTTTTGGATTATTGCATCCAAAAAATATCAATAAATATCATTTAAAACCTCCATTAGCTCTCCGCAAAAAAAAAAGAGTAAGGGTTGCATAGATAAATTAGATGTCGCCCCATTCGACTTCCACCATGATAGTACTATAGTTTTCATATACAAAGATTTATGTACCTTCTCCACAACGTACTGCATTCATATGAGGAATTTCATTAATTTCTGCAAAGCTGGTCTTCGTCTTCTCTTAATAAAAACTTCTCTCCGTATATGCTAAGGGATACCATGAAAGAAGGGATATACCCGATGATAAAAGGTGCGACACCTAATGCGGAACTATAAATTTAGTCTCACTACACATATTTTATTCGGTGGTTTTTTTTAAAGGGGCGAAAGGGCGCAGAGTATACATCATTAAAATTCATTTGACAACGGGTTCCTCAATCTCGTACAGAGTGGTAAATGTTTTTTTTTTTTGTTATTGGTGTTAAATGCAAGATTGTTAAAGTTGTTGTTAATGGTACTTTTAAGGTCAAAACGTGAGATGTAGGTATTATGTTTCGAGTTGGTCTTGTTTCAATAGTGAAAAAAAAACAGAAAAGTACCTACTTTATGGAGATAAGCCCAAAGTTTTTTTTTGGGAGCTAGAAGTTTGCCATAGAAATTAAGCAACCTAAAGGTGTTAGCCAATTTCAAAATAAAGGTCACTTTGTGGCTTTCTCTTTTTTTTTTTTTTGTGGGAAAAATGGAGAACAAAAATTAGAATGGAGGTTTCTAAGTATTTACAATAAAATATTCAATTTTATGTTTTTAAAACACAATTTTTGAAAGATTTATCGAGACTGTGTGTAAATTTCGATCCAAAAAATACATTTTCGTCTCGGATGCGTTTAAGTTAGTCTTATTTCGTGGACAGCCGTTTCCAGGTTTATCTAAAGATAATAACATTGGACGAATTTTATCGACAAATACTTTATGGGTGCCTAATTAAAATGCGGGAAAGAAAATACTCAAAAGGGGCTTGTGAGTTTTGAATTCGATGTTTGGTTCTCTTAAGCGGTCCCTAGACGCTTAATATTATTCTGCAAAATATTGCACAATATTATTGACTAGGAGCTCCAGACGATTCAATAATTTATCCAATAATAGTGCAATTGTACCCACAGACGATACAATATTTTATATTGTGCAATAAATATGAAAAGGGTTTTGATTTTCTTCATTAATACCTTGCAATATTATCCCTAGACGCTCAATAATATTGTAAAATATCAAATATTGTACCATTATTGAGCGTCTAGTGATCGCTTTACGCTTTACTACTTGTACGGATCAAATTTGTGGGATCTGAAAAGTATGATTCATTTTCGATTTTATCAGGCGCAAAGGAGTGTATGGTTATATTTTGAACACTTCCATTTTTAAATAAATACTATGGACTCTTTTACTATCTGTTTTAAATGTTAAACATCCGTTGCATGAAAACCAGTTCAAATGTCGTAATATGTCGATTTTGTAAATTTTTTTTAACCGAAAAGTCAAGAACAAGTAAGTTTATTCCTAAGCGAACTAAACACAAATCTTATAATTTGAGAACTTTCTACATAATTGATTCGGTTTGTGAAAAGCCTTATTTTGAGTTAAATGAGTATGGGATGATTGCAGTATCAGGGAAATTTTATAATACCTGGAATGACCTCCTAAAAAATGCTTTAAATATGCTAATACGATCTACAGATCGCTGCGAACTAGAAGTCAACACCTCAAAAAAAAAAAAAAAACAGATCGTATCCCCTTCTTCAGTAAATAATTACGTCCGCCATTCACCACTTAATATTTCGGTCTTATTTTCGGGAATTCTGAACTCTTTCGGATGAATCCTCTTGTTCGATACAAAAAAAAAAACGAAAATTGATGACCGTGTTAATGGAGGATATACTCAGAGAAGCGGAAATGTTAATGGTTAAATAAGTTCTGTCTTGGCTTGAGCAAAAAGCGATATAAACTTCTAATATCCGCATCTTTAAGCTGGTCTAAAGGCTCTTGATTCTGTCTCCACAAACTCATTGACAGCCCTCAACTTCGGATCATCTCTCGCGGAGATGTCGCAACAGTTCAATATTAACATGTGCTGGCTGCCTGGCTACAGAACCATATTATCTATTATTTAATTATGAATAATCGCTAGAAATGGAACAATCCTACCGATTGCACAATGCATGGTAAATATTGTCTATCTTTCGCTACATACAAACTCATGGTCGTGTAAGAGGCTATTAATACAACAAATCTTAGGTGGAATAACATCACAACTTCCCTTGCGATTAAACAGATCTGGGCACTGATAAACCTTAGGCCATTGTACATATGTATGTGCTTGTTTGTTTTTCTTAAACAGATTGCATATTACCGCCACCGCCGTTAAAGGTGTCATTGCAGAACACTGTCTAATTCTGAAGCAAGTAGTAAGACCAGGTGTTTTCTCCAACGATATCTGTAGAAGATTTATAAACTAGTAAGAGGAAGAAACGATTACCCACCTTCAGTATACGTGCTTACTCTACCCCAAACGTAGACGTCAACAGTCTCTCAAGCTTCATAAGGAACTCCAAATGGTTCAACGGGTAGGGAGAAAATCTCTAGATTCGCGTGGCATCACAATGTCTGACAGCCACGTCAACCTAACCTAACCTATAAAAGAAAATTATATTTTCAGAACATTTTCCATTGTTTTATCTACCTACATATATTACAGATTTATTATTTGTGCTAATAGGTATCGCAAGGCATGCAAGCATTTTTAGCAATCAATTAATCATCAACTAATTGTTCTCATTTACTATCTGGAATGAAAATTACTGACCTGTTATATATCTATTTAATTAAGAATACTTATTATTTTCAATAGAGTGCTTATTCTTCTCCTTGAATCTTAGTTTCAATCTTGAAAACTATTTAACATCAAATAAGTTTAGGGAAACTTGAAGGAGACGACGACAATCCAAAAATATGTTATAACTTCTCAACATCAACATGAATAAATAAATCTGCCACTTAGCAAGTTTGTTTTAAAACATTCGAAAAAAAAGTATCTAAAGCTTTGTATACAAAGCAAAACAACAAAAGAAACACTGTCACTCAAGCACCACTGCTTCTGAAACTTCTTGCATAATTTAAGAAACTTCGACCAGTTTATTCCGTCATCGTTTTATTGTAGTTAGTAGGTATACGTATATAAGATCATATAAAAACAACCTAACCTATACAATGATATCAGAAGGGCAAATAACCGGTATCAGTCAATATACTTCTTCAACAACATAAAACATTCTGCTAACGATATATGTAGTTATTTCTAGTAATTGTAAAACTATATAGTGGATGGAAAACAAAATGTGGAGGTGGTACTTACCTATACAAACTGCAAAAAAAGCTTCGTCTTCTGATGTGTAAAAACTCACTTTTAGAAAGGCCAACAACATACACTTTGATAAATCTACAAAAGATCTTTTTCAAAGGGTGGTGAGTAGTTTATACATTCGTATAGAACCACCAGTATAATTTTTTCTTTTGTCACTCAGTAAGTGTAAAGATATCTGTTAAATGCGATGAACTGCTTCGCTAAATCGCCAAAGCAGGTAGCAAAACTCATTTTAACTTTGAAAGGTGTCCAAGGTAAATTTCGAAGATATGTTATTATTTATTGGAGACTTTAAGCGGAGAATTCTCCCTACTTCGTTGCTGCATTGTCACATTAAACACACACAAATATTTCAAAAATATTTTCTCACCTGAAATTTTGTATCTGTATGTTGTGCATACCTACAAAAAATCCCAAAACAAAATTAAAAAAAAGAAGAAAATAAAAACAAAATTCTTCAACCAAAACCTGCTCAAAATAGTTGCTGGTTACCTCAACTTTCCTAATCCATGTTGTATCGGCTTTTGCTTCTTTTCAACTTCATATTTCATAGATACAGTAGAACTTAAAAAATGCGTTTCTTTGGTTATTTTATTTTTGCGAAGTTGCATTCCTTTGTATCTTGTATATTTATAATAATATTTTTTTTCCATTCGTCTGTTTGATTTAATATTATTTAACGGCTTAAAAACGAGCTATAAATAGATACGTATGAGTTTTCTATTGGTCACCCCTAAGTTCTTCATTTTTCAAAGCCTTCCACTCCGACAAAATTGAACTAAATAGACAAAAAAGTAGTTGA
Source organism: Syrphus vitripennis (assembly GCA_958431115.1). Classification (NCBI taxonomy): domain Eukaryota; kingdom Metazoa; phylum Arthropoda; class Insecta; order Diptera; family Syrphidae; genus Syrphus; species Syrphus vitripennis. Next base: position 79,656,200 of record OY288108.1, on the reverse strand, counting down.
AACAACAAAGTGTTCGAAACATAGAGTTACTACTGTACTTACTATTTATGTACAGCACTTTTTTGTCTGTTTTGTTTTTGTATGATTCTTTCATCGTCATCATCCTCGCGGTTGAAGTTGGATGATTTTGTGGTGTATTTTTATTTTAATTTTTTAGGCTTAAAGTTCCTGTTTTGTATAGGTACATACCTAACCTATCAAAGAACTATGAGCAGCCTCTTCAGCCTAGGTTGGCGGCTAATACACCTTTCAGTTTGGTTTGCCTTTACTAATTTTTATTTTTCGATTATTTTTTTCGTTGTCGTTGGTTTAAAATAAAGACATCCATTAATCCTGGGCTATTTTCATGTAAAGAGAACTACATTTGACGGATTTACTTGAGCCTGACATCTTCTTGAGGTGGTTGTTTTTTTTTTTTTTTTTTGTGGTTAGAAAAAGGCAAGGGTTATTGGTATCGTTGCATTATTCGAAATTCTTTTGAATTATTTGTATCAATTTAAAAAAATTAAAGGCTGGCAAAAATCTTATCGCTAAGTTAAGTTGATGTGTTGGAAATTAGCTGTGTGCATTGTTTAACCTCTTAGTAGGGTTTAACCTGTTATGGGTTTGATGTAATTTTTTTACCTACATATCTATGTAAAATGAGTATTCTAAAGAGAAACAATTGCTCACAACTCTTATTCTTATTCTTATTTTTGTTTAATAATGAGATAATTACCTTAAGACGGTTTTTTCTTGTATTGTACCTATATTTATGTTTTTGTCTCATGATAGTACAAACATTCGCTTTCACAAAGTATTTTTTTATAGCGAAACAATAAAGTTAATTTGAAATAATAATCATTTGACTAATCGTTTATTGATTTAAATCGTCTTGTATGTTATTTCATAATTTGTTGTATGGCTTTAGGTAATTAATCTTAGAAATTAACAATTTCATGAGAGGAATCTCTATGCAAGCAAAAGGACCACCTTGTCTTTGGTAGAGATTACAACTACGAAATCATTTTATTTTCGAAAAAGATAGTCTCTGTAAATCCGTTTATTGATTTACGTTTTTTCATTGGCATATGTAAGGGGGGATTCGTTAAGGTATCCTTGCTAAAGGATCAAGCGTTTATTGGCAATATAATCATCCGCTTTAGTTAACCTGAAATGATTGAATGAAATCACGTTTTGCTTTGAATAAAACGTTCGGTTCATTATTCATAATAGGAGCCTATTTCTCGTAAAAAGGCAGATAATGATATATTTCTATGCATTCGTTACTCCTGACCCAAAAACTGCCATTTAAATATAAAGAGTTTTTAATTAGACATGAAATCGCTCTAACAGCTAGTTTCTTCACTTTAGGAAGTACTTAGTCAGAGTTATATCCTGTCTAGCTAGATCATGTAGGCAAATACCAGATATAGTCATGCAATAGCAGGAAGAAGTACCGGTCTAATTCAAATTTTGATAGAGAATTTTGATAATTATTTGATACTTATGTATATCGCTTTCGTTTAGTTTTTCAATCTGTTTTATTTGCATGGATCATAAATAAATATGGGCAAATTCTTAAACGCAACATTTGCAAAGCAAACCACATGCAAAGCAAATGAAGAATGCAGTTGAAAAGGCAAAGCAAGTGAAGTGCGCAAGATATTTTTGACATTTGCCGAAATACATTTGCATTTGCGCATGAAAATAAAATCTACTATATTTAGGGACAATCTGTTTAGCAGGGATGTTTACGTTTGCATTTTGGAACTGTTTGCTTAGCATAATTTGCGCAAGTTTTGCGTTTAAGAATGTGCCCTATGTTTCACAAACTCGACGAATTTCAAAATCGTTTTATTCGAATAAAAATATTTGTTATATCGTCGTTCTGTATTTTGAAAGCTTAAACTCAAAATGGCAACCAAGAACTGTTAAAGCTAATTTAAAACATAGTTTTTGAATCCAAAAAGAATTAATTTTAAAGATTGGATTAAATTTCGCTAACGAAACCAGAATACGTCTTTGCATCTTAAACAAGGTACCTAAGAACATACGCAACATCATTTAGCTTTTTCTTATATAGTTTGGGACTGTTAAAACAAAAAGAGTTTAATGTTATTTAAGATATTGTGCATCTTCTTTGGAACTATTTTCTCAGTATTATTTGGACAAAGAACCAATTACCACAAAGAACAATAAAATATAATAATGAATAAAATCAAAAAACGATGCATTCATTACAAATACGTAATTAAAACGAAAAAGAAACACAATTATGAAGTAACAAAGTATGTGATTAATTAAGGGAATTAACTCGTCATGAAGTATGAATATGAACCCACTACTAAATGACTTACAGAAAAGAAGGGAAAAATTTCAATTAAAAACAACTCCTTTTAATCAAGTTAGTAAAAGAATCATATACCTAACTTAATCAGGGCACTTCATTCTGCTATACTATACCCCAACCATTAGATTTCGCCTTCTTTTACTTTGAAATGGTTTCGAATTCAACCTTATTCTTTTCTAATTTGAAATATACGAAAAAAGACCTATAACCTAACTCTTTTAACTATAGTGTTCTCTATTTTTTTTTTTTTTTTTAATAGAACGACTATTCTATTTCACTATTATGAAACCAAGTAGAAGTGTCATCCCCTTTACCCCTTTAATCCCACTTTGTTTTACTTTGATTTCCTACATCGCCACACAAAAGTACAGCATTTACGTGTAAATTTAAAAAACCACTCCACTTCAAATGCACACCTCACAGGTATTTAATTCCTATTGAGTGCCTCTGTCTCTGAGGTACGAGTTTGTAGTTTTCCTTTTTCCCTTCTGCTTCTTCTTTGTTTGCTTCCACTTCCAAATAACCACTTTCAAAATCCCTACGAGCAGGCCAGTTGAAAATAACCAAAGTGCATGTCCTTATTCCCGGCAAACCCCTGGCAAATCCTCAATCTTAGATTGCATTCCTGAACTAAAGTTGTTCATTCGTTCTCGCTTTTTCTACCTAACTATTTCACTTTGGTTTCCTTTTCGCTCTTTCTGTCTTTTAATACGTCTGTGCTCAGGTAGGGCCTTTTGGTAGGTTCTTGTCATCGTCGTCGGTTGTTCCAAATGCAATTTGTCTACACAAAATAAAATCTAAAAAGAAATAAAAACAAATCTGAAAAACTCTCCACAAGGTATCTGTATCTTATGTAGTGGCAACCAAGCAAGCAACATTGCTTCAAGTGGTTATTCAATTTGGTAAAGTTGAATCTATAGACGGGGAAATCTTGGCTAAAGCACTCAATGTGGCAAAGCGTCCATTTCAGATAGAGTTTGTCGTTACGTGGTGAGTGGTCGAGATTTTAAGTGTTGTTTTTGTAATTATTGTGAATTTTTTTTATTGTGAAGAAACAAGAATATAACACAAATAAAAAAATATAATTCGATATTTCTAAAACGACCCGTTAACGACCTTATCGCGACCACCGATTAACCGAAATCAAGGAATTTTCATTGAAAATATTTTAATTCAATTTCTCATTAAATGTGCCGTATTAAAATAAAAAATTTAATATTTTCAAACTAAAGTGCCTTAAAAACCAAAAATTTATATTCACAAATCGTGGATTTTCACAAAATAAAAAAATGTTACAAGTGCCTGTTGTTCCAAACCTGTTGCGTTGCCATATTGATATATTATTTTGTGTTCAATTTTTTCTTAAGTCCAAGGGTGGTCTCTTTTCTGTGTTGTAACTGAAGAGTTAGATGAGAAAGGTTTTCTTATTTTTGTTTCTATAATTATTGTGCTAATGATAGAAATTATATCCGTAAATCAAGTTTTCTTCATACGAAATATTTAAATAATGTGATAAGTGAAACATATTCTGTATGAATGTTCGGGAACAACGCCTTTTTGAATTTCAAAAATCGATCGTAATTACCTATCTATGAACCGGATAATTTATATGTTCACGCATACATTTTCATTTGGAATAACACGAATTTGATTTTTTAACACACAGTTGAAAAGATTTTAAGAAACAGAAATCTATACACAAAACATGGATATAGTCGGTTCACCATCTTCGAATTCAATAGCCTTACCCAATAACCATTTTCGAAACGAATCTCAGGTAATTTTTTTTTACTTACTTACATATGTACTACACCGCGATTCAACTGAGAAGGTACAAACAATTTGCAAGATATATTGAAACGTAGTGCGTAATAAAATTTTAAACTCATTAGATACGTCACTAAGTTTTAGATTGAAGAACATAACCTATTCAACGATTTTTCCGTTGTATGAACCCTTATAGATTTTTTATATATAAAACTAAATTACATTCAACCAGTTTTTCTATGATAAATATGTATACCTACAAATATTAATTATTGATTCACTTTAGCTGAAAATTGTAAAAGAACTAGATTCCCACGTGCTAAAATTCAAATATATGTATATTTTTACATAAAATACAAAAATAACAAACAAATATCTTTCAATAATATATATTTGTAAAAAAATGCATCAAGTTTCGCTCCTATTCAGTTAAAACGCAGTGTACTAATATATTCTTACCTGTTTGAGTAAATATTTTCTTTTGAGAATTATCAAACCTTTTAAGTTACCAATGAAAAACATGGGTGCGTTATTGACAGGCAGGTAGTCGTTGTTTTTTTTTTGTAACAAAATTCCCACTGCTTGAGGAATGTTGGATTGTTATGAACCTTGACTGTTTCAGTAACTGACATTTTCTAGTTATTAATTATTTTCGGTAGTAAGCATTTATGTACAATATGAAACCTGCCAAAACAAACCAATGCCAAATGTTGCCTTATAAACTTAAAAATAAATTATTGCTTCAATTTTATCCCATTAAAAAGATGATGAATAATAGTTTGTTAATGTGTTTTTGACAAAAATAATTTAATGAAACAGATAGATTCTGTAAAATAAAAAACCATCCGCAAGACAATTCTACCTGGATATTCTTCATATAAAGATGTTTCTCTCACAGTATATTGTTGAATAACTTAATAGGCGAATCGGAATCGGATAAAAAAAACTGCAGCAGGCGGCCATTTCCGAAAACTCAAAGACGAATAATTATTTTCAAAACACTCTAGGCTCCACAATTTTTAGCGAATTCTGTGCCATACGATGTGGAACTGGTTAAAATTCACAAAGCCTTGCTTTAAAACTAGAATACTTGGTTTAGGTTTAATGACGCAGGCATTGCTTAAAAATGTTCAAACTATAAGTTATTGAGACATATTAGTCTTAGTTTAATCAAATGGGAAATAAAAAAGATCTGAAAAGGAAATCTGCATCAGGAAAAATAATTTGTAAAGTTTTCAAACCGCGTTTATATCCTTATGTCAAGTTATTTATTTTACCTGAACCTTTCTTTATCTACATGAGAAGGAACCTTCTTTATTTACCGACGATTGTCATGATCTCGATTGGGACCACAACTCTCTCATTTCACTACTTTAGCCTAAAGATTCACTTGTCGACAAGAATGTGGAATGCTGTACCCGATTCTGTCTTTCCCTCTGATTTTAACATTCAGAACTTTAAAACCAATGTGCATCGGTAATGGCTTGACTGCAAGCATTGTGCTTTGGTCGCCATTTTGAAAAACTCATTTCATTCCATATCTCGAGAACAACTCATTGTAGAAGAAATTTGTAAGGAGTAGTTCGATTGAAAATTTACTTATCTTTCTACACATTTTCATAGGACATATATGTATATGTAATTGCAGGGTTGAAGCGCCTAAAAATTTATTTTTTTGCTTAAAAAAAAAGTAGAAAATGACGTAACCATTCAACCAAAAGTGAGCTTTATCCATTGTATATAAATTTGCATAGTACTCTCATGAACACGTTCCACACGTCGGCCATCTAGCGATCACATCACTTACTAATTTTTTGATTGCTGTTTCTGTGTATATACAAGTGCGCCCTCAAACGACCACATCACACAGCGTTTGGAACGTGTTCATGAGAGTACTATGCAAATTTATATACAATGCTTTATCTAAACAAAGTTCTTTTATGAAGATCGGGATCAACAGCAATCTTGTTTTCGCTCCATTCACCCAATCTACGAAGCGTCAGACGTCACTTAACAGCTGTTAAAATGGACGCCACCTCTATATAAGTTTTAAGGTTTTCGCGGTTGTTTGATATCTTAGTCTTTTCTTCATTCCAATTCCACACATATTCTGATAGTTGTTTTCTTAAAGCACACTCGAATTAGAAGAGAAGCAACATTTTTATGATTTTCTTTATAATAAATAATAGTTTATTTCATTTAATTATGCTGGAGAAAATTGATACAAAAAACAAAAATTTTATGTATAATATCTTTTTTTATTTTAATACAAATTGGGAATTATATTATTAAAAAAGAAAACACATGGACATTATATATAAATTTGCATAGTACTCTCATGAACACGTTCCACACGTCGGCCACCTAGCGATCACACCACTTACTAATTTTTTGGTTGCTGTTTCTGTGTACAATATATACAAGTGCGCCCTCAAACGACCACACCACACAACACAAAAACCATCTTGATGATAGTACTATAGGTTCTATATACAATGCACATGGAATATAATTCATTTTTATTTATTTTATCAAATAATTTACAGAATTAATTTATAAACTACATATTTATTAAAGGTATCTGGGCAGCAAGACCATAAGCGATGCCGTCTTTTAGATTGAATTATATTTAGAAATAAAGTTAGGTTATATTTAACAAAAAGAAAAAAATAATCTTTAATAATTTAAAAAAAAAATGAAATGAAAAAAAAATCAAAGTGAAAGAAGATGTAAACAAAAATTATATTTCATCAAATTTATTGTGCGCAGATGTCACATCTTTAATCCGTCTGATAGAGTTGATGTCTGCTGGGTTGAGTAATTTTGCATGGAATATAATCTTTGTTTATAATAATAAACATAACCTAACTATATTTTTTATACAGTTTAACTGTGTATAACTGGCGCGTATTCATAGACAACAATTCTGTTTTTTATGGTTTGTAATTTCATTATTTGAGGTTAAGTAATATAATTTAATTATATTTGGATAAATACAGAACGTAATTTGGACTGAAAAGGAGCAATTTCCTTGGATCCAATTGGTATAATCCTGAGTCAAACGACTATGAATATGCCTCAATATTTACCATGTTAGTAAATGTATAAAGAAGATGGCCCAGCCTATTAAGCCAAATGTGCTTGACTAATGTTCAGGTTTAATTTTCATCCATGAAGTTCGTTGTTTATGAGGAAAGTCATTCAAGACTCAAGAAGGTATTAATGACTACTATTTAAGGAGTGAAATGCACACGACAGTGACAGTGCAATTACATTTTATCTTAAGATACGTCTATGATGTAAATAAACACTTCTATAACCAGTGATGAGGGTAATGCACTCGTTGGCCACTTTCTTTTAATTTTTTTTTTTTAATTGAAGGTTGTTTTATTTTATTGTTCGCACTCACCTGACCATCATTAATAGGCCAACAAATTTCACTTTCTATAAAGAGGTACGAAGTCAACCAGGAGTTTTTTTTTCCATAAAAAAAAACAAGTGTATTGAAGATCATTAACTCTTATAAGATATAAAAAAATGTATATATGGCATTTATGTACAATCGATTACAAAAAAAAATGTGTAGGCTAAGTATTATTTGCTTGAAAGTGTTTTTTTTTTTAATTGCAGATTAAGATTGATTGGATTTGCCAAGATAAAAGACGCGTTGTGAGAAAGTTATTTAAATGGCAAATATTTGTAAAAATGAATGTAGCTAATGGCGGTAAAACTTATAGTATTCTTCACGTCATTACACTGTCTAAATTGGCGGCAGTGAAAATATACCAAGGAGTATAATATTTGTACATTTTTTTTTTATTGAGGGACTTAACGGCTGCTTTAGAATTTAAATATACTCCCCGGTAGTGGTATCGGAAAATCGCATTATGGAAATTTTAGAGTTCAAAAATCTCTGGAGCCCAAATTTACATTCATATATTTGATTTAAATTCAAAGTTATACATTTTTAATTTAAATTTCTATTATGTGGGTGGTTGATACCTATACACGAATATATTCAGGAAAAACTTTTTTACGCTAAGTTTTACCTTGGAAGTTTTTCTTACAAATAGAGTGCAAAAGTAGCGAATCGGAGCAGTGAGCTGCTGGCTAGAAACTCTTTCCTAGTTCAATGCTAGTGATACTTAGGCTGGTATTCACCGAGCGCTCTTAAATTTAGGACTCTTAAATCTTAACTCCCTCATTGGGTCGTACAAATTTCATTTCCATGATCTTATGACGGAGGATTTTTTGAGTTAATAGTTCCTTAAACCCACGAGCGTTTGGTGAGTACCAGCCATAGTTTTTTATTTTCTTTTGCAAAACTAAATATTTTTTTAATTATAATTTTTCGCCATTGCACTGATCCCTCCCACTGTTATGTCTTAGACGAATTTTTTACTTTCAATAGTTACTTTATTATTATGTAATTATGATGAGGATGACTGTATGACTGTACTCAGTTAACGACAGATAACAACTGTGCTAGATCATATGATATTAGTTAACGGGTGAGACGTGCAATCCTTGAGTTTATATATAAGGATATAGTAATGTTACAATTATGTACATACATAGAGTAATTATAATGATCATTAATATAGCTCTTCGTTTACACTTCTCATCCAAACTTAACATTACGAGATAATATACTACACCCACACGAAACTTGCCATAAAACTTTTGAAGCGCTAAAAACGCACCAACTTACCACCGTTCTTAACAAATTGGACTATAAGTAAGTTCTTTAATAAAATTTTTCATTGAACTTATAAGAAAATCTAAAATACGGTTCTATGGCATGTACCATTAGTAACATCTTTTTGCTCTACAGTATTTTTTAATTTCGAACCAATTATATTGTTTTTAGCAAAAAAAATCTGAATGTTTTTTTTTAAGAATAACCACTATATAAACGCCTTCGTACTCGTATAAACACACAAAACTGAAATTGTCATTATTTTAGGTCTATTTTGATCAAGTGTTTGGTAGAAAAGGATGGCTGATTGCATCAAACCCTTTTCAAAAAAAATTTACAGGCTTTTAAGTCTTAAAATGAAGGTTCTTACATTCAAAATACATACATCAGTTTAAAATTTAAACGTCTGTTAAATTAAAACCGAACATAAGTCATAAAATTACAGAAAATATTTATTCCTGGGGAACAACTTTATATCGCTATAAAATGATAAGATAATTTAATTTTTAATAGTTTTAGGAATAATTAATAATTATAACTGACTTTTGGAAGTACATACACATTAAATTTTTAAATTTTGTTCAGTGAACACGAGCAAACAAGATTAATGTACACAGCTCAAAAAAAAATTCAAATGGGAAGATATAAGGTTTGTCTAATCATCTTAAATTAAAAATACTTACTACTAAAAACCAAAGACCCATTAGCTAGACAGATTAACAAATAGCCTCTTAACTAATTTTATATACATATTTGAATTTTTTCTTAGACATTTGATAGGGGTACATTTACATACATATGTACGTACGAGTATGTACATTACATACATCGTTTTTTTTTTAGCTCGACGTATAAATAAAGTTTTAATTCATCTTCCCCTAAACACTTTACAAATAATCTTATTTTCATTTCCATCTCATTACCAATACTTAATTAGAAATTCTCTTGAATAAAATGTTCAAATTATATTGGCATATCATTAATTCTCCATAGCTACAAAATGGATTATTCATACGCCCCAGCCACACAATCTTAAATCGTTCCACATCTATGTTTGTGTAAGTGAAAAAAAACGTATTCATTCATAATTTATGTTTCAGATATTTAAACAAGTTTACTTATGTGACTTGGAAAATAAATATTCTTGTTTGGCATTAAAGGTTCTGCCCCCCTCCCCCTTTTCCTAACAAATTAAATTCTACCATTGGAAAGCGTAGAGTGAAAAATTTGCGTGACACCTTTTGTATTTTTAAACGTCTTCGTTAGCTTCAAAATTTTTATTTTAAGCAGTTCGTTACACTCGTTAAAAGCAAGAAATAGGTATTTATCTTAAGAATTTTTCAATTTTATTGATAGGCATACATATTTTTCCACTTGGAAGTTTCATAATTTTGTAATTAAAAATGAATGCATTCAAAATATCTTAATTATTTTTTTTTATTATTTTCAGGTAAGTTTTGCATCACTGCAATAATAGCCAAACAAAATACATTTGTGAGTATAGCTTTAAGAATACACAAATCAACCAAACAATAATGGTCTCAAGGGACTCTTTTTTATTTTACTTTTGTATTTTATTATTGTTTGGTTTTGAAATTGACGCACCCACGCAATTCAAATAGTTGCATAAAATTAGCAAAATTGCAACTTCTTTCAAACAAATTCAATGTATCTAAAGCGAACACGTTGTACATGGACTACTCGTTAGAGATACACTTGAGTATGCAAATACTTTGAATTGCATTGTGGGTGTGACTGAGGTTTTATGATATAAAGTGCAGTAGCATTCGTTCTATGGTGCTATGGGCTGAATTAAATGAAATGCAATTGGCACGGTGCGTGTTATGTTTACATTACATTGAAAAAAAAAATATCAACAAAGAGATGTATGTAAGCAGTACAGTCAAGTCTCGCTATTTCTATAGGACTCGCTTATCTTAAAAGTAAAAAGAAATTTTATTGAAAACGTAATACTTAAGAAAAGTTTCGAAATTTTAATTACAATTAGATTTTTAATTGAACTAAGATAATAAATTCGACATGTGCCAATAATATTTTTCCATTTTACCAGAAAGAACTTGTACAACAGTAGGTTTCACCAATTCACAATGATAAAACCAATGCCCCATAGATTTACGAAACTAAGAATAAGAATCAACAACAAGGGAATTAGCAGTTTTTTGCTTTGAAAGGTCTGGTCAATTTCGCAACATTGTTTTTTGTGGCAGTTAATTTGGCAACTGGCATTTTACTTGAGCTCAGTTTTTTAAGTAATTTCACAATTGTCTATTAAGTAGACAAGTTATAATGAATTTATGATAAAAATTGCAATTTAAGGAGTTCGTTTAGTTTCATAGGTATTTATTGTAAGTGAATTTTATGTTCTTCACAACTATATTTAGTCCTAGTGAAAGAGTTTTTCTTTAATACAAATTTCTACAGTTTTGACGTTTCGGCTTAACCACCTTAAAAAGGTTAAAAAGGAAAGACCTAAAGCCCGCTAGAAGTTAATATTTTTTTGTTAATATATTTAGTTATATTCCTGAAATATAATTTGTATGTAATTTTAACCGGACTAGAGCGAATGTAGTGTACAAAAATCAAACTAAATAAAAGAATTCAATTCTGAAAACACAAACCTATAGCGTATTTAAGTTGTGTATATATAGTTGCGTTACTTCTGTGTCTATGTTGCTCTCTATGATGGCAATATAACTTACTTCTAACATAAGTCTGGTGAACCTTTTGTTTGCTTCAAAAGCTATTATTTGTAAAAAAAAAAATGTTATACAACTGAAGGTGAAATACCGACTTAAAAAACAACAACAAAAAATCGAGTTTAAGGAGAAAAACTTTGCAGACTAAGCGCAATTTAAATGCAACACAAACTCAACCAACCAGCACCTGGAATAAATTGGAATATCGTGACCTGTCATCGTTGGCTTTTGGGCCTCTCTATACGTATAAGATGAAGGAAGTGACCAGTTTTTTTTTTTTTGGGTAGGTTGTAAAATATTGTGAGAGTTTGTGAGTTATTTGTTCAGATAAATATTTCAATGTAAGATTGTGCATTCAGAGAGAAGTTTTATGACGGATGGCGAAGATCTACTCAAGAGGTTTATACAAAACAAACTGCGTACCATTGCACAATGATGATTCAGTGTTTAAGACAGGTTGTTCTGAAATAAAAATTTAGCAATTTATATTCAGCATCATATCAGTTGCAAAAAAAAATTAAGGTACACTCTTACATCAAACACAGTAAGGGCATTATATTTATTATTCTATCTATATTATTAGGAAACTAAAATTCACTGATTGCAAAATTATTCAATTCAAATCAATTCTTCAAACGTCGAAAAAGCAGTTTTTAAAACATAAATAAGGCCCCTTTCAAATATTGTCTCCCCTGTTCTGATATCCATGCGAAATTGAATACGTAAACGAAATTGATTTCCGTGCGGATTCAAAGAAGGTTTTACGGACTTCATTGAGTAATCAAACCTTTTTTTTTTCGAAACCAGTAAAATCCGAATTCAAAACGTCGAATTTGTTCAAAAAATTACAAAAACTGAACCAAAAAGAGGCAAGATACAAGTTTACAATTTTTCGAATCCGTACAGAAACCAATTCCGTTTACAGATCTATGCAAACACAAAAAAAAACAAGATTCACATGCTGACCTATTTTATACTATTATCTTTTAAAAAGGCGAAAAAGATATTTATAAAGAGAAATCTTTTTGTCATTTAGATTGATTGTTTTATTATCTTAAGAAGAATGATATTAAATGTAACAAACAATGGAACATCCCTACTATTCAATCTATGTATATGCCAATCCGTACAATAAAAAAAAAATGGTAAAAAATTATAAAGATTTTATTTGAATTGGTAGCAAAGAAAAACTGGATTCTTGATAGATCCCCCTAAAATTTTGTAGACCTACCTATCGGTGGTATGTCATAAATTTTAAAAATTGTTCAACTCAAGAAAGAAATTTAGACCCATTGTTAATTGATGTCTTACCAAATTTTTGAGTTGGATCTGCGCAATTTCGAGTGCAACAGTGAAGTTTCTTCATGCTTTATTTTATTTTAGAATAATTCATTTATTATTATTTAGAAATATTAATTTAGAAATAAAATCCAGGTAGAAACTAAATACATTTAAAATACGAATTCTATATACTTCTGAAATAAATCTTATAAGTAGAAGGCTTTTTAACGGCATTTAGTCCTAACAAATTTTGCGTTTCGTCCCCGCAACCTCACTCTTCAGTTAACAGTGAGGCAGTTGTTAAAACGAAAAATTTATTTAAATTAAGTGCACAAATTAAATAAAAAACAGCGTATATTTATTTGTTTCGCCTTAAAGGCCAATTTATGATAATCTAATGTTTATAAAAAAAGCGTGTTAATAATGATTTAATATTTCTTCTTCAATCAATCAATGGAAACTTTTTATCTGTCGATTTGAACACGAGTAAAATAGCTCCAAAAACATGGATTGTCCACGTTCGTGATTGTTTATTATTATAGAAATTACATTATAATTTTTTATTATTGTTTATATGAAGTTCTAAAACGATTTCTGCAGGAGCTGCATGGACGAAAAAAAAACGAACACAACATCTTGTGTACACCTGCCCTGCTTTCTCTGCTAGAAGAAAAATCCATCTAGGGGAATTCTTCTATGAGGACACTAGTTATCTAGTGAACGGACGTTAATAGTCTATCCCTATTCATTATAAGCTCTGAGTGGTTCGACTAGTAAGTTCCTATCTTGCTAGTTTTTCTCTTTTTATGGTAGGTATCACAATGGACCCATAAGGGTCTAAGTGAGTCGGGTTCTTGTCCGACAGCCATTTCAACCTTACCTTATATGAAACTTGCTCCAAGTTGTCTACAATAAAATGTACAATAAGAGTAACAAAAAAGTGGATTATTCGTACCTATATTTCCTCCTTTTTTTAAAATTTAAGTAGATATACTTAGATTTTAGTACGGTCCGATATATGTGTGTATTTGAACCAGACTTGATATCACAGTTTGGATATGACTAATAAGGAAGAAGTGGCTGGTATTTCGTAATTCGAAAATAGATTTTAAGTTGTTGGTGAATACTCACAAAAAATTTCAAGTTAAGATCAATCGACCCAAGTGTATATTTAAATTAAAAATAAAAATTCATTAACTAAGAACTCAATGTTGTAAGATACACCCCCTGGTCTGTTTCCATGCCATACTTTTCAACTTTGCGTTTTGTATCTTTCTTTTATTTTAGTTTTTTACTTCAATTCCATATAGGTAATATTCGACGTCATCAAGCTAGTCCTCTGTCTTAAGAATGAATCGGAAACAACAAAAAAAAAAACCAACATCAAAAAAAAACCAAAGCCCATGTTAGGGAGAACGTATGAAGCATCTATACATGAAGAAATGCGTCTTGCATTTCAGGTTTATCAAGAAGGAGAACAGAAAAATGTGATGATCATTATTTACCTTTCTGTCTCTTCATCAAACTGACAATATCTCTTTGTGGATTTGCGTTTATCTGTAAAAAAAATGACCTTCCGTATATGTAGATACATTAAGAAAAGAAAAACACCAACTTCTTAACATACCTAATAAGTTATGTAATTGCGTAGCACTTAAAAGTTTAGTTGCTCCAATTAAAAAAATTTAGTATGTTTTTTGTTTTGACTTAAATTCAATCATGGAAAATAATGCATTCCATTCAAAAATTACGTCATTTCCAATCAACCTATTCTCTGATGGTGCGCGAGCGCAGAAATGAAATATTTAATAGCTATGCCAGATACAAAAATAGTAAAACTATTCTCGTTTTTCTTTACATAATATTTTCTAACGATAAATTTGAAACTAAATTGAGGTTAGATGCCGCAGCAGCAATTTACGTAGACATTAAAATTTATAGCATTTAACCTGTAAGCAGTTTGATTTAGTTTTATATCACTTTTAGCCTTGATTATGAAGCTAATGGTTGAGAATATAGTAAGAAAGCAATACAATGTGACATTATTATTTAATATAGAGATTATTATTAGTTCTTCTTTATTAAAATTTCATGCTTTATGAACGTAAGGATGAGGATGATATTATACACATTTAACATATGTAGTATGTATTTTAAATCAAAATTGAAAACCGATCGTAACTAAAAACTAAGACTAAAATGTTATATCAGTTGTTTTTCTCAAAAAGCAATCATTTATATAAGTTTTTAAGGCAAAACTATTCTCTCTAAATGACGTTCATTTAACACCTGTAGAATGAGATAAAATAACAAAGCCAACCATTGATTAATAATTTTAATAATAATAAAATTATTAACAACGACAATGAAGCTCTGCAAATGTTATTCGATTTGTAAATGTAAAGCGAACACGTGCATATTATTGTTAACATTACTGCGGTTAGGTACCAATGCAATGCAATCTCCTTGCTGGTAATTATAGTGATTGGATGGTAATTTGAGATTTTTCCCCTTTGCCATATTTTAAGTTATTAGGTAGTATCTGTAGGAGTTGGCAAAATGTATCTATGGCTTTATTATAGTTGGCCGCGTATATTTAGGGGCTGTGTGGACTGCATTGTTACGAGTATGTAAGTTGAATGAAGCGGTGAACGATGCGGCGGCGCGCGATGTAAATGATGATTTTTCATCGTTTTTTTGTTTTTTTTTTGTTTAACGTATGCCATGAGGTTGCGAAATTGATATAATAATTTGCTTATATTTTTTTTTTTTTTTTTTTTGTGAATTAAATAGAGCATATGAAATAATTTTATTTTATTGGGTTTATTTTTATTTAATATAGTTGTTTTAGTTTTATTTCTCGATTCGGCTGACAAAATAAACTCATATTAACTAACAAGCCTAAAATGTGAGTGGTGTGACCTGTCTAAGTACATACATGCCTACATACATATTAGCCGTGGCATGGTGCATATTCATTGCTTGTACCAATAGTTTTTTATTGAGTACACATCATCTGTGTTCAATTGGTTTATCATGAATATGCACAGAGAAAAAATAAAAAGATATATAATATGTATTTCGCTTTTATTTCCATCCAAGAAAAAGTTCGTATTAAAACAATAGAGAAAAACTTATTGACTAAATTAAAATAATTCCAATTGTTCTTTTTTTTTCTCTCAATATCGAACTTGAGACCTTCCGATTCCCAGCCGAACAATCTACCTCTGTTCCAATTTGCAATAAGGAATTCCAATGTTAAAAGTTAATCATGTTTAAACTACAGACAAAAGAATCATGTTTTTGTGTGCTCCTGAACTATGCATGTGTATTTTTAAGGATTGTACATTAATGAGCAAACTTTTTAAAACGATAAATTTTTCATATTATTGATGTAGGTACATTTTAAATGACATGCATGCACGGAATACATAAATAACTCGCAACCAAAAAAAAAAATAAAATTATGAATCTGAAAAAGAGATCTCTGAATGTTCTGATTCAAAGTAGACAGGTAAAAAAAATCTTAAATTTAATTAACTACACAATGCCTCCAAAGTCCAAAAGACTCGATGCTCCATTGGATTTCACAAATTTTAATTGTACCCATCAGGGTACAACAAAGGATCAAAATATATTCTTTTTGAAATAATACGAAATTCTTATTAAATTATTATATTGTAATGTTTGTGTCTTTCTCCCTAAGTTATATGTAGCGTAACACGCTTATAATGCTATTTAAAGCGCAACTCGCTGATAATATTATATAAATATATTATTATGTTTATATAATATAAGTGGCAGAAGGTGCCTATACGAATGACTCAAGTCAACTTGTAAAGTATGATCAAGAATGATTTTATTATTCAAAATTCACAACTATTTATACTTAAAAATTATCGATATATTCTTACAAATTATTGGGGACAATTCTATTACTCATTATAATTTGTTTTCTGGAGTAGTGTAATAAAATACATTCTGTGTCATTCATAATGCATCGTCATCAAAGCGACGTCAATGCTCTCAGTTTCGTTGGTCAAAGGGGACAACGAAAATAGGTGTTATGTATCAATGCAATAATTGGTTGTATTGCAGAATTTATTTTATTGTGTGGATTTGTTTACATGATTGTTTTTGTTTACACTTGAATCAATTAATTAATGAATGGTTATTCTTATTACACTACATCCCTCCCCTTTAATAAAATGATATTTGTTTACAATAAATATTATTTTTTGTATGTGGACATTTTTGTGTTTATTTTTATGTATAATGTTTAATTCTAGATTTAATTAGATTGTTATTGTGAATAGTATATTCCTTATTGTCTATTAATATTGTACTATTTACACCATTTTGTGATATTATTCTATATGGTCCTCTAAATGGTTTATCAAATTTTCTTTTATTTTGATTTTTTAAATATACATGATCTCCTACGATAAAATTTGATCTATTAACATTTTTTTGAAAATTCTGTTTTTTATATTTATCATTGATTAAGTTGCTTTTTGCTTGTTCATGAGCATGTCTTAATTTACATTTAAATTCATTCAAGTAATTATCAATGTTATAAATTGTATCTTTGTTTTCGATTACTTCACATGGAAGTGTACATAACTTTCCAAATACTAGTTCAAATGGTGAATATAAAGTGCTACTGTGTGGTGTTGAGTTATAGCAATAAGTATAATATGGTAACCATTCTTCCCAGTTATTTTTATCTCCTACGCTCATAATATATTCATTAAATACCCTATGATTTCTTTCTATTGATCCCATTGTTTCATGGTGAAAAGGTGTGGAAACTATCTTTTCTATCTTTAAAAGTGTACAAATATTCTTTAGCAATTCATTAGTAAATTCTGTTCCTTTATCTGTTTTTAGTTTCTTAAAACATCCGTATTTAAGAATAAATTTTTCGACTATTGTTTTTGCTACAATATTTGCTTCTTTAGTTTCTATCGGGAATGCTTCTACAAATTTCGTTAAATCACATTGTACTGTTAATATGTATCTATAACCATTTGATGGTCTAAGTGGCCCTACAGTGTCAATTGTTATTGTTTCAAATGACGTACTGGGTGTATCTGTAATTACAATATTTTCTTTTGTGTATCTGGTTATCTTTGTTTCATTGCATGTTTCGCAGTTGTTAACAAATTTCTTAACCATTTTGTTCATATTCTTCCAAACATATCGTTGTTTTAATTTATTCACGCATCTTCTGATACCGCAATGACCTCCTATTTTCGTATTATGGTGTTCTTCTATTAACTTGTGCATTTCTTTCTCATCTTTTATCTGTTTTGGAGGAGTATATAATATTATATCTAGATATTTATCTTCTTCTATATTTTCTTGCAGCTTATTAAATATATTTTTAAATTCTTGTATGCATACTTTATTAAATATAAGACTGTTTCTTGCTAGCGCTAGTCTTTTAACACCTGCATTGTTCATATTGAATATTAGCTTCCTCAGAATCAATTTTATCTCTGATAAAGATTTATCGCTAAATTCTACAAATACAGTGTTTGCTGCTATTATTATTTCATTTCTCTTTCTCTTTGTAACGTTACATTCTTTAAATTCTATCTTCTTTAATCGCCTTATGTCCGATATTGATGTACAGTCCCAAATATGAAGGTAGCTAGTCTTCATATTAGAGTCCAAGGCTGCTGCACAATTTTCTTCCTCATTTGGTATCTTTTCTTTATTCTTCTTCATTGCTCTTGTTAAAACGTCAATATTGTATTTTGGTAGCATCTCTTTTAACTTTTCTATATCAATTTTTATTCTTGATAGGGCATCAGCGTTTGTGTTCATTTTTCCTTTTTTGAATACTATTTCAAAATCATAGTCCATTAAATCAACTCGAATTCTTGTTAACTTAGATGATGGGTTTTTGTGAGTAAATAAACTGACTAATGGTCTGTGGTCCGTGTAAACTATGAATTTTCTACCGAAAAGATATGGCCTAAAATATTGTATTCCCCAATGTATTGCTAACAATTCTTTCTCTATAATGGGTTTGTTTAATTCATGTTTATTCAGGGATCTACTAGCATATGCTATAGGTTTATCAATTCCAATTTCTCCCTGTGACAAAACTGCTCCTAAGCAAAATTGGAAGCATCAGTCGTTAGTATGAACGGTTTTTCAAAATCTGGATAGCTAAGTATAGGAGGAGTCATTAAATTTTGCTTAAGTATGTTAAAAGATTTTTCACAGTCTTCTGTCCAAGAAAATATTTGTTTCTTTTTTAAAAGTTGGTTGAGAGGCTTTGCTATTTCTGCAAAATCCTTTATGAATTTTCTATAATAGTTGCAAAAAGCTACAAATCTTCTGACATCATCTGCATTTTTAGGCAGTGGATAATTTTTAATTGTTTCATATTTTTTTGGATCTGGTTTTATTCCATTTGCTGTTATCAAATGCCCCAAATAAATTATCTCTGGCTTCAAGAAATTAAATTTTTCTATATTTAATTTCAAATTATATTTACGAAGTCTTCCTAAAACTTTTATCAAGTTTTCGTTGTGATCTTTCAAATTCTTACCAAAAACTATCACATCATCTACATATAGAAAAGCTGAGGCTTGTAAACCACTAAGAGCTATCGATAACATTCTCTGAAAACTATTTGTCGAGATTTTTAATCCGAAAGGAAGTCTTTTGAATTGGTAATGACCCTCATTAGTTGAAAATGCCGTCAATGGTCTGGAATTTATATTTAGTGAAATTTGATGAAATGAGCTTGTCATGTCTAGAGTAGAAAAATATTTTGCATTACCTAATTTGTCTAATACATCTTCTAACCTCGTGAGTGGAAATTTGTCATCTACAACTTTCTTATTTAAAGACCTAAAATCTACTACTAATCTCCATTTAGTTTGTCCATTTTGAGACTTCTTTGGAACTATAAGTAAAGGTGAATTATATGGACTAACTGACTCTTCAATTATGTCATTTTTTAATAACTGAGACACTTGTTTTTGTATTTCGTCTAATTGAGCGTTTGGTAGTCTATAATTTTTTATGTATACTGGATTTTTGTCTGATAAAGCGATGTCTTGTTCGTAGAAATTATTTGTTGTTAGTTTTTCATCATCATCATGAAAGACATCCTGAAATTCTTCACAGATCTTCAGTATAGTCTGAGCAGCAGATTTATCTAAGTTGTCTATTTGAATTTTCTCTGTCAATCTTTTAAATTTTTGTTTGTCTTTAAATTTTGTATTATTCGATAATATTCTGTATTTTATCAAAGGTTCTATACCTATCATGGAATTCTCAATTGTTTCCTCTTTATCTGTAGTATTTAATATCTTGATATGCTTTATTCCTTTTGCAGGTAATATTGAATTTGCTAAGAAAATTCCCTTTTTGATTTCATTCCCGATGAGAACGCTATCTTCTTTTAAATCTAATTCAATACTTTTTATTATTTCTGTTCTTGGTGGAATTGTTAATTTTCCTAAATTCCTCAGAGACATATTTAATGGTAGTACTATTTCTTCATCTTGTACTAATACTACAAGCACACAAGTTTCATAATCTATTTTACAGTTATAAGCTTTGAGGAAATCTCTTCCTAGTATACCATCAGTAGTTATATTTAATTCTTCATTGACTACGTGAAATTCATGTTCTACATTACCTTCTCCTATCATGAGTTCTAGATTTGATACACCTTTAGAAAATATTATTTTGTTTGTAATGCCGTTTATTTGGCATGTCAATTTCTTATTTAAATCTTTTACCAGATATTCTTTACAAACAGAAATATCTGCGCCGGTGTCAATTAAAAATTTGTAAGTTTTGTTTAAATGTTTTATTCTTATGCTAACGAAATTTGTATCATATTCCCCATAGAAATTTAAGACCTTCTTTGATTCCCCCGATTCTGCTGACCGGGGACACCTATGTTTTCCGACCTAGTGTTGTTGTTATGGTATCCTCTTGCAGTGCCTCTACTTCTAGCATTACCTCTATTAATACTGTTGTTTCTTTCATAGCTATTTCTATAACTATTGTTATTGTATTGTCTATCATTGTTATTATTAAATCTAGTATGAGAATTTTTATATCGGTGTCCACCTCTAAAGTTTGTTCTGAATTGCATGACATTATTTTGTCGTGAAGAGACTTCAACTTCAGTAGCTATCTTTATAGCTTCACTGAATGTGCTAATTCTAGATGCTTGTATAACTTGTCTTGTAGCTTCATTCAGTCCGTTTTTGAAAGCATTTAGTCCTAACTGATCATTTAACTTTATTATAACTCTTCTATTTGATTCACCTTGTTCAGCTATTTGTATCTCATTTAATTGAGATATCAGTAATTCAATTTTTTCTGCAAATCTATTTACTTCTTGAGTTCCTTGTTGTGATCTTGCTAACTCACTATGTATTTTCAATGGATTTGTTTTTGGTTTGTAAATTTCTGTCAAGGCCTTTTTAAAATCAGGAAAAATTTCTGGCTGATTTTCTAATGTTAAAAGTCTGTTTCTTACTTTTTCAACTATTTTTGTTGCTATTACAAATTTGATCAGCTTTTTCTTCTCTACGTCCTCAACTAACGTATCGTTATAAAATTCAATTAGTCCTAAAAAATTTGATAAGTTCTTTGACTCACCATTGAATTCTGTTATAAGCTTTGCAGCTACTAGTATTTCAAACTTTGCCATAGTTTCTAATTCTTTCTTTTGTTTTTTTAGTATGAGCAATTCTAGAATTTGTTTTTCTATTCCTCTAAAATTTGTTAATATTTCTTCTATTTCTTTTTTATCTGATAGTTCTATAAGTATCTCTTCCTTTGTATTTTCAATTTCCTTTTTGATTTTATTTATATATTCTTCAGTATATTCCCTATTTGGATTTTTCTTTAAATTATTTAATATTTTTGACAAAGTGTTTAATATATCCATATCATTTTTTTTTTTTTTTTTTTTTTTTTTGTTTAATATTTTTGACAAAGTATTTTAAAATATCAAAAAATTATTGTATTGCAGAATTTATTTTATTGTGTGGATTTGTTTACATGATTGTTTTTGTTTACACTTGAATCAATTAATTAATGAATGGTTATTCTTATTACACTACAATATATTTTCTCCATTAAATCATTTTATAGAAATATTTATAAAAAAAATTGTTTTGTTGCTTTTAATAAGATTTCATATTAAATTAGCACAATATACATACATACATATGATGAGTCTTACTGTTTTTTAAATGTTTTTGTTTCGCTGTGGAGACGTTCACTTATTCTTTGTTTTCGATACTGTAAGCATATATGTAATTATAAAATTACTACCTATCAGCATATTATAAATCCTTTTTTTTTTTTTTTTTTTTTTAATTCATTTTTATTTTCTGTTCATCTTAAAACTATGTTAAAACTAGACAAAAATTCTTAAAAAAATAGTTTAATTTAAATTTAAATTAATAATCATATAACTTAAATCTAACTTACTGGCCCTAGGCGGGCACTCTAAATTAATCCATTATTCTTAATTCTATGATGCCTTTCGGCCTACGAACTAACTTATAACTAGAGATCTTTGGTTTTTATTTTTCACCAAGAGAAATTCACAAAAAACTTGGTTTCAGATCATTATTTTTTAGATTTTTATTTAAAACTTATAACTAAATTATTCTAAATAAAACTACTTAAGACTAATATTAAACTACTTACAACTACTTAAAAATACCTACAATAACTTAAGACTACCTAAAAATACTTAAAACTAGAACAGTCACAGCAGCGATTTTTGATGTTATATAATTTTTTTTTTTTTTTTTACATACATACATATGTTTATGTATTTTTTTTTTTTTTTTTGGTGCCACCCAACTGTCCCTACTTAAATCTAATCTAAACCTATGTAAGCCGGCCATGGCCAACTATCATTATCTATTTATTAGCTATTCAACCACCAAAACTGGTTCTCCTGCTTCACCCTATCTCTTCGGTCCCGATCGGACACAGTCCTACTGAACCGAAGGCGCTCAGCTCCGTCTTGTGCGAGCACGTCTCGACCGTAAAGGAGTCGCCTATCCACAGTTCTCCGGCTGACGTGGTAGATAAGCGGAACTGCTTCTCTATCCTGTATCAGCCCTCGACTCTCTAGGTAGACGAATGCATCTGGCGGAATAAAGCCGCTTAAACGCACATTGTCGTAGTATTGAACATTGGGGTAATAGGCCCCAAAAATTAAGCTGTTGGTCGAGGACATAGCTCTTGCAATGTGACCTCGAATCAGCTTCATTATAAAATTATCTATCCTGTTCATGTTGGCTCCGTTGTATAGAGCCTGGTTGGAATAATAATGTTTGTACTCCGACTCTGGTGTTCTGTGTAATCCAAGGCAGCGTCTCAGACACTGCCTCTCAAACACCCGAATCTTTTCCATTTGAGATGGGGCAACGTTAAACCAAACCGGGCACCCATAGGCAATCATCGGCCGGATGAGGGCCATGTAGCAAATCACCTTCACCCTACTGTCAAGCCGGCTGCTAAAAAACAGCCGTTTCGTTAGGGCAAAGGCTCCCCTGGCTCTGGTCAGCGAAGCATTTACATGTCTGTCGAAATATAAATACTGATCCAACCAGATGCCAAGGTACTTTACTACACTTTTATTCGTCAGTGGCTGCCGGTTTGGCCCTACGATCACTAGATTCTTCCAGTTCTTTCTCGTATCCCTTGAGGCTCCATGCAACGGAGTCCTAAACAGAATATCGCTGAATCTTCTCGAAATCACGCTGCAAGAGAATTCTAATGACCTCAACTTTTGGGGCCGTTCTGTACGCGATTAGGTCATCGGCGTACGCAATTGCCTGAGTTAGGCTACCTATCAGATCGCTGGTGTAAATGCTGAAGAGGATCGGTGAGTTAACCGCTCCCTGCTGAAGACCATTTTTTATTTCGAAGACTGTGGCAGAAGTTACATTGCCACTTTTGACAACAAACTTTCTGCCATTTAACATGTCATAGAGTATATACAACAGTTGTTTACTTATGCCAAGTCTGGACAGCTTCAGATACAGGCCTTCTAACCATACGGTGTCGAAGGCTTTCTCCAAATCAACCAGGCAGGCACCCGTACACTGTCTCTTAGATTTGTTCCATTGGATATCAGAAACGAGCTTAGACGCGGTATGAATGGTGTCATGTCCTGCCTTAAACCCGAACTGATTATCTGGTATGATATTATTGTCCTCAGCCCACTTGGACAGAGCTCTATTGACAACTTTCTCGAATACCTTGCTGATACTCGGAAGAAGACTTATCGACCGGAGATTTGCCGGATTGGAGGCTTCCTTTCCCTTTTTCGGGAGAGGATGTACCACAGCTGTCTTCCAGCGCACTGAATAATATGCATTATTCAGCGCGTTGTTGAACAGTGTGGTGAAAATGTCTATGGCTTCCGGAGGTAAATGTCGTAACACAATGTTGGATATACCATCGACACCCGCTGACTTCTTTTTCTTTATCGATTCGAAAATGAGCTGCAACTCCACCTTCGATATTAGTAGGGAATTTGACCCATTTAGCTCGGCGACTGTGGCGTTTGCCAGATTGTCTTCATTGAATCCGGTGAAACCGAGATTCTCCGATCGCCATTGCGTTATTTCGTTCCGAAGGTAGAAGTGGTTAAGCAGGGCTCTGTTTTCCAGGTCGTGGTTCGGGCGAATGCTAGCATTCACCTTATACACTTGCTGGAACGCAGCCCCCACCGCCTCAACTTTCTCTCTCGGATCTTCAATAACAAAGAAATCATCGTCCAAGACGGCTTCCTCCGGATCTATGCCTGCTGTCAGAAGTACGTCTCTGTTTTCTGTCGTCCTTTGAAGTTTAAGACACGGAAGGTCGTTCTGATCATTTTTCCTGAAAATCTTATTAATTTGCGGGAACATACTCGGGTCGCTAGAATTAACGGCCCGAATTTTTTTGTCCCAGTACAAATTAATAGACAATCTGTAATTTTCCTTGATCAGTTGATTGACGACTTCAGTGTCCTTATCTCCGGATCGTTTGTGTCAGTAAACCGTCTGTACAAGCGTTTAAGTCTTGTCAAAAGTCCACTTTTCTGTCTGTGTAGTGCGTCTATGGTCGCGTTCCGGTACATGTTAGTAGCGTCTCGTTCTTTGTATTTTGGTATTGTTCTTTCCATCGTTCGTTGTATTGTCACGTCCATTTGTTGTAGGTATCCATCAATTTCGTTATTTGTCAAATTCCTGTTATTTGGTGGGGATATATTATTCGAACGAAGTTCGTTTGCCAGAGCGTTGGTGAAGCGTGGCCAGCGCATCTTACCGTAGTTGTAAGAGTGCACCGGCACATACTCCTGCAACTCCACTAGCTCGTTCGGTAGTTGTATTACGGCGGCGAGTCCGCAGTGGTCACTGTCGTACTCGATCGTCCGTAAACAATTTCTTGGTCTTGAACCCACAGTGTCAGTAATTGTCAGTCTTGAGTCCATGAGCAGTAGATCCAGATAGGAACCGCTTCTTGGGAACGATGGCCTATCAGTAGCCAGGAGGTCGAGCATATACTCAACATTGTATCGACCCATCCAGGTAAACAGATGGTTACCTCTCGGGTTTTGGATTTGATTTCCCCAATCGGGATGTTTGGCATTGAGATCACCGGCCATGAGATAATAGTTCTCTGGCGAGTTCAGTTGCAAGGACTGAAAAAGTTTTTCGAGCTCTGTTGTAAAGTCAGTTGGCTGAGGTGATTCCGGTGCGTAAGCCGCGACCACATACATCCGCTTCCCCTGTTGGAGAGGGATGCATATGATGCACGCCTCAAGCAACCGAAATCGGCGTACGTCACTGTTGTAAATAACTCTATAGTTGATGTCTTTTCGTACGAAGATAGCGACACCACCTCCTTGAATTGAGTTGGGCCGGTCTTTTCGTACGATATTGTATTTATTGTGCGTCAATTTGTGTTTCTGGTTCAGCTTAGTTTCGCTGGCCAAAAACACATCTGGACTTTGATCTTTCAACAATTGGAAGAGATTCGCTCTACGTTCTGTCCTAATCAGTGAATTTACATTCACAGCTAGGATCCTAAAGGGCCTCTCCGGCAGCGCGCCTTTAACCTATGTGCGTTAAGCTCGGCAACCGAGTGTAGAGATAGTCCACCCTCGACGCCTGCTCCCTTATCTGGTTTTGAAGTCCTGTTAACTGGCCCTGAATGGCCAGCAGCATGCTTCTTATCTCGGCCTGCGCATCCGGGGCCCTCGGCACTAAGGCCGGTTGGGCTGCCTTTGGCGCAGGCTGTACCGTATTTACCCTTCCTGCCGCCATTTGGGCGTAGGACATTTGGGGGTTTACGGGCATTGTTGTGGGAGCACGCGTCGTTTTGCGGACTTCCACCACTGGTTGCTTCGCTTTTTGATGTTTCAATTGCTGAAACGCCGGGCATCCACGATAGCTAGCGGGATGCCCTTCGCCTCGGCAAACTACGCATTTAAGTAATGTATTGTCTTCGACCCTCTCTTTTCCGAGTTTGCACTCATCTACATTGTGGTTCTCGCCACATTTTACGCAGCGAGACTGCATTTCGCAGTTTGCTGCAACGTGTCCAAACCTTTGGCAGCGCATGCATTGGAGCATGTCGCCGCGCCTTTTTAATGTATCCCATGACACAACCTGGTAGTTGAGGACGGAGATACTCCTCAACTTATCCAGTTTGCTGCTGGGCGAAAGCTGCACAAGGAAGATCGGCAATTTCCGATTCTCCCGTCTGGCCTTGACTGTGGAGAAGGGCTTGACCCCTATAAAATCGAGATCGTCGCCCGCTTTTAGACGGAGCTCATCTAAGAGCACTATGGGTTCCGTGCAGGAATCTATGCCCTTCAGGAGGACCGTTTGTATTTTTTCAGCTTTAGGTGTGAAACTAAAGAACTCAGTGGTGGTTTTTTTTAATAAATTTTTAATTGTTTTATAGTGTTCCAGAGTGGAACACTGTATGGTATGGTTATTATTATTTCTACGTTTAATAGTAAAGTTTTGACCTATGGCCGACTTACATAAATTTATGGTTTCGTTTAGTTCCATCTTGTATGTGTTGATGGGTGGCATTATAAATCCTCCAAATATATACATTATACATACACACATAACTACTTTAAATACAAAACAGTTCTTCTAAATTAAACCATCAGCAGTTAAATGCATCAACAAAATACTTTATTTGCCTTCCGAAACACTGAAACTCCCAAAGTTTAAGAAAGTTGACTTAAATACTCAAATCAAATACAATAGATACAGTAGTTGTACTTCTTATTCTCAAAGATACAATTTACCCTATCCGCACGTAACTTTTTTAAATCACGTTCCTCAAACATAAAATAATTATAATAATCCTATACAAATGAGGAAAACTTGAAAATGGGGTTTCTCTTTTCTTGTCGCCTGAAAGATAAGACCATTTACAAGCAATTAACACGTCTGCTGGCAATTTGACAGAAAATGATTTTCTTCTTTTGTTTGTATATTTTGGAAAGTGACATTTGTTTTCTTATTTATTTTTGTTTTGTTGTTTTTGCTTCTAAAGTGAAATCTTGTTGTAGCTATTTCTATACCTAATCTTAAACAATTACTGTCGCATACTATTTGTACGAATGATTCATTGATTTTCGATTCCTGGAAAATGTTTGATTCACCACTATTTCTAAGAGCTGGATTTTAGATAAGTGAGTTCCTTTAGAATGCTGAGAGGAATAGCAAATCGTCTGGAAGTAGATGAGAAAGTTTCTTTACAATATACATAAGTACAAAGAACAATTTTGGTTGTATAGACAGTAAAAACTAGCAAAATTAAATCTTAAATATTATTTTTTCTTCTTTTGCAAATTGGTCGAATTCAAGAGAAATTCTCCAAACCAAAATTTCATTTAAGTGTGTGGGGAGTGAAATCTCATAAATTTATTCTAATGAAAACAAAAGTAGATATCTCTTATTCTCTTATTCTAAGTATCTTACAGACAGTATCTTTCATATGATACTTCTTTAGATTTACATATATGTTTTCTCACATTGCTGAATCATTCGATTTTATGTAGGTATGTATGTTGAAGCAATAGTGTGTCAGTCGGATAACAATCAGAGAAACTCCAATCTCCAATAGAAAAAGATATTTATTTTCAAATTCTTTTTCCACTGAATTGAAACGCAAAAAAAGTAGGTACCAATGCTCTATATATTTATATTTATTGCCATTCTACTTTTAATATCTATGTTTCAATATTGTATGGCATAAATGCACGGAGAAGGAGATATACTACGGTTTTTTTTTTGTTATTCGGTTTGGAACTTACATAAATCAGCTTTGATAAACTGACTTCCCATGACATCATTTGTGTGGCTTTGGGGGTGCTTAGAATAATGAACAAGAATCGACTTCAGCGTTTTAATCTGGAATATTTTTTTTTTGGCATCCTGTACTTTTATTTGTATCTACAGAGTTGGAAGAAATAGCTGCTTATGGACACACATTTGTGATGCTAAAGTGTTTTTCAACTGACTTATGAAACTCTTTAGCTATTTTGATGTTTGAAGAGTGTTTTTGTAAATTTCTGCAAAGCACCTCACGAATCGGATTAAATTTCATATCTATAAAATCGAAAGTTATTGTACTATATAATTGCTTTTTAATACTCTTTCCAAATTTCACAGGAAATATGGTTTTGAAGTTTTTGGGCAGAGTACGATAACTTGGGCGCCGAAAATTGATAACGGTTTTTTGTAGAGGGGTCCAAAACAAGCATTTTTTACTATGGGAGGGGGGTCTATCTTGCCCCGTTTGGGTGGGAAAGGCAATTTTATGAAAAGAGTACTAAAAGTGGAAAAAAAATCATTAAAAAATAACGGTAATACTTACAGTTAATTTTAATATTGTTTTTAACAGCCAGTATTTAGTACTATAAGCCACTTTTTAAATCAGGCAAAATTTATGCACAGTTTTCGAAAAATTGAGTTTCAAACACAAAATTCGGGAAAAAAAAACACAAAAAAAGAAGTTTGAAGTGTAATTTCTCAAAACCATAAAATTTAATATAAATTTTTTTTATAGAATTCGGTGCTTTTATTAATTCCTTATCAAAAACTGAAAACTAGATTATTTTATGTCTTCTAGTTTTCGAGAAAATTGAAAATTATTGATTACTTTTTTATGAGATTTTAGCTTTTTGACTGCATGCCTCTCACACATACCTCAACTGTTTATACTTTACTACTGTTTAAATATCAAATTTTGCATACATCGAACCTCGCACATACCCCAAATCCTATAGTGAGGCCAAGCAGGGGGGTTGCAGGGGGGCAGCATGCCCCCCATACATACCTCAACTGTTTATACGCCGTAATGCTGGGTGCAAGCATTGTTTTCATGTAAAAAAGCCTACATGGACAAGAAATCTTATATAAACAACAACAAAAATAAAAATCTCACAAAAAAGTAATTAGTAATTTCAGTTTTCAATTTTCTCGAAAACTAGAAGACATAAAATAATCTAGTTTTCAGTTTTTGATAAGGAATCAATAAGAGCACCGAATTCTATAAAAAAAAATTATGTGAAATCTTATGGTTTTGAGAAATTACACTTCAAACTTCTTTTTTTGTGTTTTTTTTTCCCGAATTTTGTGTTTGAAACTCATTTTTTCGAAAACTGTGTATAATTTTTGATTGATTCAAAAAGTGGCTTATAGTACAAAATACTAGCTGTAAAAAACAATATTAAACTTAACTATAAGTATTACCGTTATTTTTTAATGATTTTTTTTTCCACTTTTAGTACTCTTTTCATAAAATTGCCCCTCCCGCCCAAACGGGGCAAGATAGACCCCCCCTCCCATAGTAAAAAATGCTTGTTTTGGACCCCTCTACAAAAAACCGTTATCAATTTTCGGCGCCCAAGTTATCGTACTCGTGCCAAGTTTTTAATATCACAAAAAAAGATAGAACTATCAAAAGTGATAGTTCTCCTTCTAAAACCTGTCATATATTTTCCTAAAAAATCACATCAAATTAAAAAAATAAATTGAATTTTATAATAATCAATTTTTTCAGAAAACTCAATATTTTCAAAAAGCGTGTTTAATTTTTTAAATTGTATTTTCAAGTGTACCTATCTAAATATATTATTAAGTACTAAAAACTTTTTTGGTAAAAATACTTAAATAATATGTATGTATGTATATATGATGTATGTACATACAAATATAAATACTTAAATAATATACAGGGTGAGTCACGAGCAGTGCGACAAAATACTAGGGCGTGTAGGTTGCGTTGAGACAAGTAAAAAATCGTATGTTCTATTCCCCCCGTGTAGCCGGGAGGGGCAAATGGAAAAAAATTATTTAAAATCAACGGCTTCATTCACAATGCTGTGCGATACCTTTTTGAAAAGCCAATAACTTTTTCTTTCATTCTGCTTTTAAATAAATCTATTCTAAGAAATAGTAGATTAATATTATTGGTAACTTCTGAAAACTGACCTGTCACTATTTTTGCCTCGGCCTGCCCGCAGCCCGTGGGTTCTACCTGTTAGGGTGGACAATAAGGACAGTAAAACCGCAAGGCAAAAATATTGACAGGTCAGTTTTCAGAAGTTATCAATGAAAATAATATTAATCCAGGGTTATTTCAATACTATTTAATTTTATTACGTTCTCATAAAACTCCAATTCAAAAAAGTAAAAAAACTAAGAATATCTGATGCTTCATAAATTACTTCGTTAAAATAAATTGCCCCTCCCGCCTAACGGGGGGAATAGAGCCCCTCTCCCATACGATTTTTTTCTTGTCTCAACGCAACCTACACGCCCTAGCATTTTGTCGCACTGGTCGTGACTCACCCTGTATAATATATATAAAAAGTTTTTTAAATGTTTTATTTAGTTGATAAATCAGATGGCATCTTTAGTTTTACTTTTTTGATTATTTTTTTAACAATTCAAATCATGAATTTTATACTTTAACTTTTTTCCCTGAACACATTCTCATTTCTGTGATGATAATTTAAAACACAATTATTTTAAACTCTCAGCGTTATAGTTTTTCTATAAATATACATATATTTCGATTATGTCTAAATTGAAATGTTAATCTTACTAAACACAAAGTTTTAATGGCAAACCTTCTTACATATCATATCAAATAAAGATCTATGTATGCACTGAATACATATTTCCTTTTTTCTTTCAATCTTGATATCCGTATTTTTCTTAAAGTTTGTCTCCTTATTAATTCTCTTTTGGGAACTGTTTTTACAATATTTTACATTTTCATTCGCAAACTGTATGTTTAAGAGTATAACATTCCTTTTGTAGTTACATAGATCTTAAACTTTCTTATATATATATTTACATGTGTATGAATTGCTTAAATATTTAAATATAATATATAAATCTTCAAACGGGTCCGCCAAATAACTTTTTTTTTCAAAATGCTATAAAAAAAATTACTGAATATTTTCTCAAATTTCTTTTTTTATTTGAAAGTACAATCCTTCGGGTTATTAATGTAAAATAATTTCATTCAAATGGCTGCCTCTGCTGGCCATGCAGTAGCCTACACGGTCGGTCCAATTTTTAAGCACATTATCGATTGTTTGCAGCTGTATTTCACCAATGGCTTCACGAATATTGTCCTTTAAAGCTTCAATTGTATCTGGCTTGTCGGCGTAACACTTATCTTTTACGGCACCCCAAATATAATAGTCCAACGGTGTCAAATCGCAGCTCCGAGGTAGCCAAACGACATCAGCTCTGCGGCTGATAATGCGATCTTCAAAAACAGGGTGCAAAACATCAAGTGTAAAACATTTAGTGTGGCTGTGTGGCACGTAGTGTCGTCCTGTTGAAACCAAATATCCTCCTCTTCAATTTTTGTGAACAAAAATTCGTTCAACATGGCACGACACGATAACGATCGCCATTGATTGTAACGGTTACTCGTTGCTCATTTTCGAAGAAATGCGCTTCACGCATACTTTCTGCCACAGCAATATTCTCGGGTGTACGCACTGTTTTTGGCTTTTCACGCTTTGGTTTATCGATGAGGATGCCAGTTTCTTTCACTTTTTTGCACAAGATAACGCACATACGGAGCTGACGATGACGGTGCTTCTCTTCTTCCCAAATTCGCACGCAATTTTCGCACACATTCTGCAACATTACCATGATTTTCAAAGTAATGTTGCAAAATTTCCCAGCGTTGTTCAAGCGTATACACATACACAACCATATTCGTTCAGCGGAAGGATAAAATTAATTATCTGTCAAAGCAGACATGAGCTAAGTGTTACCATTCACGAAATAAGCACTAGTTGGGAAAAAAACGTTAGATGGCGGACCCTCTACATATACATACATATGTATGAACTGTCCCTTGCGCGGTCCAATGACAAACCTCTTATTCTTTTTCAAATACTTTTGTTGTCACAGCGGAATATGTTAATCGAAAAAGTTTACTAACCTCTATTCTCAATCAACTTTATATTTCCCAATTTGGCATTGTTACCTGATTCGTGCAGGTTTTAGCGTTGGCTGAATATAACGCACAACTATTCCAACAAAACTATAAGATATAGTCTGGGAGGTAGTGTTCCTTTTTTAAAAAGAAAACAAATCTGAGAAAGAATGATTCCACTTCGGGTTTCTTTTATTTCTCGTGTTCTCATTTTGTTTCACAGATTTTTTGAAATGTTTACCTATGTACATAAATACATATTATTAAATTATGGGTTCGATTTTTTTTTATAATTTAACAATTCCACATTAAAGTTAACAAAAGTTGGCTTCGATTTATATGGAAATAATAGCCCGCAGAACTCATTACATGGTACCTAAAAAACTAAGAATGTAAACACTACCTCCCAGATTATAAATTTAAAACTGCGATGCGTTCGATAAATTCCACACCTTTTTGTTGTGTTTATTTTGGCCTGCCCAAGCTAATTTAAAATTGTGTCTACCTAACTAGCCCCCACATTAAAATTTAAACATGGTTATTATATTTTCTTTTTTTTTTATTTTATTCTAAAAAACTATTTGTACAAACCTACCATGAATGTAAAATATTGAAAGAAATACAGCAACAAACACAAAAAATAAAGCCACATGCGAAATGGCTCAAATGTGCATACACTGTGATGTATGTTGTTGCAAATAGATGGCGTTGGCTAATTACATAAGGAGTGGGGGACTTAAGTACGGCATACCACAACTCCATTCCATGCCCGTATAGCTTCTAACTTATGAAATAAAAATAATTCTCTTGACTTATGATCAATTGAGTAAAGGATTGAGGTTGCACACAAAAGACAGAAATTACCAATGTGAATTCCAAGATAAAATTATTGTTTTCATATTATTGTTTTCATATTACTGTTTTCATATTATTATTGACTTGCGGATTGGTAGTTGAGTTAACAGAATTGATGGAATTTTATTGCATATTTTTTGGTGCTTATATAAATTGGCAGGTGGTGGTATTTCTGTTGATTGCACACTGCACAGAAAAGCTAAAATTGAAACACTTACTTCCCAAAATGACTACAAATGTCATTTTAAATTAAAAAATACTTGCAATGACGAGATAATGTACGTATTCTCATAGTTCACTTATTCAATTATTTGTCTATAGGGTGTTCAAATATTTTAAAAGTTGTATTTTTGTGAAAATTATTTAAGTAAACTGTTTCATACTGTAATATTGTGAAAAAAAAATCCCTTCTAGAGCCTCTTTAAAACATTTAAAGTAAAATTGTTAAATTAATTTATTCAGTTTTTACAAAAAAAGCATAACAGTACATCGATTGGATTTAATGGACGAAATTTAATATTAAAAAAAACAACAGACTTATATTTTATATAAAGTGCCCTTAAACACTGAAGAAGTATACATTTACATTTTTATTTAATTTACGGCTTTTGACGTTGACATTTAAAAAATATGGATTCATGGCAGCTATCATTAATATGGTTTTTTTTAAATATTAAAATAAATTAATTGCTCACACGGAGGCCCACAGAAATTTTATCAAAATTGTTATAGACATTCATATTTTCTAACAACAACATTACGTTTGCTTGAACATTTTGCGTGATAAAATTATTTCACTTATTTTTTCGTTTTAAATATATTAGTTGATAAACAAATCAATCAATTAATAAAAGTAAAAAAATGTTTTATTTACTTATGCTAATAATTTTAACTTTATTTACCTGAAAACCATAGGATACAGATGTCTAGTCAACAATCTTAAATGTGCAGTTAATAACAATAATTATTGTGACAATTTTATATCGTGTGCAGAAAGCGTGCTTTAATTCTACGAATGTATAGTATTTTCTCTGTTTGTTTCCTCCATCTATTGTTAAATAATGGCGTCTTGTTTCGTGTTGTATCCCTTTGTTTCTGTTATACGAACAACATACAACTGACTTTTCCCTTTCTCATACACAATGGTATGCATACTAGAACTAAATTTTGTTTTCCAATGTTCTTGTAACAATTTTAAATACCTTTTTAATGAGTCACCAAACAGGCTGGGTAATTATAGTGGTTTTAGTTTAGGGATAATGACTCATGAAAGCATTTTAGTTTTTTTTAGTTACATATACTCGTCACTTGTCTTGTCACTTATCAAATATCATTTGATAAATTAAAATTAATGATACTCATACCTGCTCGTACATTCACGGTCAAATCATAAAAGTTTTTAAGTTTTAAAATATCGTCGCCATCGTAACTCCCAAAACAAAAGTGATGCACAAACGTGATATGCGAAATTTAAATTTATTTAGAATTCTAGGATTGTTTTGAAATTTTTTCTAATTTTCTAAAAATTGTCTTTGCCTTAAAAATAAAATATTAAGTTTCGTTTCAAAATGTTCGTCAAACGTTTTTAATTATAGCGATTTAAAGAATATTAATAAAATCAAAGGAGCTATTACAAAAAAATAGAAATTCTTCTTTATAACTTTCACTGATTTTTTAAAACGACTAAGCTTTCAGCTACCCAAAAATTTAAATATTAAACACTTCGCGCCTGGAATTTTATATTGTGTAGAATTTATCCGGTTATATGACTCACCACTCAATTCCATTGATATATGCATACTCTCTTCTTCTTTGTCTCACTTCCTGGCGGTATTTCATCAGTAAGAGAATGTGCCCACAATAAATGAAAAGCAATAAGCTATTCAATTAGTTTGTAAGTACTAAAGTACACAGTGCACAGTGCTGTTGTTGTTTTTGTTCGTATGGGCACCCATATGAACTTAACAATAACAGGTAAAACCATAAGTTTCATAAGCAATCTGATGGAAATAGGAGTGACCGATCGACCGGACATTCCAGGCATTCCAACTAATAGTAAGGTTAAAAAAATGTCGTGGACAGCAAAGTTGGTTGAATGATTGGCTCTGTGAGTTTTGTGAGAAGATGCTTCTTCTCTGATCACCATTTGGTGCTTGGTATTATAGGTAACTAGATTTTTTTCTGTTTCCATCGTTTTTCTTTCATTTATATCTTTGGTGTGGAATAAAATCGTCAGGCCAGGAAAAAAAAATAAGAAATTCGTCTTATTGTTGAGAGTTGCTTTTACTACTCGTATTCGTTGCGACTCGTCGACAAACATTAACCATCTTCTTTGTATAAGTACATTTTACCATTTGTGAAGTTGAACTGACGCTTATCATGATGAGCAAAAATCCGTGAAGCAGACTCCAGAATCTTGAATGCAGAAAAAGAATACGGCCTTGATAGATCAAACGTCATCCATGCAAAATGACATCCGGTCTTTGTTCTGATGCAGTGACTTCCATCTACAGTGGTTAGACAGGTCGTGAGTTTCATTTGTACTTTTATCTAGTATGCTTTTAACTTTTTCCCAGTCTCATGCATGCTTCATTGTTGATCTCGTGCCAAAATACACTTTTCAGCACATAAGTATAAATGTAGCACTACACCAGACTAAACATCATCTGCCAACTGACAACACATTCGCATGTTGTCTTTTTAACTAACGCCATCTAGATTTACAATTCATTATTCAACTTTACCAACATGAGCCATTTCTGGTCTCTAGGGAGTTGTTAATGCCTTTAGACTCAATTTGTATCCATGGTGGATCACCCAATTCAATAACAAAGTCTCTCGGCCTGTTCAATTAGGTTCGTATAGCATACATAGCTGTTTGAATTGGCTGCGATTATAAACCTAATTGAAAATTCGAATTTATTTTACTCGCTTTTCACAGAATTAGAGTTTTAAATTGAAAGCCGCTAATCATTGGCAAACTTATTCGTACATATGTACACAAAGGCATTACCTACACACGGTTGGCTTCAATTCTCTTTGTTCTATGAATTTAGTGACAAACTTTTCTCGTTGTCACCCCATTGATATAGTATGTAGTTCCAAATGACAGCCTCGTATGGACTTTGATGGATTTCAATTAACACGAATCCCCATCAAGTTTTTTTTTTTTTTTTTGGAAAATTCATGTTGTGTCGTAGTGAGTAGAAAATTAGATTAAGTGAGGTTTTTTGCGAAGTTTTGGAATGGTTAGAATGGTATAATATGTTTTTTTGGCTTTGTCAATTGGAAAATAATCTTTGCAGCAATGCTTCAATTGGTTCATTGGATTGAAACTAATTGTATATAGTTGTACCACTTATAAATTACCTTAAATTCCAAATAATTTTGAAGTCTTCATATGATTTTTTTTTTGTTGATTGGTAAATATGTTCTGCATTATGTTACTGTTAATCGTACGATTTGTGAAACATTTGAGTCTATAATAACTGTGATGCTAAACATTTTTACTTACTCTATTTTATATATTATTACCAAATTCGTCTTCGAAACACTTTCAAATGCTAAATTCGTTCATCTTCTTAATCTTTCAAAGAAAAAATACCAGACCTTCACAAACACTCTGAAACCATAGAGCATTAAATAGTTACTTATGCTTACTCTTCTTTTTACCTGTGCAATTTTAATGAAAACAAATCGAATAATTTAGTTATCCTTCGTAAGAAAAAGATGTGGTCTGACGAAATCTACCAATTTTTACCCACAATTAACCCCGTTCGACCCAACCAATCAAAATGAAAACCTAACAGCAACTTTTCCATTTCAATGAATCCTTAAAAATACCCAAACAAAAAATAAACAGACCCTTACAAGCAGGTATACATTCTAAAGAGTTTTCACTAACAATATATTCCACTTAAAGAACAAGGAACCATCATACGTGAATCACATTGTCCCTTACATAAAACACATTTTGTGTGTCTTTCAGAAATTATTTAACCCTTTTTTTATAAACCAAAAATATTTTAATCTTAACAAGCAAACACCGAAAACCTTTTCTAAAAGTAAAACCAACTTTCCAGTTATGTGTAAGTTAAAGAACGAATACCTATACAAAATTCAACAAAACGGAGTCATTTTCCAGTTCACTTAATACCTAGTAGTGATGCGCAATTTAAAGGAAAACATTGCGATTGCACCAAACTAACAACGCGGTAAAATGGCCTGGGATGTTCTATCCCTACTGTTTGGTAATCATAATGACAGAGTTGCCATATGAGCATGTTTTGGTAAAAATAAATCTGATAAAAAATTTATAAATGTTAAAAAAGTAGTTCTTATAAATACAAACAAAAAACTGTATAAAACAGGTAAGTCGTAAAGGTAGTAAAATCTAAAAGTACGCCAAGTATGATATATTATGATAATTGGCTAAAGTTTTGTAGGTTCACTGGTCAAGCTTTGAAATTTTATAAATTGTGATAAAATGAAGACTTGCCAAATAAACCTACCAACTTGCAGTACTTTTAGATCTTATTCCTTTTTACGTCTGACTTTTTAAGTCGTTACAAACAAAAACCGAATGAAATCAATTCGTATCGAGGCGTAGACGGTCCCTTGGTTGAGTCATCCTTCTTTTAATTTGAAAATATAAAAATACAGATTAACATTTTTCTTCCGAAAGCCAATTACTTGTCTAAGCTTTGCTTCTTCTTCTTACCACAAAACCAAAGCTAAAAAAGTGTCTTCCTAATTTATATGATAAAATGTGATAACTGGCAACCCTACGCAATGAGGAACTCTCAGCTAGGAAAAGAATTCCTTTGTTGGTTTTATAAAAGAATAAAAAACTTCTTCTTCCTCTAGAATTATGCGGGGGATATTATGATGATAAGTCAACAGCCGCAGAATTCCGGGAATGAGATGACTGGGTCACTAAATGGATAATATATACACATTGTACAACCATAACGTACACAGTGTACAAGTTAAACATCCCTTAAAGAAACGTAAATATCCTGGAACAGGAACATATCTCGGTTGATTGCCTCTTACCAGTGTCGCCCTGCTGTCGGTCGTCGGATGCATTATCCGTCTACGATGCATACATAATTATGTTCTGGTATATGTATTCATGTGTTTAACGACATACATTTATGTATATAAAGGTAACAGAAATCTACACGCGCTTATGGAAGCTAAAGGAAACATATTATTTCCGGGGATGTCGTGGCTAATCTAGTACAGCAAAGAGCAACAGCAGCGTAAGGAGCATCATTTTTCAATAGAGCACTAGGATTTTGAAGCAAACAAAGATTTTTGAATTCTTTATGCAGTGGTTTGAAGTGGTATATGGACATAGCTCGAAGATGTTTTCAGGTGCGGATTTAGTTATTGTATGTAAAACAGTCGCACTATGTATATACCTACATTTTTGAAACGAATGACTTTTTGCATCCAACTGAAAGCAATATTATCGAAAGGATAGATTTGAATAACTCCCGATATAAGGTGGTATAAAAGTCTAGTATCCCGTTCAGCAAACATGGTCCTTAACTAGATTCCTAATATATGTATATACTATACGAAGTGGTGCGTTGTGTCCTCCCAAAATACGTCCCTGTAAAGTGATGATATCGTAGGTAGATGGCTTTTTGACACAAGGATCATAATCATCGTTATATACATAAGTGACCGTGTGTGTTTGGTATAAAAAGGTACCCATTAAACTTTAACTCAAGAAGAGACGCAATTTTCAAACAAGGTATGAATAGTTATCCCAGGACATTTCAACTTATACCTAACCTCTATTGTACTTCGTGTGGAGGAAGTGGTTTTTTCACACAAGAAGACAAAAAAAGGCATTTCGAGCAGAAAACTTGGAGAATAGTTTAAGCCCGGACACGATATTGAGCGGTTGTTTTGGAAAAAGTGTTTTTTTAGTGGAATGTTTTGAGCGAATACTTTAAAAGATAAACAAAATCAAAATATACTGCAATTTATTATATTAGGGAAAAGACAATATTCCAATCAAAATTGGGGGTCAATTTTCGAAAGAGGTAAGTGAGAAAATTACTTCTAAGGATGACTGAAGCCGCGTTATTTTTAAATATTAAAATATTTGTGTTATAAAGGTGTTTCTATTCGAAAAAAATAAGTGTCTGAAAGAGATGGAAGAAAATCCCATGATGTACTACGAGCATTTTATTATACTGAAGTTTTGTTTCCTTTTTGAAACTATTTGAAATGGTTTCATATCTTCTTATTTAAATAACGAATTTTTGGGTGTTCGTTGTTTTTCAATACTAAACCAATTCTTTCAAATTCATTTTATGTAATCCTTTAACGCCGCAGAGCTTAGATATGCTGCAGTAATTTTTTTTAATAAATTTTTGAATTAATAAACCGTCTCGATCAATTCGTTGTTGGGTTCAAAGCGTTCATACATAAATTCCAATAGATAATGATCGATTGTTATTTTTGCTTGTTAATAATCCAAGACAATTCCTTTCAACTTTATCAAGACATCGTCATTGTTAATTAACAACTGCAGAAATGGAGATTTACAACTGCCCATTTCAGTTTTGGAATTGCAGAAAATCTTACAAGTACAGCTTAAAACAGGCCCTGACGTTCAATTTTGGGCATCTATTAAAATTAGTGTAAATGTCGATTGTTGTTGTGTTGACGTGTAATTTTTTCTCGAAAGGGCCATAATTAGTATTTGATAGTTGACTCTTTGGACTTGATTCGAAAACTTTCTGGAAAGAAGTACTGGGGTCCAACCGCTTTGTTTATTAAACATTTATTCAAGTAAGATTCACGCACAACTAAATGACCTGATTTTTCTGTTGTAGTTCAATTATAAATTTGGCTGTGACAAACTCCGCATTTTATTCTCCTTATGCAAGCATCAGGAATACATATGTATTTTTTAGGTGAATAATTTATTTTATTATTCAGTATCCCCGGCACTTTCTATGTTCGGATATCGAAGTAATTGTTGTAGGTATTATTTTAAAATAACGATTGGGTTTTTTTGAATTGAGGCTTCATTCTCATGTTGTAGTATTTTAGAAAACGAAATCGTAAATTCTTTTATTTGCACACTCCGGCATAAGAAGGACCGATGTGTTTTATAAAATATTCAAAACCCGTTAAATCACAAAACATTTTTTTTATTTGTACGATATTGTGAGATCTTAATTTTGATGAAATAAGAAAAAGAAATTTTTTTGCACTTTAATTCGAAAAACTTTAAGTTAAAGAAGTTGTAACTTTTTTTGTACGATATAATGTTTATTAACATTTGCCTTTTTTCATAAAAATCGAAGCACAACGTTTCTTAAAGCTACTTTTTTTAATATATTCTTATTACAACATATTTTTTTTTTTGATTGGGGCAAAATTTCCCAAACAATACAAACCACTTTTTTCAATTATAGTATACATTTTATAAATCAACTCTAATTTCTTTAAGACCCTACATTATGTCGTCCGAAACATCAAAAGCACTCAGTTCATCAAAAAAAAGTCAATTGCATATGTTTCCTTGTTTGTTTTTTATTAGGTACCTATATTTCTTTAGAGTAAATATCCCCCTTTGTTGGATGGAAGTTTAAAAAAAGAAACTATTTATGTACTTATTCTTTTAATCAAATAGGCCAGCAATTTGTTTCTCTATCCTGCGTGAAATATATCATCCATCAGACTCAGACGAACGACTATACGCCGAGACGCATGACGAGTTGATTTTTTTCCATTAAAAATGAACAAAGAATCTTATAAGGCCCTTAATCGTATTCTATTTCTATTACGTATGCGCCCATGTCTTGGTTATTTTGAAAAAAATACGAAAAATTTGTTGTGGGTCGCCTGTTTTTGCTCTTAGATATATTGCGTTGCAATGGTTAAAATTAAAAAAAAATATATACATTAGTCTATTCTTAAAGCAGATAAAAAATAATCTCGATTTTACGTAAAATGAATTTTGCAATCTAAAGACTTATCGCATTTGACAGCCTAATGAACATTTTTTAATTAAATTTAAAAAATCTTATTTTGCTTTTAAGATTACATACAATTTTACAGAACGTAAACAAATTTACCACAAAAGATTTTTGAGCAAACTCTTTATCTTTTCAATTAGAGCTTTGTGACTTCCACTCTCAACAGTTCTTAAGTGAGTATTTTTATTCGGCACGAATTGAGGCATTTTGTCACTTTCCCTTAAGTTGTGATAAAAGAAAAAACATTTTTGAATTTTTGAATTCACGGAATAACCTCGATCCGCTAATATATGGCGCCATGATCAATGCACCAAAAATTACTTTTGCATGTAATGATTTCCTTTCCTGATTTTTTTCATGAAACCAATACTTGTCCTGTAGTAAAATTATCTAAGAGCTAAGAACCATCAGGGGACGAGGAATACAATTTGTATCGTTCGTTGAAATGATAATAATTTAATTTATGCAACAAGTAGTTTAGTATCTTTCTATTATGTTTTTATACTTTTCGGTAGAAAGGGAGATTGAGTGGACTTTGTCAGTGACAGATAAGAAATAAATAGACACATTGATTAAAAATGTATCTTTGGAAAAGGAAATAATTTGTGGTGGCTACTTAAAAAAAACTACTTCTGAGGAAAAGATTTAAAAACGCTCTCACAAGGGTCTATGTATTTTATGAAAGATTTGTTATAAATAGTTATTAAGTAATTTAAAAACGTTATCCATAAAAAAAATAGAAAAATAGAATAATAAAGAAAAACTGAAGTATCAAATCTTTTTAACTGCTTGTTTGTTCAATCAATAATTTTTTTTCTTTCATATTCAAGTATGTATTTGCCTACAAATACATGTTATTTCAGAATGTAAATGGGTAAAAAAACCCTCTATTGACTCCTTTTCAACTTTTTCTTTAGTCGAATCAACATTTTTTCCCCACCGATTTGCTCCCTAGCTCCAAATAAATTTTAACTTTCATAAAGAAATGAACACACCATTATCCCAACAAAAGATGTTGGGATGAAGACGGCATAGTTTCATGTTTCTTTATTCCTCGAATGTTCTATCTTTGAAAAATTTTAGAAGTAAACTATTAAGTTCATCCAATATGAGAAGACGTATTTCAGCAGAAATTTTTGAAACACACTGTTAATGTTTTTTTTTTTTTTTTAATTCAAACAATTTATACAAAGTTGCAAAGTTTTTCAATTTGAAAAAAAAAAAATGTTAACAGGGTGTTTCCTTCAAGTAGAAAATAGATATCAAGATATCTTTATTCGTTTAAGAGCTACATATATTTTCGCAACCAAAAAGCCAATACGCGCCACTCTGCGTTCGATATTGGAGATTTTTTTAGTATCAAGCTCCTAAGTGGAAAAAATAATTAAAAGAAGATCCCCTAATTTTGGCATAATACTGTTTGTTCTTTACATTTGATTTTAACTTCTTTGATTAATCCAAAACAATATTGATTATTGAATGAATATTGAATTAAAATTTTTTAGGTAAGTATATTTTTTTCTTAAACTCATTATTTTGTAGCGATAAAAAATACATCTTGTATAGGTTTATAAACATAACTCCGATTTTTGTAAGTCCAAATACTTTTATCGGCCACTGTATAGTTTATGTGGCGATAACGATTGTATTGTAGCTCGTTTTTTTCGATCAAACAAAGTGAATTTTGAGATGTAAAAAATCATTAGGCATTTGATGTCCTATCGTGAATAGTGCATAGTAACTGTTAAGATGAAGAAAAACAAGGGAACACGCTCTCGACCCTCGTAAGACATAATCTAGACAAGCATTTTATGATAAGAACTTCATAGACAGCTATGGAGCGGTAGGATTTTCTTTTTTTTTTTTCTTCTTACTTTGGTAGCGAATTTTTTTTATTCAAATCTACAAAACCATCACGTTTGTAGGGCACCCATCACGATGCAGATGTTTTTGATGTGTATGTCTACTTAATTTTAAAACCGTATGCAAACCGAGCCATCTAATTTGAGTTGAAAGGCCTGATATTATAGTGTCGACGCAGTCGTTGTGTTTCTTTAGTCGTCGTCTTCATACATATTTACATCTTGATTTTCATCTACACCCCCGTCGTTGCCCTACCTCGATTATGTGCGGTCTTAGGCTTAGTTAAAGGTGATGGCGTTGGAGCGAGTATGTAGTTTGTATTATAGGTACCTACTTTGTGAAGGAGTTTTCGCTGGAGTTGCAAAATAGAAATGCTAATGCATCCAATTATTTGTGTTTAATTGATTTAAATTACGGAATTTAGATTTCTGTTCATAGTTAATTTAAAGCAGACTTGATGATTAAAAAGGTAAAATATTGTTTCTGTATTTTTTCAGTTCAAATATCTTCTGATATACCTATGTATGCAGGTATTAAACCAAAAAAAAACTATTAGGTATAATATTTTCATTTGTTTTTTATATTGAAATAGTCTAAGATCCCGATATAGACCGACCTTCCTTCATCTGATAATGAAATTACCGTTTGTTGTAGATAGTCTAAAAAAAAAAACAATTTGCCAAATCTCAAAATTATTACAAATAAATAAATAACGAAATTTTTCAAAATTCTAAATTAAATATTTGGCGCATATTAAGGCGAATGTTTGCAAAACGTGATAATAAATAAATAGTATCTACCTATA
The DNA here is from genome assembly GCA_958431115.1 of Syrphus vitripennis. Lineage (NCBI taxonomy): Eukaryota > Metazoa > Arthropoda > Insecta > Diptera > Syrphidae > Syrphus > Syrphus vitripennis. The sequence goes on along the minus strand of OY288108.1, from coordinate 79,612,372 downwards.
ATAATTATGAATAATATTTTATCTAACCTACGAAAATTCTAAAAACCAAAAAGTCATAGGTACAATGAACGTTTGAAAGTCAAAAATCGGAATGTTTGAGAGAATATTAACTATAAATCAGTATGAAATTCTACTGAAATATGTTTATCTAATGTATGTATTGGGAAAGCTGATTAAAAAAAATGTAGGTACATACCTACATACCTATATAACAATTGTTTTTATTTTGATTTCATTTTTGGAAAGTTGAATGTTAAAAATTAATCTTTTTTAAATTACCTAAGAACCTCAAATATTATTTCGGTCAGGTAGTAGGTAGGTACTACTGGCATGTGTGGCCTTATAATAATAAAATAAACTTTCAATAAAAAAAAATATCTAACATATGTATCTACCTATTTAAAATTTGTAGGTATGTGAATGCTGAAAAACTCTCCACTGTAGTATTAAACCTTCCAAGGCTTCTTGTTAGTATTGAGTGCCTATATTCGTCATCATTACGTTATTACTTTTCCAAAAACGAATTTATATCCTCTCATAAAAATTTGATACAAAATTAAAAGCATTTTATCAACACACCCATACCCAAAAACCATTACTTCACTCCAATGAACATGTCAGAACATGCCACATATTTTGTCTGAATTAAAATCATATTGTTTTCTGTCCTATATTACGCCAAACAACGTTATCATCATCATCATCATGTTCATGTTGCACATAACATAAATATAAGAGATGTGAGATGTGACACCGTAAAATCCATACCAAAGCAAAACTGAACATAATGTCAATACCTACATATAAGTAGGTGTGTAAATTTATGAAAAATAAAAAAAATGATAATTGAGCAATAGAAGATGCATCATTATCTGAAACTAAATTCCATAGATGCAAGGAGAAGTATACAATAAACAAATTCTGCGATGAAATCTCTGATGAAATGTATCTCTTCTTATTCGTTATAATTCTTGTTATAATTCGTTTTTAAATTAAATGTGGTATGTACATAGGTACATAATTTAATTTAATTATAGCAAACAAAAATAATCTTCTTTTCCATCAAAAAAACCAGTAAGAATACGTACTAAAAGGTTCAGCGGTCAGGTTCATGTATGTATTCCTTTTTAAAAGTGTACATCAAATAAAAGTCGAACGTGCATTCACTTTTTAGCTCAACTTGAAAGCAAATGACAATAACACAAACAACACACATTTACTTAAAGCACCTAACGGACTAGGGCTAGTGAATGCCTTGTTGCAAAGTATTTTCTAACACATTTTTTTTAAATCGAAAATTTTTGAAAATATGAAATTTGTGTAATCTGGAATTAATTCCTAAAGTTTATAAAACAAAAAAAAACAAAACCATGAGCCCAGGCCCGTTTCGATATATTATATACTTCCGTACACCAAAAGTGATTCAAGGAAATTCGTTAAACTGTAATAATATATTAATATTGCGGCGTTAGCCGTTAAAAATGGCGAAATCCCAGTTGGCAGTCACTTAAACTCTGAAAGTGTACCATAATATGCTTAAAATAACGTTTGTTCCATACAAAATACGTCATTTTAAAATTTAAAGAGAACATATATGTAAGTCGTATTAAAAAATGTTGTATACAATAAATATAGACAGTTAAACTTTATATCAATCAATAATACCTATAAGGTAAATAGAGTAATACTGTACTACTACATGCAAAAGATACCACAGTACTTTATTTTATTTTTCAAGTACTCACAAGTAAAGTATTTGTGGTCACCTAAAAAGGAAGCGTCTTATCTATTGCTCACTTTGTCTACTGGTATTTTAGCTTTAAATTGTGAATGAACGTTAGAAGTATTTAATAATATTAAAATTTAAATTTTCATTACTGTAGCGATTACAACAGGCCTAAAATGAACTGATTCGTCACTGAATTAAAGTATCTTAAAGATACAAATTACATATATTCTTAGCTCTGTTTGTTTTGTTTGTATCATTTTTTTGTCTTGTATTTATTTTTTTGTCTGCTTTATTGGTGGTTATCTTTCATTTCTTCTTTGCTTTGCCTATTTGTTCGTCATGAATGATGATGATATTTTTATGACGACAAAAACAACGAAAGAAGCATGAAGAATATGAACAAAAAATTCATAGTACGCGCTCTAAAAGTCAAAAGATCCAAAACAGCTCAGTAGTTTTAATTCGAACTTCAAGTCGTTATGTGGTCTCACGTGTATTAGCAGATATACAATACTGTGTGTATGTTGAGGTTTTTCTGCCACAAACTGTCGGTTAACGATCCAATTTTTTCGTGTGCGTGGTAATTAGTCCCCTCACAAAAAATATTATGTTTAGATACAAAATGTGTAGTGCATTTTACCTGGTAAAAATGAAAATGTATATGCCTAGTAAAAACAACAACAAATATGTAGGTGTCCATCAGTTCGTCATTTGATTTTGACTCAGTGTCAGTAGTTTGTTCAAAGATGCAAAATACAAACACCCTTTGTCCGATCGCTTCGTTTGGTATTTATATTGGATAGATTCCCTCGTGAAACAGAGTGCTGCATTGTTACTTGTGCCTTTTTTTTGACTCGCAAATAAAAAAAAAAACTAAATATGTTGTGTTGTTGTGTACTAAATAAAAAATTGATTAATTAAAATATGAAATGTGCAATTCAACAAATCTTATTGTTGTGCACTTAAATGCTGTGGAATAAGATGTTTATAAAGCCAAATATGAAAAAATAATGGCATATTGTGAAAAGTATAAATAATGCGTCCTTCGGCTGAAAGAATATGGATAAAATTCTTTTGATAAAATTAGTACATCAAACAAATCATAAACAATAAAGGACATTATGTTCTTCTATCATCTCTTTTTAAATCAAAAACCCTATGAAACCTAAAAAAAAAATCTGTTGAAAGTTGAAATTTTGTTTGATTATGTTTTCGTTTCCCACCACGTTGTTGCATTGAATTTTTGAAAGTATTATTTAAGGGATGAATTTTGTGTTAAGTTACAGTGTTTGGATCTGAAAGGTATCTATGCAAGGGATTTTTTTGTATATTTTAGCATTACTGATGTATCTCTTTAGGTTAGTAAAAGAAAAGAATACATTTTAGAAACGACAGGAATAAAAACAATTATTACGCATTTTTTAGTTGTATGTTTCGATACCAGTATCAACATTTGGCTTAACTCCGCCTAGCAAAAACTTTAAAGGTCAAGTTAAAGAGTGATTGCGAAGTGTGTATACTTGCCCGATGATAATCATAATCATTAAGGTGTCTGTGGATAGGAAAAAATGTTCTCTAAAAAAAAGTAACCAAATAATAAAAAAATGTTTTATAAAAAAGTATCGAATGAAAGTGAAATAAATAGTCTTAAGCATACAAACAAAATTTAGCAAATAAATTAACTTTCCAAATGAATTGTGCAGACCAAATTCCTTCGACATAAACCATAATCTTTATATTGTTACGAGTATCTTATACTTTTGAAATGTTTTTATAATTGAAGGTAACCACCATTCCTTCTGGTAATCAAGAATGATTACTTACATAAATCGCTAGTTTCTGATCTTGTAGGACCAGGAAATCTACGAGTAAACTATGTAACATGATCACACTGGTTATTTTAAAAAGAGGCTTATTCTGTAAATAATACCTACATCACTACTTAATCTTTTTAATTAGGTCTCTTCAAATTAGCATGTTAACCAACATTTTTTTTAATAATCCATGGTTTATCAATCATAAAAATAACCAGTCGATTTCGGTTATTTAGCGCAAACAAATAATAACGCAAAATTGGTGTGCACTGTTTGTTAACTTTTTATGAATCAAAAAAATGTTTCTGTTTGAGTTTGGCGATTGTGGAAATAGTTCACACGCTCGGTTAAAGCATCGAATCGAATTTTTTTTTTAAATAATTATTTTTTCATTTGGGATATTTTTTTATTCCAAAATATGTATAAGTAAAATAATAAAAGAATAGAGCTTTCTCTTCAGGGATTCTTTTTTATCAGCTGTTTGAGTTAACAAAGCATTCTGCTTATCAGAAACCTACATTACAAAAGAAAATTCAATGCGCCACATTAGTTGCTTGTTATTAATAGGTTCTCAATAGATTTACTTTATTATTATATGTACCTATGTACGTACTGTGTCCGAGATTTTATGTACATTGGATTGTAGAAACAGATTTCGGAAATTATTATGTAGGTATGTTAGTATGTATGTTTTCAATTTTGAATATCCTCAAAACTCTTCTCGGCACCAATATAGGTAATTTTATCTGGAGTTATTATATATTTAATTTTTTTAATAAAATTCTTTACTTCAAAATTTCAGATCTACAAAAAATGATAAATCTATGTATTAATAATAACGATCTACCTTCAAATATGTAACTTACCAAACTATAAGAAAGAACAAAAATTTATTTTTAATGCCAAAGACATACGGAGCACACTTAAACCAAATATCAAATGCCAATATAATTTCTTATCTACCTTATAATAAATAACCAGCTCCTCATCTAACAAATAAAATAATTACTCATAGACAAAAAAAAGTAAACCCATCTATTATTTAACTTTATTCGTTGCTGGTATTAAAATTAAATTAAAATAAACACAAACATCGTAATGAAGTTTCCTGATTATATACCCAATAATATGGTGGTAAGATATGATTCCATATAATACATGTACATAAATAAATATTGCAAAAGTATCTATAATATTTTATTGGTGATTTTATATCTCGAAATAATGATACTTAATTAGTTGTTTTGAATCGCTCTATTGCACTTGCCCAACTTGTTGTTGCCTTCGAAAAATCTTAATATCTTTTTAAATGATCTTAATCAGACTGTGAATACTGCATGTAGATAGTAGATACCCACATATGCTTATAAGCAGTGAATCTTTCGTAACCGGTCTTTAAGTTCACCCACGTGAATCCAAAGAATCAATTTTTTGTTACTTAAATTTTCACCTAGTAAAATAAAAAAATATCTATAAGTTTAATGTTGTTGCATATCATGGACAGTGCTGCTCCTTTAATATAAAGGTTCGAAATAAAAAAAAGAATAAAATTTAACACAAGAATGGAAACAGGTTATTTAAATGTTATTGCTTTAAAACATTACTTTTAACAACAGTCTTTAGTACATTACATTCGATTGTACCTGTTTAAACACTTACTAAAATCAATTAAAAGCAAGGTCTTGAATTTTAAGTTGAACTTTAATTTTTTATTTCTAATTTTTCTACACTTTTTATACAAAGTGGCAACACTTGCAGTGCAACAAAAGAAAACATTTTCAAGTTATTTATATTTTATTTTTCGGGAAAGTGGCGAAACAACCTAGTGTCGTTAGGTTTGGGTATTATTGTTTACGCACCCATTCACAAAAAAAAATTATTTAAATTTGCTATCGCAACTTCCGATTAATATTAAGTTTCTTGGTATATTTTTTTTTATTAAAATTTATAAGTTTATGTACATTTTGTCTATTATTATTTATTATTGCGTTCATTGAATTATTAATTTGTTTCTATTTATTAAAAATAATAGGGGGAAATTGTTTTTTTATTTCTTTATAGGGCGATAGAACTACATGGGAGTACCATACAGTTGCAGTGACAAGAGTACCCGGGTACGGATTTGGTATCGCTGTATCGGGCGGTCGAGATAATCCACATTTTGCTAATGGTGATCCATCGATAGCTGTTAGTGATGTACTCAAAGGTGGACCAGCAGAAGATCGACTGCAGTAAGTATTTTGTTTGTTAAGTTATTTTTCGTCTTTTAATGGAAGTTAAAATTAATAATTGATAGGGACTTGAATCAAGATTAAATTAAACATGCACTTTTTAACTAACTGTTAAACTCTTATATTTTAAGTATGTTGTTTTATACAGCATATATTTTTTTTTAGAAAATAGTTTAATTGATATGAAACAATTTACTCAATATTTTCTACTTATCAAACTTAGCTATAACCTAGGTTAAGAATAAGGTTTTTGATATATTATATAATTTCGGTGCATCTGCATGTGTACAGGTGTTTTAGGTCTTTTTTTATATTAAATAGTAGTTACTAACTTCTAAAGTTCATATTTACTTTTATAAGAAAGCCTGTTTGTTACTATGTATATTTTCAAACAACGGGTTCCAAGGAATTTTCAAACAGAAGTTATCTTAAGTTAAAAGAAATCTGTGGTGGTAAATGACAAAAAAAAAATTTAAATACCTACAAAATGTCGATACCTACAAATTTTTTTTCAAAATATAATTTATCAAAAATAAATGCCAAAAAAAATATCAGGTGAAGATGTTGTTGAAACGCGAATAATTGGCAAAAAAAATTGTTGAAAATCTTTGTATCGAAAAAGGTGTCTTTGAAAACAAAAAATGGTTCAAAAAATGCCGAATGAAAAATTTTCAAAAAAAAGTTCTGTAAAAACAAAATTTTTCGATTTTTTTGAATATTGGTCAAAAAAACAATCAAATTCCCAAGAAAAGTTCTCATGGAAGAATATAGCGAAAATTCTTTTGAACCCCTAGTAGTCAAAAAATAAACTGTGAAAAAAATTTTTTCCATAAAATATTCGTTCTAAAAAAAAAAATCTGTTCATAAAAAATTTTAAATATTTTAAATATTTAGAACAAGCAACGGAGTACCCGATCATTCAGTCCATCATCATTCTGTGTTACGCGTAAATATACATACATATAAATATACTAGCTGACCCGGCAAACGTTGTTTTGCCATGTAAATAATTTCTACAGAATTTCTAGTGTAGAAAAAAAAATAACTTACTTATTGGAAGTGTGTAAGATTGTGGTATATGACTGAAAAAAAGCATAGAGTGCTGTGAACGATAAGGGATATAAAAATAACAAAACGCACTAATTTAATATAATATTTATTTTAAGTAATAATTATTTATATCATTAATTCATTACATAACATTAATAATGCTACAGCGTAAACAATTAAGTAGATTTGTAAAAATGTATGTGGTTCGTTTGTCATTGGCAGCAATGAGCCTATTTTATGACCTCTGATTTTAAGTGTAGAATTTTTTTGTTTTGTTTTTTTAATTTAGCGCGCACCCAAGGGGATTTTTTGTACCCTTTATATGTCATAGACACAGTGCGAGCTTTAGGTAGTTGGAAGGGGATGTCGGTGAACATTAGTCTTGAATTTCAGTTCATTACAATGAGATGGAAAGACACGAGCGTGGAATGGTATTCCACATTCGGCTAAAAAACGAATCCTTGTACTTGACAGTACCATCGAAATTGGGTTCAAGAATAAACTGATGAGCATTCCTGGAAACGCGGGTATTACGGTTGAATCGTTTAAGGAGAGGAATGCACTTGGCTATTTCATTGGAGCACTTACCGTAAAAGTAAAGATAAAAGAGTAAGTGATTTAAGGCTCTTCTTTATATACTGTCCAAGAGTTTCAAGTAAGCTGCTGGAGCACCAGCCCAGAGATGGCAGTTATACTCAAATTTTGGACGTATATAACTTTTAAAGATAATAGCCAGATCAGAAGGGAAAAGAATTTCTTGCATCTCCAAAAGAAACCTAAACATCTTGCGGCATTTTTGCGACGTTAAGCATGTGATCATTCCACAAAAGATGGTTTGTGATACACATACATAAAATCGCAAGCTGATTAGCTTCTTCGATGCAAGTGCCACTCACAGATAATGGCAGTGGGTACGTCTCGCTTTAACGACAGAAGGCAGCATTGAGTTTTCGTTCTACGCGGTTTCTTAATCACCATTGTACAATGCTGTCTAATACTACGTTTTCACCAAAAGCTAAATCGCGATTTAAGTAGATTATCCATAAATCTTGTACAAATCTCGAAGATTTACCATATTAATAAATCTTGAGATTTCAAGGAGATTTCAAATAAATCTTGTATAAATCTTCATGGACAAATAGTTTCGAAAACCGAACATCCCTAAATTCATATTCTCTTTGTGTTGTGGAACGTATTCCACAATTTTTTTTGCTCTGTTTGACACAGATGAAACCCTCTATCTCACTCACTTCATAAGAAATAAGAGAACGCTATTTGAATTTTCAAGGAAGCTGTCAAATTTAATCTTATTTAAATCTTTTTAATGTGGTGGAAACACTTCAGAAGATTTACTAATCCTCAACGAGATTAACCTTTGGTGAAAACGTAGTATAAGTCAGAATTTCATGTAATTATCATATTTATCCGTTTCAGTTCCACGTCCGAGGAGCAGGGATGTGAATCTGGAAACGAATATGAAAAGCTAAGGGTGCTATCATCAGCGAAACAATTTAATGGATTAGTAGTTGCAGACAGGAGATCATTAATGAAAATGAGAAAGAGGGTCGGAGACAAAACGGAACCCTGTGGCACACCAGCATTTATGTTGTGAGTTTTAGACTTGAATCCGTCTAATACTACTTGTATAGAGCGATTCGAAAGAAAGTTACTAATCCAACGAAGAAGGGTTTCATCAATACCAAAAGCACGCATTTTCGATAAAAGAGCAGGATGCCACACTTTATTAAATGCTTTAGAAATATCAAGTTCAATAATCTTACTTTCTGAAAAACGATGTAAAGATTTGTTCCACTGTTCGGTGAGGTAAACCATCAAGTCACCAGTGGACCTATTGCTGCCGTATTGCCGGTCATTAAGAAGCTTTCGATCTTCGATATATTTCTTGACCTGATAGTTTACCAGCGTTTCTATGACCTTGGAAAGAAGGGACGTAAGTGCAATTGGTCGGTAATTAGAGGGTGAAGAAGATTCGCCTTTTTTTGGGATAGGAATAGGATAGATGGATAAGCTTACGCAGGGGTTTTGCCAGCGTGGAAGAACACCTCTTCAGAACAATGGCGGGGATACCATCCGGACCAGCGGATTTATGAGTGTTGAGGTCTTTAAGGACTCTCTCCACAGCTCGAGTACGAAAGAAGATTTGTCCGATAGAATCATTTACGTGCTCAAGAACTAGGGGAGTCATGACACAATGAGAAAGCGTAGAGTTGGCGGCGAACTGTCTAACGAAAAAGTTAGCCTTCTCGAGAGAGCTAACGAACGGAGTGTCATTGACAACGAGTGTTGGGACCGAGGAAGATGTTTTGTTCCTTATGTTTTTTTACAAATGACCAAAAATTTTTACTACCTGGGGGACATTGTGGTATTTTTTGACTTAATTTTTGGTCATGCAAAAATTTGGTCCTTCGAATATGGGCGTTGCAGGCCTTCCTGGTTTGTTTGAACTTTTTCCGGTTTTCCTCAGTTGGGTTGGCTCTAAAACAACGGAAGCTAACTTCTTTGACCCTAATAGCTTCCTTACAGCTAGCATCGAACCATGATTTCTCTTTGGGTCTGATGCTCTTAGCCCTATTCGGGATAAAAGTTCTCATTCCCAAAGAATCATATTAGTAATCATATCCGCGCTGGAGTCTACGTCACTACCGAGGAAGCATAGTGACCAGTTAAAGATCCTATAAAAATTATTGAGGCCTTCCCAGTTGGCTTTCTCGTATTGCCAAACGGTTCTCACGGGAGCTCTTTTTCTAACTAGATTTTTTGGGCACGAAAAATTTGCGGAAATCATACCTTGGTCAGAAGTGCCTACAGGTATGTATTAATCAGGGTCAGAGGTAAGAAACAAGTCAAAAGTATTTTCGGCTCGGCCATTAACGTCCGATATTCGGGTGGGCTCGTTGACAAGCTGAGTAAGGTGATTAAACTCAGCGAAGATCTCAGCACGCATACCTTCGGGTGTTGTCTGGCCCGAATGTTGAAGCCAAGAAGAATTGTGTGCACTAAAATCGCCCGTAATAATGATTTCAGTGTGAGGATGTAAGGAAATTATTTTTGGATGGAGTCAGACAGAGCGTCAAATTCACGAGAAGTTGAAACTCTGTCCAAATTAGGGCTTCGATAGAGAAAACAATAATGTACGATGTGCCTGTTTACTGAGAATTTGAACCAGAGGAAGTTAAACAAGGGGTTGGTACTAGGACCATATTGTAGTTGAAACTGGTAAGCAACATCATTTCTAAAGTAGACGGCGAGACCATGGTGGGGGAGGAATAATGGCACTGAGTTATACCCATGAATTTGAAATTCAGCAGGATCAGTAGTTTCACCTATTTACATGGGTTCCACTTAGTGCCAAAAAAGGTGGCCTGTTTGTAACAGAATGGGCGTAGAAAGCGAGGACATTTGCTCTTAGCCCACGAATATCGCAACTCTGAAATTTCCAATCATTGTGATAAAAAAGAAAAAAAAGACTAAAACAGACGAAATCTAAGAAAAAAAATGAATATGATTATAAAGTTCTTTTCAATACACAACACTACTAGTCTTATGCCTTAGTGGTGATGTAAATTGATGGATCTGTTATTGTTCGCTCAGCAAGTACATCAATTGAGAGAGCTTAGATAAGTTCAATGTTCAATAAAATGTATGCACTCGCTAAGCCAAACAACTGCAGGTTGGGAAGGAAAAAGACAGGAATACTCACTGCGATCTGTGGGTACATTTTTTTTAGTTATTGTTTGTTGTTGTTTTTGTTGCGGCACTGATTTATTTTTTTTTGTTTGTTTATGTATTTTGTTTTTCTTTTTTTTTATTATTATTAACTATTATTTTTATTTAGTGGTGGGGACACTTCGCGATTAGACAAACGAGACAATACGGTGGGGACGAGGGGGCGACAAAATGCACGAACAGACGTAGCACACGCCAAAGTGACATTTTCCATTCAACTTGCATCGACACACCTCAAGAATAATTGAATTCTTTATTTCTGTTGCTCGAAACGATGTCGTTTGGAATTCGTTTTTCACCATTCCCAACAATATTTTCGTTATAATTAAGAAAGAATAATTTTTATTTTATATTCAATATATTCAATAATGAATGAATGTATTGGGTAAACATTTGCACTGCGACCTTAAGATCTATTGTGCCCCCCCTTTTGATCTGGATGAAGTTTCTCATCTACAATTAATCCTCCAAATTCGTTCCTTTGAGGAATTTAATAATTTGGGGTATTTTTAGAGAATGTAATTCTTTTTCTTCTATATGGTACTTGCCCAGTTATTTATGTCTATGATGCATCAGTGCATCACATTTTCCTATTATGTGGTCCGGTGTCTCCTCATAAGCGTTGCAGAATCTGAGGTGTCTTCTCAGTTTGCAATGGCCGGAGAGGATACCCGTTACTCTCCTAAGATTGTTGCTACACTGATCCTAGGCTGATGCAGGATAGGAAACGCTCTCGGTTATAGTTCCCGAGTAAGAGTTTTGCCTGTCTCAGTTTGGGGAGTTCTTTCCAAATTTTTGATCTTTTCGCCTCCTCTTCCGATTTGATTTTGTTTTTAATCATATTCTGCCCTATACCACAATAGGGCTCTGGTCCCGTTAGGGGTGCCATTGCTCCTATTTTTGCTAGGGAGTCAGCCTCCTCATTGCCCTGGACACCGACGTGACCTGGTACCCAATGTAATGTGACTCTGTTTTCCTTGCCCATTTTCATTCAGCTTATTCACACATTCCCATACTAGTTTAGAGGTAATGGTGTATGAATTCAAAGCTTTAAGAACAGCTTGACTGTCTGACATGATGGCAATGTTTTGGTTTTTGTATTTTCTATCGATGTTACGTTCTGCGCATTTTCCGATGGCATTCACTTCTGCCTGGAATATGCTGGTGGACTTCCCCATCGGTATGAAAATTTTGGTTCTAGGCCCAAAAATCCCTACACCAGTCCCGTCAGAAGTTCTCGATCCATCAGTATACCACTTGATGGTGCTTGCTTTGAGATTGTAGTTTTCCATTTTACTTACCCAGTCTCTTTTGCAACTTAACTCCGTTCGAAAAAGCTTTTCGAAGTCCGCGGTTCTTGTACTTAGCATTCTACCTATCCATCTAATAATGGTGATGGGTACCCCCTTTCTACTAAGAGACCCGTCAACAGCTTCATGTGAGGTGTTGTCAAAGGCTCCTTCTATATCTAGGAAGGCACAAATGGCAATTTCCTTACCATCTAAAGCTATCTGTACATTGTTTGTTAGTTCATACAGAGCGGTTTCTGTGGACCTTCCCGCTCTGTAGGCATGCTGGTGGCAGACCCCTCTTTACCACTGGGCCCACTAGGCCCGGGCCCAGGGCCCCGCAATCACCAGGGGCCCCCAAATTGCTGAAACATCACATAACCTCAATTGGTCTATTTTCTAGAAAAAAAAATATTTCGATACAATTTTAGATGCATAAAGAATGATCAGAATTCGTACTTCAACATTCGCCTTTCAAAGTCACATAGAATTGCAGTTCGACTGATTTTGACAGATAAAGGCGAACATTCGCTAAAGATAGTAGAATGACTTTTCAATTCGCCAAATTGTTTGACATTTGAGGCGAATGTTATTAGGCAAGTCGCAAACGGTAATGCCAAAAAGTCACATTCGACACATTTTTCGCGCGACTCGCGAGTCATAATAGGGGCCTAAAATAGAAATATGAAGCACCTATAAACAATGCCGCTGTGAATAACTAACTAACTGAGTGGCAATGCAGTTTGCATTCTGACAGAAACAAAAAAAAAACACACATTTTGAATATCACTGTATGGAAGGATGTATGGAAAAATAAAGATAAAAGATAATGGTGTTTCTATAATTGCAACGCGCATACAAGTTTGCATCAATGCAGTTACTCATACATAGGCGAGAGGGCTTCCATTTCGCGGTGACAATGAGATCCTCGGATCTCATAATAACGGGAATTATTTGGGATGCATTGAGTTGCTTAGCGAGTTTGACCCGTTTCTCGCAGATCATTTAAGCAAATTTGGAAATCCAGGAAGTGGTCATGCGTGTTATCTTTCAGCAAATATCTGTAATGAATTTATTCATGTCATGAGAAGACAGATTTTGAAAACTATTGTAAAAGAAGTCAAAATGGCAAAATATTTTTCAATTAGCTTTGATAGCACACCCGATCTGTCTCATGTTGATCAAATAACATTTATTACTCGTTATACGTAAAAGATCACGAGCCTGTTGAAAGGTTTTTGGGCTTTATTTCAATTAACGAACATAGATCTGATTATTTAGCGGAAACCATACTGAAGTTTTTGGCGGATCATGACTTTCGATAACAGATTGCAGAGGCCAAAGCTACGACAACGCGGCAAATATGCCAGGGAAGTTTTCTGGTCTGCAGGCAAGAGTAAAAGAAAAATGTAAATTTGCCACTTTTGTACCATGTGCAGGGCACTCATTAAACTTGGCAGGAGTGCATGCCGCTGGGTGTGTCTTAGAAGCAACCAAATTCTTTGACATTATAGAAAAATTGTATAACTTTTTTTCGGTATCTTCTCATCGATATAGTGTGTGGACTGCTCATTTAGGTCCAAAAAAAAGTTTTAAAAAGTCTTTCTCAAACAAGATGGTTGGCGCGAGCTGATGCACTAAGTGCCTTATATAAAGGTCATCAAGAAATTGAAGAAGCTTTGATGTCTATCGGCAACGATTTAGGACAGGCACGATTGGCCAGAGAGGAAGCACTTAGTCTTTGCACAAAAATGTCCAAGCTTGAATTTACCATACTTACAGAACTTTGGAACTGTGTATTGCAAAGAATTAATAAAACAAGTACTTTACTTCAAAAACAAAATATTAGCCTGGATGTTGCAATAAATTTGCTGAGTGCAATCGATGAATTTATAATTGGGCTCAGGGACAATTTTATTAACTTTGATTCATCAGCCAGACGAAAAAACCCGGATTCCGAATATAAGGACCTTTCTGAAAGGACGAGGTGTAGAAGCTCGCGTCAGATTTTTTTTTGACGGCTCTGGACCCTCAGTTATTCTGACTGGGAAAGAAAGATTCAAAATTGAAACCTTTCTTCCCATTGTCGACACTCTAAGCGTTCATTTAAAACAGCGACTAGGTTCGTATACAAAGATTGGCCAACGTTTTGACTTTTTTTTCGATTAAAAAATCTGAATTCAGAAGATTTAAAAGAAAACTGCAAATCTTCTGCTTAATTTTACACCGAAGATGTGAACGGAAATGAACTACATGCTGAATGTCTGAATTTAAAAGACTACTTGAAAATTAGTCGACACGAAAATGAAAAAACTGACAATATTCTACAACTTTATAATTTTTTAAAAACAAATAAAATTGAAGATGAATTTCCAAATGCTGAAATTCGACTAAGAATTTGATGGTGACCAATTGCAGTGGGGAACGTTCCTTCTCTAAGTTAAAAAGAATAAAAAACGAACTCAGAACTACAATGATTCAAGAAAGATTGACAAGTTTATCGCTGATGTCAAACGAAAGTGACATCCTCAGAGGCATCGATTTTGAAGATGTGATCAATGATTTTGCTAATCTCAAATCAAGAAAAAGACTCCTTCAATAAACATTCCTCTCTTTTACCTGAAAAAATATAGTCTGTGTCGCTTTTTGCATATTAATATATTATTGTTCTTTAAATTACATTCTGAATAACTTATTTAATTTTCTGTTATTTAAATTTTGTTTATTTTTGAATTTTTATATGAAATATTTATTTTTTTGTTTTTATTTTTACATTGTTTATGTTTATGTTAATTTTTATGTTTGTGTTTTAAATGCGGCTTTTAATGAATTAAAAAAATATATTTATTTAAAAAATTAAAATAATAAATATTAATTGAAAGTAATTTGATTTTTTCTGTATAACTTTATTATACAATACAGGGGCCCCATTTTCGAAAAGTGCCCAGGGCCCCCAAAAGGGTAAAGACGGCCTTGGCTGGTGGTGATTTAGAGGCATGCTTATTAAGACTTCTGGTTTTATGAAGTTATCGATTACCTTTTCCAAAGTTTTCAGTAAAAAAGATGTTATGCTAATCGGCCTGAATGACTTAGGATGGGTTGTATCTTTTTTCCCCACTTTGGGGATAAAAATTACCTTTGCTCTTCTCCATAAACTTGGTATGTACCCCAGTGCAATACTACTTCGAAGCAATTTTAGAGGTATTACTTCTTCCTTTCCTTTTTGCAGAAGGGCTGGAAAAATGCCGTCTACGCCCGGCGATTTAAAGGGTTGAAAGGTACTTATTGCCCATTCAATCCTATTGCCTGTGCAAATAGTGGAAGCTATCTGCCAGTCTATCCGGTTTGACCTGAGGTATTCTCTCTGTCAAGTTATCTACCATAGGTAGACTACCCGGAAAATGAGTGTTTAGCAGTAGGGTAGCCCTTTGCTCCTCGTTTTCCGTGTAGCTACCATCCGGGTAACGAAGTGCTAGCGATGTAGTAGTAGTTTCTTTTGCTAGAGCTTTGTGAAGTCTAGCAGCTACCGGAGTAGATGAAACACCCTCACAGAACATTTCAAAGCTCTTTCTTTTTGCCCTTCTGATTTCCCGGTTATAATTGGTCAAATCTGCAAAGTAATTATTCCACTCTCCAGTACTCTTTGCCTTATTAAAGAGTTTTCTTACCTTGGATCTTAGTTTTGACAGATTTCTGTTCCACCACGGAGCATCCTTTTGTCTTTTACCCTGCTTAAGGGGGTAAACTGAGTTCATAAGCCTCAATTATTGCCCCACTAAACTCGTTTACTTAGTGTTCTAACTCAAGGTTACAATTTGTCGTTTCTACTGGACCTATTCGTTCAAGGTTTGTTTTGAAAACGCTTTTGTACAGGTTCCAGTTAGATTTCTTAGGGTTCCTGCCAAAGGTATTCTCTTTGAGCAAGTTGTCTAAGGTAAACTCTATAATTCTATGGTCAGACATAGACGGTTCGTTTGAAACTCTCCAATCCCTAATCAGGTTACCTACTATCGGGCTTCCAAACGTTAAGTCTAAGTCTTCTTTTCTTACTCTAGTTATAAAGGTAGGTGTGTTTCCTACGTTATAAATATATAGATTTTTCTCGATAATAAAGTCTAAAAGGTACTCACCCCTTTGATTAGTATCGGTACTACCCCATGTTGTATGGTGGGCGTTTGCATCACAACCGACCAACAACGGTAGTTCTTTGCTGCTGCAGTAGTCCGCTAACTTCCGTACTTCGATTGATGGAATATTTCCTTCATCACCGGCGAAGTAAGCTGCTGCTACCACCATCGTGCTGAGGTTGCCCTTGTTGTCAATTTGGGCTTAGATTGGCACCAGGTCCCGCGTCATAAATTCTGAAAGACATATAAATTTTATATTATTCCTTATTTTTATGCATGCTCGGGGCGAGTCAATTCTCGTATCCCAAATTAATTTAGAGTTCTTACATGTTAGGCCTTTAATTTGGCTCCCGTAAATCCAGGGTTCTTGGATCAGGACTAGTCCCAGGTCATCAGCTGAAAATTTTTGAGATATAATAGCTGATGCTGCTTTTGCGTGGTGCAAATTTACGTGGGCTAGTCTGGTTCTGATCCCGCGTCCAGACATAGTCTGTTTAACAGGTGGGGGCTGGTGCCCCCTCATCTTCTAGCAGACTACCTTCCTCCTCCTTTGTGGGAAGGAAGTCCTGGATTTTTTGGCATCTTGCCTTTGGGGAGGAGTGATGTTGTTGCTCTTCCTCTTCTCAGTATCCAGGCTACTAACCCTTGTTAGGGTCTGCTTTCCTCTAGTCAACCTTTTTCCGGGTTTCCTAGGGGGACATCCCCTGACCCAGGAACCGGAGGTACCACCTGCACCCCGCTCCACTTAGTCCTTTTCTGAGTGGGTCATCGAATGCCCCTGGTATCCCCTTTTGCGGGAGTGGACCAGTGGTTTTTCTGGTCTTTCCATGCCGCGGGTCTTTTGGTGGTGGAGAGGCAACCTTTGCTGGTGTCTTCCCAACTTTTGCGCCTTCTAAGGCTTTGGCGTCATCTTTTACTTGCACCGGAGATGGTCTCCCAGTACTAGCTCTAGATGTGCTTGGAGTTTCGTCCTCTGCTCGTCTGGGTGTTGTTTTCCCCTGACTTGCTGACGATTCTCCCTGAACTGCCCGGTTCGGAGTTTTATCAAGAGACTTACTCTTCAGATAAAAACTCATTCCCGGCCTCGAATCGTTAAGGAAGATGTTTACCATGCGATTCGCATACTCATTCGCGGTGACATCCCGCGGAATGTTATATTTTTTGTGGTTGTGGTTGTTGTTGTTTTTTTGTTTAATTTGTTTGGCATATTTTGTTCCCACGAGTAGCTAGAGAAAGGTTGGTCCGCCATATCAGAGATCTGGTAAGGTCTAAGTTACTCTCCGATTCTACCTGGTGTCGAAGAGGTACCGTTAGAATACAGCCGGTATACCCCCTGGCTGCAAACCATCCAATAGGCACGTAACACCCTGGATTATGGGGGGCAGTACTTAGTTCGTAACTCCTCAAGATCACTCCCGGCTTGGGTGATCCCCAAACCGGCAGGTCCAATGAATCTTTGAAACTTAAGCCCCCGCACCACTACAAGGTGACTGCCACGCGAGGGAATATATTCAATAATATTATTTATTAATAAATAAATAATAAAGTTACTTGAGAATATATTTGATAGTTACACCAAGATAGTAAAAATGTTTGACTACTACGCTTTGCATATAAACAGAAACACTAATAATAGCCGAAAACTGTAGAGGGAGTGACAGAAGGGTTATTGTTTGAAGAAAATAGGAAACCATTTTCGTTTGTAAAATTGGGATGGACACCCCTTATCACTTAGGGGTTTGAAAAATAGATAGTAGCCGATTCTCAGACTTACTGAATGTGCATACAAAATTTCATAAGAATCGATCAAACCGTTTCGGAGGAGTATGGGAAAGAACAGGAGAATATTATATATAATAAACTTTCATTTTTGTAAGTGGAAATGCATTTTTCTAGCAAGTGGACACGCCCGTGGATCCGTGGATACCAGATAACACTTGTTGTATTATAGAGCTCAATTGTTTTATAATGAATGTCCTACCTGATTAAATTATTATATTATTATTAATTAAGAATTAAACCGTACAGTTCCTTATATACGAAATATCAGGATATGTGTTTCAAATGTAAAATAAACTCTCTAGGTGACATTAACATTTGAAATTACTTTCAGCAGTGCAATATATTATTGGTTTTTGTATAAAAATGATTGCTCCATACAAAAAATTCGACAGTTGCAACCACTTGCCACCAAAATCAATATCCTAAATGGTAGAACCGCCAGTTATTTTTAATTTGCTTAAACAATGCGGCCCTACACTAAATTTTTTTAAATTAATTTGACAACATGTAGTCATCAAACTAGGTTTTTGTCCCTGCGCAAACCCTAGTAATTAAATTTCCTATGAAAATTAAATGAATATCAATGATTTTATTTCAGAAGAATTTAGCGCAGTTATAAAAAAATGCTAACAAAAATAAATCGTGAGAAAATACTTAAAAACTATTTTGTTAATATTTGGCAATTAGCATATGCAAATGTTAACACAGAGATAGTCAAATTGTTTAATCTATTGCGTCATAATACTCCACATTATATGGACGCTTTAATGTCCATATTTTCCATATTTTATTGAATTTAAATTAAAACTAAGGGCACTGCTTTCGAATACCCACATAGTTTTCGTGTTGTATGGCATTCTAGGCCTCAAAGCAACGATTTCGGGAAACAATTTTTACGATTAAAAGAAAAAAGAATATGACTCGGTTTTAACTTTTTTAAAGTTTAAGTTGTATACCTTTTTGTTTGCCATATGCATTCTTTTTAGGATTTTTATTTTATTTCATAAGAGCGAGATAAAACTGAAAGAAAATTTCTGTCTTCGGACTCAAATTTAGCATATAAAAAATCTTCAGAAAAGTACAATTATTTTAGAAAACAAAAAAGGTAAAATTTCGTTCTAAACAGTCACATATACATATGTATATTGTATATGCTTATACTATAACTTGTGTTTCTAATTTTGAATGACCTTGCAATTATTAGGAGCTCAAATTTAACCTGTTTGAACTCACTGACTCATACTACTTACTGACTTATGAGTAACACTTTCTTCATGATTTTATTTTATATATGTACATACCTACACGTTCTCCACATATTGATACGTTTATGCTGCTTTTCTTTTTCTTAAGATTCTAACTATGCTGGCGTAATAACCTACTTTTACAGCAAACAAAAAAACCGTATTCCCATGCATAGTTACCTCCAGCCTAAGCAAAGACTGTAAAAGATAATATAAACGATAGGTATGTAGAGAGAGGTTTAAGTTTTTTTTTTAAACAGCTCATATAGCAGATACATTTGGAATTACCCAGAGTGCCATTATATACATACCTACCTGTAATAGTTCCTTCTTTTGCTGCTGGTTTTTGTGCTGAACAAATATTGTTTTTAGCTTCAATCTTTGTTTTGATTGCCATTTCCATTAAACAATATTCGAGAGAGTTAGGTTATTTATGTTTTATGATATTAACGGATATTTACCTATTAAGGCTCCTAAGCTTGGTTTGTGACCTTTTAAATGTACCAATTTTGTTCCTTGTCATATTCGAATTGTCTATTAAGCTGTTAAATGGATGAACTGATTCGATACTGTATGGTCGCCAAACATGCTGATATACACATTTATGCAGATACATTTGTGAAGTATCTAACAATAAACAGATATTTATTCTTCGTTCTTATAATTCATAAGGTGTACATATTAAAGTATATTTAAATTGATTGGGGGAGGAGATAATTCGCTTAAAACAAAATTTAAAAAAAATGAATTTTGATGGGGGAATTGTGGGCAATTGATTTGAAGTAGGAAGTGTAATTTAGTAGCATGAAGGATAAAAAAATTATTGCAGAATTAATCATAATCATAATTTTATCGATGCCATCGCAGCGTTCTAAATACATAATATCAAAAATAGGGCGTGCTGTGTCAAAAAAGTATAGAAGCTTGTGATTCGAGCAGAGCCGGATTAAGACTACTTTTTTTTGGTACCATTCGGTGATCCGAAGTTATAACGGTATAAAGTTTTGTGCGTTTTGTTTTTATATTTCATGGTTAAAAACGCTTAATAAAAAAAAAATAAGCAACATCGCCTCTAGAGTAAATTATGCTCTACACGATACCTACCATTTTTTGTTTTTTTTTACCGTTAGTTTCGTCTATCTGCACGTCTAAACGAAAAAAATAATCTTAAAAGTTTAAAAACCCATTAAAAAAAATATAACGGGATAAAATTTTAAAAAAGTTGAAAAAGTAGCTGACATCGCCCCTGAGAAATTTTGTGCCCAACATTTTGGTGTTTGAAATTTTCCAATATCATTGACACTTTTCGAGAGCTGCAACTCTAAAAAAAAAATTCAGCGATCTTCAGCTTCATGCAAAAGTTTCGCTTTATTCATCCCAAAGATAAATTCAATTCGTTCTTCTTTTCCACTAACTTTTTTTTTTAAATAAACACATAAGCATTAAAAGCAGCTTTTTCTTATCTTTAACACCTTCATTCCTATGTGCTTGATAAAAATACCAGGGGGTCATTCCGTAATTTTCAAAATGATATTCGTCAAAACGATAATCGTCGACGATATCGTCCATTATTTGCTTCATGTAACTCATTCAATGTCGTGTCGTCAATCGTTTAAAATTTGAGAACACCTTGTACATTTCAGAAACTCTCAAACTTTGTTTGAATTGTCAAACTGAATGATAAATGTCAATAAAATGTTTTTTTTTATGCTGTTATGTGTTACATATGATTTGGAAGAGAAAAGGGATTGAATGTGTCTCTTAATTGTCGTCGTATTCGTATTAATTGTCTTTTTTTTTCAATTTTCAATATTTAAAATAAGAAAATTGCAGCGCCGAAACATTTTCACTTTAATTTGTCAATAGATAACAAAAAATAAAAACAAATGTCAAATTATAGTCGGAACTCAATTATTCAACTACAGTCACCTACAAACTTCAAAATCAATGCAAGACGATACCTACATATTTAGCTATCGTCCAAACGCTATCGTTTTGACAATATCGTTCTAACGATTATCGTCTTACGTGAAGCAAATATAGGCAGCACTATCGTTCAAACGATATCGTCTGACGATAATCGAGTTACGAAATGCTTAATTATACATTTTTATCATTTTTCTTCAATAAGCACAACCTCTTTATCTGCTTCGATTAAAATGTAATTACCTTAACAAACAATATTCTCCCCTTTCTTTCAGAGTTAATGACCGTATCATCTCAGTAAATGGGGTAAGCTTGGAAAACGTCGAATACGCTACCGCCGTTCAAGTGTTGCGCGATAGTGGAAACACAGTAACACTTGTAGTTAAACGTCGAGTACCCATCAGTAGTACAACGCAACACCAACACTCGCACAGTATGAGTTCAGTGGGTTTGGCTCAGCAACCTTTAACAGCGCCTGGTCTGACAAATGCGAATGCGTCACCGATTTTAAATGCACCCGGTCCAGGACAACCAATTAAAGTAACACTTACCAAATCAAACAAAAAAGAAGACTATGGAGTGGTGCTTGGTTGTCGGCTATTCATAAAGGTAGGTGATATATCGAAATTCAAACATTTTTGATTAATATTAATTTTTTGTTAATTCTTAGGAAATTTCATCGAAAGCGCGTGATCAACTTGCGGCTAATGGTTATTCCTTACAAGAAGGCGATATTATAAGTAGAATACACAACACAAATTGTGGCGACGCAATGAGCCTTAAAGAAGCCAAAAAAATAATCGATGGTTGCAAAGAGCGTCTTAATTTGGTTGTCCTTCGGGATATTACAAACCAAGGGGTGCCCACAAATGTCAATAGCAATCATTTAAACAACTCCACAACTCAATCTTCTTTATATTCACATACGCAGCAGGTTTCGAACTGCAGTAATAATCTAGATGACCCGTATTTGGGCGGCGGAGCCAGCTATTCTTCCCAGAACCTCTATGTCCAGCCACCAACGCGTTCATCAAATGGCCCAGTAGGCTTAGTCGATGAAAAGAGCAACTTAACGCCTCGAGGACGCTCACGAGGTCCCTTGATGGATGTTTCCCTCTCCCAATTAGACCGTCCAAGTACTCCGCCAAATGGAAATAGCTCTCGAACTAGGACAGATGAGCCTCCAAGACCTCCACCACCTCGTGGTAGTGGAGCTGGTGAAGATTTCTACAGCTCCCGAAGACAATTATATGAGGAGGACCCTCTACAGAGATCCCGACAATCAGCTGAACCAAGATTTATTTCATTTCAAAAAGAAGGTAGTGTTGGCATTCGGCTAACTGGAGGAAACGAAGCTGGTATTTTTGTTACCGCTGTTCAGCCAGGTAGTCCTGCATCACTGCAAGGTCTCACACCTGGCGATAAGATTCTCAAAGTAAACGATATGGATATGCATGGTGTGACAAGAGAGGAAGCAGTTCTATTCCTTCTAAGTCTGCAAGATCGTATAGACCTAATTGTGCAGTACTGCAAGGAAGAATATGAAGAAGTGGTCGCAAACCAGCGGGGTGATTCCTTCCATATAAAGACCCACTTTCATTGCGATAATCCATCCAAAGGAGAGATGGCTTTCAAGGCAGGTGATGTGTTTCGAGTAATTGACACACTTCACAATGGTGTAGTTGGTTCGTGGCAAGTCCTCAGAATAGGACGTGGTCATCAGGAGATGCAACGTGGAGTGATCCCAAATAAATCTCGCGCTGAAGAACTAGCAACTGCACAATTTAATGCAACGAAGAAGGAAATGAATGCCTCTGAATCCAGGGGAAACTTTTTTAGGCGAAGGAGGTATATACTTTAAAATATTTCTTTGAAGCATATCATTTCTTTTTACCGTTTGCATAGGTCTACCCATCGACGCTCTAAGAGTCTATCTCGCGAGAACTGGGATGATGTTGTCTTCTCCGACTCTATCTCTAAATTCCCAGCCTACGAACGTGTTGTTCTTCGACATCCGGGCTTCGTTCGTCCCGTAGTTCTCTTTGGACCCGTCTCAGATATATCCCGCGAGAAACTAACCAAAGATTTCCCAGATAAATTTACCGCTCCACTACAAGATGATGACAAAACAAATTCAAAATGTCGCATTGTTAGATTATCAAACATTCGTGACATAATGGATCGCGGAAAGCATGCGCTGCTCGATATCACACCAAATGCAGTAGATCGCCTAAATTACGCTCAGTTCTATCCGATTGTGATTTTTCTAAAAACCGATAGTAAGCATGTAATTAAACAAATGCGTCATGGTATTCCAAAATCCGCGCATAAGAGTTCAAAAAAACTCTTAGAACAATGCCAGAAGCTGGAACGCGTTTGGTCGCATGTTTTCAGCACTCAAATTGTGCTGAACGATACAGAATCCTGGTATCGGAAGTTGCGTGAAGCAATCGATTTGCAACAAAGTGGTGCTGTTTGGATGTCAGAGACCAAGGTAAGTGATACAAGAAACCATTTTTATGGGCAATTTTTTTTTTAATTTTCACTGCACTGTAAAATGTTACATTGATTTAATTTATTACTTGTTTTCTAATTGGAATGAATATATTAAGTGGATCGGTGGAGGACTTTTAATATAAATATATAAATTTTCGTCGTGGAAAATGTATTCTGTTGGCTGAAAATAAGCGTCATTTAATTGTAGTCTAGCTTAAGTTGTAAAACAAATGAATGCTATGTTTGCTTCTTTAGGATCTAATTTGGTACTTTGATAGTCTTAGTTAATATTGCTGGCATATATTTTATGTTAAAAGAATTGAGAATTGCTACTGAAGAATTTCAGGAAAAAAAATTGTGCGCAAAATATAAATTTAAAAAAAATACGTTAATGAACCTGATATTCTGTTTTTAATCGTGAAAATATTTCGTGAGAATCAACTGTTTTAATTAAATCTAACTAGTACTGCTAACTAGAAAACAAAACAAAAGCCAGTTTTTTTTTTTGTTTACATATATTAGAGACCAAAAAAATCTTCAAAGTAACAAGTTAGAAACAGCAAGCATTTTTTAGAGGGCTGTTAATCATTTATTTCTGAACTTAATACTAATGATGATCATCCCAAAGGTGATGGGTAACAAATAATTTGTCTTTTTATTTTTCTTTTATTTTATACTCTGTACATTTCACCGCACATTAAACAAATAGCTTCCAGAATCCCCAACTGAAATGATATTCCCTCCATACATAGCTCCTCCATGTAATCTTCCTTGCTGTCGTCCTACCTCGATACCCAGTTATTCTGCACGCCGTACATCCTTTTCCCTTTCCCCCACACGACCCTTCACCCCACCACGCCCGTCGCCTGCTGCAATTCAAATGCAACTCCAATCGACAAACTTCCACCCACTAACACCACCTGCCTCCATGCCTATGTCGTCAATGCAGCAACAACAAATGCAATCGTATCCAACAATGTTGTCTGTTATAAAGACTGCCTCCTCGATGCCCGGCGGTCTTGGTCAGAACCAGCCTCACATGCGAGTGATGAACAATCGTCATATTCAGTCGTACGGTAAACGTGATAGTTCCTCTTTGTCGAATTTAGCTACAGGAACACCGCTAACGGATCGTACAGAACGGCGCACCACTCCCTATTATTACAACGAACTTTACAACTCATCTTCGGTATTCGATTCAAATTTGAATCTTCGTTATCCAACCGAAGATGATTTAAAATTGAATAACAATAACAATAATGGTACAAGCAGGATTGTCAAGGAGAAATCTGTGGATGATATTGTTGGAACTCCGTCTAGTGCATCGAGGACGCATCGTCGCAGCAATAGTCGATACGAATCGAGTTCTAGTGGTAGTGGTGGGACGGATAGTGTTAGCGGAAGTGCTGGCACCCTACTTGATCAACCCAACGGTGTTGATACATTCGACAAAGGGGGAGTTCCCATCCCAGCTGCGCGAAATATTGTCGCAAATGGAAGTGCATGAGAATCGCTACAGTGTTTGAATATAATAAGTGTAGCTATGACGATTGTGTGTTTCCAAAGTTGTGTGTCCATTGCAGCCTTTGTCATAAAAAATTGTATTATACATATAGTATTATGAAATAGCATATGTAGAATTTTGTTTTTAAGCTTTTTATGTTTTATTGTTTAACTGTTGCATGATCTTTTATTTCATAACATTAATAACTTTTAATTGCTGATGCTGGGATCATTCTTTGAAACTTACCAATATTAAAAAGTAATTATAATAAATTTTAGGTTAGATCAAAAAAGTGATACACTTTAACCATTACTTTGTCTTTTAGTTATTACTTATTACATTAGATACTCGAAATGTAGCCTCTCAATTTAACTAAACAAAAGACTCACATCTAAAATATATAGGTACTAATGGATTTTCGAATGAACTCTTTTTGATTTTGGTTTCGATATTTTATTACCAATTTTAAGTATTTTACAACTTTAAATCGGATGTTCATTTGTGTGTGTAAATTCATCTATGAAGTGTATTTGACTCCACTTTGTAAAACCTAATAAACGGGCACATTAATGTCGAAGCAAATGTCCCGAAAAGGAATCTCTTCAAAGTTTTACCCGGGTATTGAAGCTTTGAACGATGGCACCTTAAAAGAAAAATATTTAGGAAGACAATCATATCGCATCAGTATCAATGGCAACACAAAACAATAACCAATTGCTTAGGTTCTGTTGTATTTGTAAGCTTTCTAGTGTGTATCTCTTGTCTGCTCTCTTTTCTCTGTCTATTATTTTTGTGTTGTCAAAATCTGCAAGGTGTTGAGTTTCGAGTATGTGTTGTGATAGATCAGTAGATTCTCTTTTATTTTTGATGTCAGCTTTGTGCTCCGTTAATCTTATCTCTAAAGATCTCTTTGTTGTGCCCATATAGATCAAATTGCATGCTTCCCCTTCCTTTCCACCGCAGCCAATTTGGTAAATAACGTTGTGCTGTTGCTCTTTCTCTATTTTAATTTAAGTGTTCGAAAATAAATTTCTTATTGTAATATTTGGTTTATGATCAAATGTTATGTTATGGTTTTTTATTATTTTGTTTAAGCTTCTCTTATATTTTGTAGGGTTACCATATTCACAATTTTGTTCAGTTTTGTTATTTTTATTGTTTCTACGAATATACCTACACATCTCGCAATTAAAATAATTATGAAGAAGTGGGACTCAATTAAAAACCACATCAAAATTCCCAAAAGCCAATTTCTAAAAATATTAGAATTTCAAAGAAAACAATTATTTCATATACCAAGAAACATTTTACAACCAAACTTTCGGTATGCCTATGGGGAATCCACTTTCCCCAACCATAGCTGACATCATAGTGGATGATCTTCTAGAAAAAACAATTTCGGACTTAAAAGAAAACCAAATAAATATTAAATTCATAAAGAAATATGTAGATGACGTGTTCGCTATAGTAAAAGAAAGAGACAAGGATATAATCTTAAAATTCTTAAATCATTACCACACAAAACTAAAATTCACAGTAGAAACCGAACAAAACAAAAATTTACCATATTTGGACATAAGAATCTATAGAACAACCAACAAACTTAAATTCAACTGGTACTCCAAACCATCAGCGTCGTTACGAACTTTCTCTCCACTCAACCCCTTCAACAAAAAATAAACACAGCCAACAAAATAATAAACATGAGTGACAAAGAATTTGAAGAAGACAATATAAAAACAATATTAATTATGAACAATTTCCCATACAACATAATAAACAATCTTTTAACAAAAAACATCAACAAATCAAATATGAATAAAAAAATAACAAAACTCAACAAAATCCTGAAGATGGTAACCCTACAAAATATTATGGTATCACATATATTCCCAACTTGACTGATAAGACAAGCTTAAACAAAATAATAAAAAACCATAACATAACATTTGCCCATAAACCAAATACTACAATGAGACATTTATTTACGAACACTAAAACTAAAATAGAGAAAGAGCAACAGCACAACGTTATTTACCAAATTGGCTGCGGTGTAAAGGAAGGGGAAGCAATTTGATCTATATTGGCACAACAAAGAGATCTTTACAGTAAAGATTAATGGAGCACAAAGCTGACATCAAAAATAAAAGAGAATCTGCTGATCTATCACAACACATACTTGCAGATTTTGACAACACAAAAATAATAGACAAAGAAAAGAGAGCAGACAAGAGATACACACTAGAAAGACAAAGCGATTAACACACAAGAAGACAGGGACAAAACAATATCAACTATCAACATACGCTCTAGCATTAAAAGAATAGACACAGAATAACAACAATAGCACAACAGTGCAATAATAATCATTTTAATTTTGAAAAAAAGACATTTCAAAGTTTTGCTATTTTGTTTAATTTCAAATCTATAATATTATTATTTTCAAAAAGTTTTTACTTATAAATTTATTCAACTTTAAATTTTTTTTAATGTAAATTAAATATTTCATGTAAGTTTTAAGTATTTTTATCGTTAAATTTTGTAATACAATAAAAAAATAATTTTGTTCAGATTTAATAAACAACCCCTGATGAAGTTGGGAAAATCCAACGAAACGTAGGGAAGAAGTATGAAATAAGGTTTTTTAATTGCATACATATAAGAAGGTGTGACCAAAAAAGCCCGAAATAAAAATAAAAATGAACATTCAAATAATTGGTCAACATTAATAATTTTCAATAACCAATTGCATCAGCTATTAATAAAGTTATAGCCATTTTATTGTTACTAAAACCTAAATCATATCCTCACATATCATAACAAAATTAAATAAGAGAATAATATAATGCTAACTACATATTTTCCTTGTTTTTTGTTTCTTTTACATAAAACCCAATCAAATATTAATAATATTCATCATTTGGTCATTTCCTTGCTTATCCTGATATGACATTGCCAAAAAAAAAATACCCAAAATACGATATATAATCCTGCGAATCATCATCGAATCGATATATATTTATTATGAATAATTGTTTTTTCAAACACCTTTTTTGTTTTATGTTTATTTTTTAAATGTCCTTGTTTTTCCTTGAATTTTGGCGCTCTAAATTTTGAACCGCTTATTTTGAATAAATTTTTTCGAATATCCTTCTAAAACAAAAAAAAATAAACCTAAAGCCTGTTGAATCCCTATCCGATGATTTCCTTTTCCCAATGACCACATCCCGTTTATCGTATGCATCAAGTCCTGAATCCGATTTGGAATTAAGTCCTGGACCATCGACATCATTATCACTTGGCAATTTACCGCAATTGGTTAAATCCAGCTCAGATCCATCGATTGCAACTAATCAGGATAACTTGGATAGGGATAGAGACATTATTGGTGAAGGATTACCGCCTCCATATACGGTAAGAGGACACAATACATTTTAAACATTTATAAATACAATCATACAGCTTTAGTGACCATGCAAAGTAAGAAACGAAAAACAAACAATACCTAAAATCTTTATACAAAAAACAACATAAATAACATCTGAATATTTTTGTTTAGAATCCATATGAACAATCAAATCCCCCGCAAAATCGCCGCCAAACCTTGGACACTAGTCTAACAAACAAATATAATTATCCTGCGGGAATGAATCAATCGTTGAATATTGAAGCTAATGCTACTCCTTCAAATACTCGACCGCAATCGCTATATGGTATAAATGCTCCTGATCTGCCGCCACGCATTGATCGACATGTCAAACCCTCCGACATTATTGGAAATACACCGCCATCCCGCACAAATAGCTCAGGTGGGACAATAGGTCGATCTGCTCAGGAGAGGCTCTTTGGCAAACCTACTGTCAGTGACGATGTCCAACCAGAATATGTTTCAAGAACAGCAACTAATGATTCAATTGAACGCACTCAACAAAGCTCTCTGGATCGACAGCAAAGGATGAATTCTGTCGTAGCAAGTCCACTCAAGCCTACACAGCAAAATGGTTCAGCTTATGACAGTGTGTCTAGTTATGATTCATACAGTACAACACAATTGGCGGGCATACAAAACGTAAGGCTGGGACCGAATGCACCAGATGATCTCAAGTCAGTACCGAATGCAAAGTATGTGTTTGTCGTTAGCAAACTTATAGTTCTTTAATACACATATTTCTAATTATTGAATCTTTTCAATTTTTTATCAATTTTAGTGGTGGACGTCCATTACCTCCAGGTAGTATGAATCCAAATGGACAAGAATTTAGGAATCCACATGATCATCATGCAAGGAACTTTATTGGGGCAAACGATCTCAATCGACAGAACAGCCCCGGGAGACCTCAATATCATGACTTGTCTTCGGCGAGGAATATTGGTAAGTTTCCAAAAATATAAAGACTCGTTAACTTGAACAACATCGCGAATAAAATTTACTGAAAACATCTCCCACATTAACTCGTACAAAACTAATTTTTGCAAATTCCTTTGATAAAATGCCAAAATGTCCTTTGATAAGATGTATCCTATTTTGGAATATGTTCAAAATAAAATATATGTAAAATACGGTTGGTGGCTAAATAAATAAACTATTGGAATTTACGGCAAGTGTATGATAACCGGGGCGCCGAGAAATGATAACGGATTTTTGTAGAACACGGCAATACAAGTATTTTTTACTATGGAAGGGGGGGGTCTATCTCCCCCCGTTTAGGCGGTAGGGGCAATTTAAAAAATATGTACGTTAAATGGAAAAAAATTTATTAAAAAATAACGGTAATACTTACAAATACTGCCGAAATTTTGAGTTTAAAACAATTTTTTTCAAAAACTATGCATAGTTTTGACTTGATTCAAAAACTGGCTAATAGACAGATTCGTTGGCTTTAAAAAAATGTATAAAACTTAGTTGTAAGTATTGCCGTTATTTTTTAATTATTTGTTTTCCATTTAACGTACATATATTTTAAATTGCCCCTACCGCCTAAACGGGGGGAGAAAGACCCCCCTCCCATAGTAAAAAAAATGCTTGTATTGCCGTGTTCTACAAAAATCCGTTATCATTTCTCGGCGCCCCGGTTATCATACTCTCCCTGAATTTACTGTATTTTATCATTTTTAAAAATTAAACATATTATCTCTTATTTCTATTTAGATCCCCGAAATGCAGTTTTAAACACACCTCCAAGACCATCTAATCTGGGTCTCGAAAATAGCCCGCGGAAGCATGTTCTCGAAACAAAAACCGATTATGGCAAATACAGGTAGAATAAAAAGTTTCCTATAATAACGCAAAACCAATCCCTTGCCGCTTTTTAATATGAAATTAAAAACTTAAATACTAACTAACTCAAACAAAAACCTTCAGAAATAAACATGTTTTCTTTTTGTTTTCTTTTCTTTTTTTTATCAACTAACTTTGCATGCATATGCTTTCCTGCCAAAATCATAATGTTTGTACACAAAATGTTTGTTTCTTTGTTTTTAAATATTAATCCTCGTAAAATTTTTTGTGTAAAAAAAATTTAAAAAAATAACTAGACATCATATTCACTTGCAAGGCTTAAAATTGCCCTATCAATCGCATCAAGATCTTCACTTTATACCCCCAACTCGATCTGATATACACACAGGAGTTTCTTACATGAAACCAATTTTCCACACCATTTCGCGATATGATACACTTGTTTAAATATAACTCTAACCTCTTTTGTTTACAATTTACCGTCGGGTTCAACGCAAAGTATATTTTTGTTAACTTTACTATTTTATGGTCTAAGATTTGATAACTGTCAATATTAAAGGTTATAGACCTTAACATAGTTAGTCAACGGAATATCTAAATTTTGAACCCAGTCAGTTCCTTATATCTTGCTAATCACATTTTATTTTCAATAGTTAACTTTGTCAGTGTTATGATTACTACTATAAGTATTATGTGTAATTGGTCGAAAGATGATTATTTTAAGTTATCTGTCTAATTTGATTTGTATTGCTGTTGTTTCCCTATCCTCAAATTTTGTTTGTTGCATACATTTTTATGTTTTTCTTCCATTTCTTGCCATTTTTTGTTATTTTTTTTCACATCCATCGCAAAATAAAAAAAAAAAAAAACAATGAAACGCAGCCGAAATAATTCAGCATCCCAAGCTGACTATTCGAAAATTCCTAAAAATCCACATGGTATTGTTCCACCACCGAATGTCAATGCAAACGGAAATGGTACACCAAATGGAAGTGGTGGACCATTCAAACCAGTTCCACCACCAAAGCCGAAGAATTATCGTCCACCCATGCAGGGCAGTGCACAATGGGAGAAGGGGGTAAGTTAAAAACCATTGTTAACATATAAAATGCAATTAATAAAAATCTAATTTGTTTTATAGGAACCGGGTTCACCTAGATCACCAAATGGATTCTTCTATCCTCCAACACCTTCGCATTATCATCATTCACAGACCCCCGGGTCACCGCATACTTCTAATTCAAATGGCTCAAGTCAACAGAACCATATATATGGTACTAGTTGCGGTGGCGGTGGTGGTGGTCATTATAATGGAAATAGTCAACAAACATCTTATGTTCAATCAAATGGATACAGTGGTAATGGACATCCATATTCGGGAGGAGGTGGACAACAATACATGAACCGTAGTCATCATCCACCAATTGGTAAGCTGTTTTTGTGGATTAGTTTTTGTTCAATATTCTTAAAGTGCAGCAAAATAATATTTTTAATGGAATAACACTAGTTTAAAAATATTTGCATTAGCGTTTGAAAAAAAAATACATTTTCTACATTTATTTTGGTTCGCTGAACACAAAAATAATAGGAATACGGCTTATTCATAGTCGTTTGCTAAGCTAAAGTCTTACTTAACTCGAGTTTATACTAATTTGATGAAAGGATACTTCTACCTTTTATGTCCAAATTGGGTTATGTATCTAGCCAAATCTAATTTAATTGAATAACTAAGCCAAATTTAATTGGCATTGTGCCCTAGTATAGTTTTAGGTATGACTTTGGTTTTAAAAGATGCGTATTTTCGCTATGTTAAGAAAGTTTATTTAATTTATGACTTTGGCAATATCTATATATATATATTATATATATAAAAGAAAGTCGTGTTAGTTACGCTATTTATAACTCAACTGATTTGGTTAAAAAGTAGTTGGGAGCTTAGAAGCAGGAGGCGGACATAGGGTACTTTTTAGCATCGTCGAAAATTATCATCTTTGACGAATGCACAATGGTGCATAAGCCAGTATTGAAAGCACTTAACCCAATATTGAAAGATCTACGCCATGACTCAAGATATTTTGGAGGCACAATAATTTTACTGCATCATATCCGCAGAATTTCTTTAACGAACTCATCAACAAAGTATTCCCAAGCACCACCAATAACCACAAAAATAATGAATGGTTGAGTGAGCGAGCAATTTTGGCGCCTAATAATGATAAATAGATGACTTAAACTACATAATTAAGAATGAGAACATTGGTACAATACATTCATTCAAATCTATTGACCGCGTAACAAATGGAATTTTTAAACTCTTGATGTGCTTGGCTAACCACCGCACAATTTACGACTAAAAGTTAGCTCCGTAGTTATCATGTTTCAAACATAAACCAAACAAAAGTTTGCAATGGAACGCGTTGGGTGGTAAGTACATTCCATGAAAAATGTGATTTACGCGACGATATTCAGAGTAAATTTCGAAGATCCGGAAGTTCCCATTCCGGATATTCCCAACCGTTATGCATTTTGAGTTTAAATGACTTCAATTTATTTCCAATCTGTCTTGCATTTGTGATTTGACCATTAATAAATCACAAAGCCATTCACCAAAATACATGGCCAATAAAGAATCATTAAAAAACTTGATTTTTTAAATTTATATTTACTATCCCAATACAAAATCCAACTTAATAAAAACCAAAATCTGCTCATTTATTGCTTCTAAGTCAAAACAAAGTTCGCCAGTTCAGCTAGATATGTACATATATTTTGTTTCATATTCAAATGGACCGAAGGCATTTAGTAAAGAAAAGGATTACAACAAACAATATGTACAGTTGGAAAGAGAAAAGTAGAATCTTTCCATACATATAAAATGTATATTTACTGAATTAATAGTTAAAATGCCGCATACTTCGAAACCGGTCATTTGCAAAAACAATAATTATCCAATATTATTGTAGAGAATATTTTTTTCACTTCCAACCCAAAAACCCAAGTTAAGCAGGAAAATAATTAAGTTATAAAATTATCAAACAATTAATGTGTAACTTTCGGCTTAGAAATAATCCAATTTTAATATAGGTATCATAAAAATAAAAACAGACTTTTATTTACAAAAAAAAAATGATTATTTTTTCAAACAGCTAACCTTCCGCCACATACCCCTGAACGACACGCTCTCGACTTGGCAGGCAGTAGAGAACAACGAGGGTCAGCTTTTGAGTTATATCGTAAACCGCAGATTGGAGCCGCCGGGCACCATCATAATATGAGGTATTTAAATTGACTCATTTACCTTAAAATATATTTTATTCTATTGTTTTTTCGTTATACCTATTTATCCCCCTTTCCCAAAAATTGAAATTTAATAAAAAAAACCTAGGTAAAAGAAAACCAATCATTTTCTTCTGAGCATGCGATGTTTTTTTAGTGTATGTGTTTTAACGAAAAATGTTTTTTTTTAATATAATTTGTAAGATTTAAAAAAAAATATAATTTGGTGTTTTTTGTTAGTTTATTCACCAGCATTCATTCATTGTTAAAAATTCATCAAAACAAATTTAAATATTCGTTATTTTCTTAAGATTATTTCTTGGTTCAAACACATTTTGTTGACATACGCACAAAGACACTCTGAAATATATAACATTTTTTTAAATTAAACTATGTATTAAAAAGAAAGAAAAAAAACATTTTTCGGGTAGTATTATTACATCTACAAAAATAATATCTGTTTCTAAGTTATTTTTAAAATTCTGTGTTCGTCTGACTTAAAAAAATTTTTGATTGGGAATGGAAAATAAATCAATTAATGTCTTTCTTATTAATTAATTTCTAAGGATTAATGGTTACTTAACTATTTTTTTGTCTCAAACTAGCGCTTAAAGTTATGGTAAAAAATAACAAAAAAAATAAAAATGTGTTGGTGAAAGGGCTTCCATCCATACACACTTAGTTTTTGTGTATTCTAATTTTTAAAATCCTAGAGTGTGTGCGTGTGTGACTGACTGTGATTGAATCAAAATATTATGTTCTTGTTTTTCAGGTTTATAAAGAAAACATAAATTTGTTCCTTCTTTTCGTAGTTCGTCTGTTAACACTTCCATATCTTTTTATCTATTTTGTATTTAAGTGATATTCCACTGATAGACCCATCTTAAAATAATAAAATAGCTATTAAAAAATAGACAAATTTTAAATTTCAAAACAATTTACTTAAAATGTAAATTTTCTTTATTTCTTTCTTATGTTTTAACCTATTATTCTTGGCATAAAATCTTCTTCTGCTACTCCTTTGGAACAAAGGACAATAGAGTTTGAAAAATGCACACATTTCTTACTATACGCCATGCATATTGTAGCTTAATCTGATAATAGCAATTAAACTATTTGTTTAGCTGATTTTTTTAACATGTAACCAATTCATTTGTAAGTTTAGATCTGTAGTAAGGACGCTTAACTTCAATTTCATTTGGTACCATATTCAATATGCTTGTAAGGAAAAATAAACGTATTTATTTGTTTATTGCATTAAAATATCATGATTACCAAGGCACATAATAAGCTCCAAAAAAAATTCTTCTTGTTTTCAAAATTTACCTTAATCTAATAACAAGACAAAATCTGTAATGTTTTTTGTTATTGTATCAAATTAAAGAATTACCATAACTTGGTATCTAACCACCTTAGAAACGCGTTGTTTTTCAAACGGTTCATTATTAATTCAATGAGTGCACAACCATTCCTTTTTCAATAAAGACTTTCGCGGCAGCAACAATGTTCTACGGTGATATAATGCATATCTAAATTTAACAAAGTCATACCCTTGTTCGTTGTTCATTTCTTAAAATTTTCAAACAGGAAATGGATAATATAGTTTTCATCAGACATGTTAAAATTTCATGTTTAATTAAAAAAAAAATCTTATAGTAAATCTAAATCGGCTTCTATAAAAATATGAAAACCCCAAACAAATGAACTTTCTTGAATCATGAAACATTAGGAAATAGTACCAACAAAAATATCACAACCTTACCTAATCCAAAATTGATCCTTATCTAAATGTCCCTTAAAATTGTTCTCCTTTTGTGTTTCTCATTAACACACACACGTATATAACCCATTTTTATCGATACAAATAGCGATATGGAGCCATATGACGAGCGGTACAATAACTACTATCAAGTTCCACACCATCCTTCACGTGCCGTTTACCCATCAGATAATGCTAATAACGCAGCCACATACCATCAACTTCAGCAGCAACAATATTATAATATGTATCCAAATTCACCACCGCCGCCATTACCAAAAGTTAAAAAAAAATCTGTTCTCAAATCTCCTCTGACTGCAATTAAGAATGCTCTCATAAAGTCCACGCGACCTTTACGGCGAATAAATAGCATGGTTGAGTCAGATAAAAAATCAAAACCTTTAAGGAGACAATATTCGATGATGGAACGGGGAATAGGACGGCTTCAATATCCCGATGATTATCCCACATATCCGGCCGGCATGCATGACCCGAGAATTCCATATAATAGTAGTCGGACGACTAGTGCACCCCCCCGAGATCATTACTACGCCCGCGAACAGCAAGATATAATGAATAGCACATACCAGAATCTTGAGAGCGAGGACATTTATGGAAACATAGCCCCTGCTCAGGGCCGAAGGGAAGACTACGACGACATGTATTCGAATAGAGCGCTGATAGACTTGGAAAGAAGGCAGGCAGAGACGATTGCTGCGAATAGAGGCAGTGGACGTCGAATTATACGTCGTCATAGTACAAGTGTTGCAGATCGTGGTTTGGATCCACGTCGCAGACCCACCCAACTCATGCATAGTCCTGAAGCCTATGCCCGCGAAGAAATTTATCAAAGTCGCCAGGGTGCTTATATGTTAACGGAGCCAAGAAGACCTCCAAACTCCGAAGTCATGACTCGACGTCGTTTTTATCCTGATCAAATGGATATATCAGAAGATCCAGTCTATCAGACCCGCCGAGAAGTTCAACGAAGTCAGATTTATCAATCGAAAAAGGAGATGCAACAACGCATCGCTGCAGGTAAGAAGGATATTGAAAGAGAATTTAGTCCGCCGAGCAGTAGTCAGTCGGAACGTGATGACAAGTCCGAACGAGACTCCATCTATCAGTCTCGTAGAGAAGTTAAAGAAAGCGGTC
Organism: Syrphus vitripennis; assembly: GCA_958431115.1. Taxonomy (NCBI): domain Eukaryota; kingdom Metazoa; phylum Arthropoda; class Insecta; order Diptera; family Syrphidae; genus Syrphus; species Syrphus vitripennis. The sequence continues at coordinate 79,576,004 of OY288108.1, read as the reverse complement.
TTAAGACAAGATCTCAGCTTCGGGAACAAATCTATCAAACACGTCGAGAGGCAATGGAATCAATGGCGGAACCCATTTATGTATCGAAGAGAGATGTGGTAAGGCCTGAGCCTATTTACGAGACCAAAGAAGAATGTAATATACTTGCATCGGGAGAAAACGAAACAGATGAAAAGAAAGAAGAAAAAACAGATATCACGGTGATTGTGAATGAAAATGGCGGAAACAGTAACGGTTCTTCGCAAGAAGAAACCCTGAATAATTCAAAACAGTCAGACCTGCAACTTTCTGCTGATACAGTAATTGAAAAAACTGTCATTCCAGCCCTAGCTGCAGCAAGTCTGGCTGAGCCAGAAGACGATGATGTATCAGATGAAGAAGAAGAAGCTCAAGGTGGAGCTTGTGCAAAGCCTGTAGGTCAACCAAGGCCTTTACTTTCACCAACAACAGCAACGCGATCTCCTTACCATATAGCAAATATGCGTCGCACTGCTGTTTCGCGAACATCACTTGAAACACAGTACACATCACAAGCCAGTCTACCCATAGGACCGCCAAATGCAACTAGTACACCCTATGCCAGCGACATGTCGCTACCAATGGCTGGGCCGGTTACAGCACCAACAGTTTCTGGAGGATCGACAAGCCAACGATTTCCAACGGTGCCGCGAGAGCCCACAACAACAAAAGGCGTCTTCGATCACAACGGCGGTACCTTAGCGGATACTTTCTGGAATGTTTCACTTCAAATACCTGCAGGTGCAATACCGCCAGGCGTTAAACAAGAGATCTATTTCACAGTAAGTGATCCACGAATGGGCGAAACAGTCGGAGGACCGCCTTTGGATATGGAAAATGGTTTGTGCACAAACTAAAGATAATAATATTTTACTGTTATTATGTTTTATTATGTTGTTTGTTCTTCTTTTTATCACTCTTTATTCTTATTTTTATTAATGCACTTAATTCACAACATATCTTGTAAATAACATTTCTTATGTACAGTATTTTCTTTTTACTTTAAATTTTGTGTGAAAGTTTGTGTGAGTGTATATGTAAATAAGTATGTAGCTAGAAAAATGCATGTATTATGTAGGTCGCTTTATGCATATGAGTCCATTATAAGGTCACAATAAAATAAATAAAATCAAAAAATAAGCTAATGCTAGAAAGTTTTGTACAACTATTATCCTTAACAATACCTGAGAGATTTTATTGAAACTCCGGTAAAACGATAACTGCTGGTTTTAATAAAACCTAGTATCGCCCACTGACGCCATTTATGTCCCTTCAAAAGCCATTTTATTTTGCTGGCGCCTTACGGAGTAGAGATTATTATGAATTTACTTTTCATTGAAAACGAAACTATTTTAAAGTTTAGTGAACTTTTAACGCACAAAACTTTGACTATCATTTATCATAAATCTGAAGCCTCATAATGTATACGATTTTTTAAATAATTTATTCTATTAGCAATATATTATGCTTCCCGTCAAACAAAATAAATTTGATAATTTTTATAAGTTGAAAGGAATTGCAAATGCCCACATTTGATTTGAAAGGTATCTTTATAGGCAGCAGCCCAATTCATTATTTTTATGAAGGTCAAGATTTTTGTAAGTAAATATATAAATGTTTAAAGCATTAGCAATAAAAGACTATTTTATTAATTTATAAGGATTTTAATGAATTATTTATATTTATGGATACGTCTGCTCATTGTAACTCCTCAGAATGAAGTGTTTGATTTATAGGGTTTTCCATGGGTAAAATAAATCAATTTATTTTTGATCCAGATCAGTCAAAGATCAGATTTCCCCTGTTTTTGCATTCCATGGGGCAAAATAAATTGATTTATTTTTGATTTAAAATCAAATCTGCAGATCTTAATTTTTCGGCAGATTTACCCCTCTTGGCACTAATACTAATACAAATTTCAGCTGTTAGCTTGACAGATACAAGTTTTTCTTTTTATTTGTAATTTGTTTTGGTTTTGTTTGAGTTTACATCTATTTAACAAATAAATTTTACAGAAAATAGAAGCAATTTTAAATGAATTGGTGGATTCATCTTCTTCTTCTGAAAAAAATCAAGCGGTAAAGATTTTTTTGATGGGATGAAAATTCTATTTCAAAAAGAAAACAAAAATCGGGTTCCAGATTTTGTAAAGGATTTTGTAAATAAATATTCGTTTACTCGTACACGAAGTTATACCAATACAATGACAAAAAAATCAATTCCAATTGTATTCCATGGACCAAGAAAAAAAAAATCAATTTTTTGATCGAAATCTGGATTACCCATGTAAAACCCTATTAGTGTTCTACCAGGGTTGTTACAAATGATTAACGGAGAAAGGATTAATGATTCGGAAACCCGACTGTATGAATAAGTGTAACATGTGTGACATATTATATGTTCGTCTGAATACTTGTCCACATCCTACATCCTCCACAAAGTTTTGCAATTTTGGCTTTTTGGAGAACTCTGCAGAAGAAAATCAACTATGATGAAAAACGATAATCATTTTTAATACGGAGTATTTGTAAAATTGCGATTACGAAAAACGAGAATCGTAAAAAAACGATACTCGTATTTTTATTTACGAGTGCCTTCAAGTACTCGTTCAGCTTTTGTTTTGGCGGGTTACTGTCAAGTGTCAAACATTATTGTTTGCTAGTGGCTACGTAGTCGAAATTCAAAAAGATTTGTGAATGCAAAACTTCACTACAAAGCTAGTAAATCCTGAGCTGTCATATTAATGACAGATGCAAAAGCAAACAAACGCAAGTTCCGAAACATTTGAGAAAGTTTTGAAAATTTTAAACAATATTTTCAAATTAAATAAAAACAAATAAAAATAATTAGATATATGTATACGAGCGATTCGGAAGAAGATGAGTTTATTTCTAAGTACTGAACTATAAGATTCATTTTGAATGTTTAAATCTTTTGTAAATTTTTTCAACAGCTGATTGTGAAACGTCAAAATCAGTGCCAACTAACTTTTTAGCCGAAATTTTTACACTACGTCGAAGGGGAAAATTTCAACTACTTTTGTAGTTAGATTTAGCCAATCAAAATCCCTTGACTACGTAGCCACTAGCTTTGTGAATGCCCCAAATATTGTTCATATCATCATTGAATGCACCAAATTTATTTAAAAAAATGTATGTTATGTCCGTGAGTGACATACAAATAAATAAAGTTATATCAATTAAAATAAATTAAAAGCAGTTTTATTAATTGATTCAAAAAGGTAATTATAAAGAGATGACAAAGGTATAACTGATGTTCGGCAAATACGAAGGTTGAGGGAGTTTTGAATCAGACCAGCCAATTGAAGTACAGGGTTGGTTTAAGTAAAGTCTTTTAGGTATATTGTAATTTGAAAGTCTTTTAGTTTTAGAATGATGTGGTTCTTATTACTCCAACAAGGCCCGATTGTTAGGTAACCGTCGGAGAGAAAATTTCTCCGCAACGAATCCTTCGTCGGAGCTTCAATTTCGGTTCGAAGTAGCTGTCATCCGAAAAAAGAAAAACTTCCGCACCAAGAACTTGTCGGAGGACTTCGGAGAAAATCGCGCCTATCGAGGTAACCGTCGGAGCGGAACTTTCTCCGTAACGCATCCTTCGTCGGAGAGTCAATTTCGGTTCGAAGTAGCTGTCATGCACTCCATGCACTTCCATACGAGTTTAGATCTGTTTGCATATGAGTTTAGTGCGCCTGTGCAGCTTGGCTATCCGATATCCCCTAGATTTCTTTCAGCACATTTCCCTATGGCATTTACTTTTTCATGGAAAATGCTATTCAAATGTCCCAACGATAAGCAAAATTTGGTTCCAGGCCCGAAAATTCAATGTTTCGCCTAGCCACTCCTTTATCCAGTTTAATTTTATATTAAAGTTCTTTACGAAGTTATATTTCTAAACCAATCATCTCTCGTTGGAATGTCAAGAAGGTTTGTTACTGTTGACTTTTAAATTGAAACTTTTTCTTTGAGATTAATGATTTTTCCTGTAGAATAACTTCCATTGCTGCTGTAGACACGTTCTCATTGCTCCTTGCTTATAAGTCCTTCGTTTACATCATCATAGGAGGTGTTTGCAAAGGCAGATAATGCTGTTTCTTATGCATCTAGGGCTTTTTGTAAGGTATTTTGGGCTATGGTAGTACTTCTGTGAAAAAAACAGCCGTAAGTTTTCATAACCGAACTGTGGTGAAAAATTCGAGCTACGATTCTAGGCACAATATCTCCGTTTATACCTATTTACAAATCTCTATTGTCGAGGATAGAAATTGACAATTTAATTATGAAATTAAAAAAAATCAAAGACTAAAACTTTAATTAGTAGGTATGTGAACGGAAACGTTTGTCATAGCCTCAGCATATATGTATAATAAACGATCCATCTTTGGAAAATATGGGAAACCTTTATGGAACCTTTGTTTTCGCACCGTTTAAAACTCGAATCTTCAAAGATATTTAGTATGTTGCAAATATACCTCTATACGTGACAAAGTAAATGTACCTCATAATTTTCGTGCGAGAGATTTCATTTGTAAGAAAAACAATTTTGCGCGTTTCATGGGATGTGATATTCAATGAAACGCATCAAAATACTTATAATTGAGTATTTTTTTCAACTTACAAAAAAAAACATTACGATTGAAAATACAGTAGTTTTTGACTATAAAGTAGATAGACTTTTATTTAAAAGTAGATATTTGAGAATCTTTACCTAAACTTAAAATTATTTCTGACGCATGCAAATTAAAAAGAAAGTTCTAAGGTTTCTTAATCACATGCATTATATGAAAACTATCTAAAAAAATATATTGAGCACGTGTTTTGTTTGCTCCATGTAACAAAAAAACAAAGTTTGACTGCCTTTTGACACTTTTAACACTGTTTGACCACCTCACCTAATGCTTTATTGTTTTCGTTTCATTAATATATTTACATTTTATTTAACTTCTTTAGGTGAAACAATGCTCTCCCCTTTAGTGATGTGCGGCCCACAAGGTTTAGAGTTCCTTGTTCCAGTTACATTGAACATACCTCACTGTGCCGGACGAACAGCTTCTCTCGGACTAGCCCTTAAAGCCACTGATAGCGAAAAAAATCTCCACACCGAATGGGATAACATTGATTTACCAAGTAATGCAGCCGCACATACAGTTTCAGTAAAAGTCGACCATTTTTGAAATAAACTTAACTTTAAATTTAAGCAACAGAAATATAAATAACGAAGGTATTTCATTTAAGTTGCATAATTAGTTATAGTTATTATTATTTTGACTGTTATAATTTTTATATACATACATATTTATGTATATAGTTTTAGTTTTTTTGTAATTTAAAAGTATAATTTTTAATTTTTGGTTTTTATATTTTATTAAGTAAGAAACCAATTGTATTTGTATGTAAATAACTAAACTTCAATCTTTTCTTGGAATGAAAAAAAAAAATAACGAATGCAATGACGAAAAGCGAAAAATAAAGATTTATTATATTTCGTGCCTTTAAAGTATTTGTTTATCTATAAATACAGAAAAAAAAAACAAATAAAATAAAATGGTGCATGAAATAAATTTTTACGAAAAAAATGAAACCACATCTGTAGCATCATATACATATAAAACATATTAAATGAGTACGGTATTTTATACATAATAAATAAATATATTTCCTGTATATATTGATTTAATTAAAAAAATATTAAACATTATTCGTATAAAAAAGAACCATTTTTATTTAGTTGAATGATAATTTTAAATTTTCTATTAGAAAATATTTAGTTGAACAATTTTCCATTGTGTTATACATACCTATATTACATACATACCTTTGTACTTTTTCTTAGCTTTTTTTCAATTATTTTTTGAAAACGTAAAGGCAAATAAATAAAATGTGCTTACTTTAATTTCTAACTATTTAATTATATACATTTTTTTTGTCAGAAATTTTATTATAAGGAATATACAGTATACATACATAATATGAAATAAAGAAAAATAAATTTTAAAAGAATGTATTATTTTATACATCATTGGATGGAATCGAGAAGATTTTCCCTTTTCCTCGGTATGACAGGCATTTTAGCAGCCAAGGGCGCCTATGAAAAGTTGAATCAGAAGGATTTTCACCTTTCCATGCTAAATCTGATTCTGGTTTTGCGGAAGAACAAAAAACTTTCATTATGAATAAATTGTTTTCACGCTATCACTTCAAAGTGAATCTAAAATCAAAAGGTGGATACCAAAATATATGCAGCAGAGGAAAACCCAACAAATCTTGTGGAAAACGTCCTCAACCAATCTACTGTGGTATATCTGGAGGCGGCTAGTTAAGGACACAGGTGGTTGGAAAGGCTTGTTTGTTGAGGCCGCTAGCCATCCTGGGTCGTTACCGATATCTTATATAAGCTATAAAAACTTAAAACATTTTCGTTTGATGTTAATCGATTTGGAAAAACAAATTAGTTAATAACTAGCAAAACACAGTACTAAAAAGCATTGTTAATAGGTTGCTTTAACTATGGCTAAAATGGTAAGTTATATTTATTTACTAAATCGTCGCTTGGATAAAATATTGTACATGTGAAAATTGAGGTTTTGAGATAAAAATGCAGTTTTGTTATTTGATTTTTTCTCAACAACATAGTGAAATCCGTTTTTCGATATCTGGCGTAGTTCCCAAGATATTTTCCTCCAAAATGTGTTGTATGGGCAAGGTCGTCAACATGTAAGTATTTCTTTGTCGTATGTGTATACAAAATGCTTCACATACGACAAAATAAAAACATTCGACATTTTTTTCATACAAAATCTGTTTGGCCAAAGTTTGATAAATAATTGTCGTATGTGTCATTCAAAAAACACAGAGGTTTTATTATAGTGATTATGATTTTTCAGCACATAACGCAAAAGTTTTGCGAGCCAGGACATTCTTAGTTACAAGAAGTTGACTGTGTCCACGGCGTCATCGAAAAAGCTTACAAGGAAATCCAGTTCTTTAAAGTGAAAACTCTTATCTACAACGTTGAGAGTACTTATAAAATTGGATGTACCTTATCAAATATGGATTATTTATTTATTTTTTTTTTCTGAACTAAAACTTTTTTATTTTTATTTATTTTCATTCATGTGTTAAGAATAAAAACAATATTTTTTATACAGAAAAATAAATGTTAAATAAATAACATGTGGTATGTAACATACCAACGACATTTAATTTTTGTTCATTTATTGTCGTATGTTTTTGGGTAACAAGCAGTTTTGGTCAAATCGTCACTTTCGACAACGGCATATTGGAAAAAGTTAAGCCTTATTTCTTTTATTATGAGAATATTGTATTTATTTTAACGTTTTTGAGTTGCCAGATATTTTCTGTAGCCTGAAGGCGGCTAAGTTTTCAAAAAACTTCACCGTATAGCTTTTGAGAAAAAAAATTTGAACTTTAAATGCGTTTCTCCAAAAGTAGCAAATTGTAACCTACGACAATATTTTATCCAGGCGACTCGACGTAATTTAAAACTATAAGACAAGCTAGTCAGCAATAGATGGCTTTTAAGCACTTTTAAAACTTGAAGAAACAAGACAAGAAATCCATGAAAAATAAACAAACATAAGATAAAAAGAGATGGGTATTTAACACTGGCGTCACTCTGATCTGTATAGTTTTCTTTCCAGAGGATGATTTATGTATATCGATATATTTTTTTTGTTTTTTGTTCCTTACTGTAGAAGCCGTGTGGGTTTAGAAATTGATTGGAAAAGTTATCTTTGAGTTGAGTATGGTGCGTTTTCTCTCTAGTAGTTGTAGTTGAAGCTTGCTCTAAGCTCACTACAGCAAAGAAAGTGTAACAAAAAATGTGGTGAGCTTCTCTCACAAGTTCTGTGTGCTTTCACTCAAATTTATGGTAAGTATGGATTATGGTGAATGGTAAGCTTTTTCCACTCACCACAAAGTTGGTCCGTGATTCTAAGTTCCAAACTAATTCAAATCGTTTTGGATCCGTTTTTGAAGTCCCCCATTGTCTTTACTTTTGTGAGTCCCTTAGGACTAAATTGCTCTAAGGGAGTTGATGTATGCCAGTATCTAAAGGTCGGGAAACCTTGGTAGGTAAGAAATATTGGTACAAATGGTTACATTAAGTAGTAGGTACTGATGCGTATTTTATATTCTAAGTACTGATAGCTGATACTGATAAAAAAATCGCAATACATTATGCAAAGTGCAGCAACGAAGCTAATCTGAAGCGAAAATGTTAAACAACGAAATGCATTAATTTCAGGGTTCAATATTATTTTCGAAATATTTAACTTTCCAATCAAATTAGAAGTAAATCGCTTTGTAGTTCGCTGTTTGAATTCCCAAAACCATAAGATTTTTTTAATCAAATGGAAAAGAAAACACCGTTCTTGTAAGTTTTAATAAAAATAGGTTTGATTATTTATATAGTCATAATAATCATATTTTCGCAATGCATAATATCCCTATATAATAAATTCTTTGACAAATTTAAAAACGTTCTATTATTTTGTTTACATATTTTTAAAGATAAAATAGACAAAAAATAGCATTCAGTGTTATATTATAATAAAATATTAGTTTGTAGTTTTTCAACAAAAAAAAGTATAACAAATACAATTTTTTAACTTAAGATCTATAATTCGTGGTCTATGGCGAGGTTGATGTTATTATTAACTCCTGTTCAGGTACCACTGACACAGCTTCTTTAACATACCCATAAATGTTCTTCCTTGTATCGATCACAACATCTCTAATCATGGCTGTGAAAAATGCGGAGTGTCTAGGAGCCTCTGAATATCGTTCATAATGATCTAGAGAGTCCTGCAATTTGAGAGTTAAATCGTAATTCTTTCTAACTACATCCAAAATCTGCTCTTCTGTTGGTGTTGAGAGACCTTGCTCAGCAAGCCATTCTTTGATTTTATATTGAAAATGCTTGACAATTGCTAAAATATTAACTAAGGCATTTAGAAGTTTGATAACGTCGTCTTTATATTCGCAGTCAGGCATTGTGGTGTAACGCAGTACTAAAAAAAAAACAAAAAAAAAATAAAAACTTAAATCGCGACGGTGGATGTATGTACCTACCCATGGCCTGAATTTCAGAGAAAACCTTTTCTTCTCGATTGAGTTCATAGTACAACTCGTCGTAGCTGTTTGTTGTCGCTAGAAAAGTGTCACCATATGTAATGAATAAGTTAAATATATTGACCACCTGTGTATCAGAAAAAATTAAACAAATTAAAAAAAAATCAGAAAAAAATATTTATTTACCTGCAACGATAAGTAAAAGATATTGCATTTTTTGATCAAGTTCTGTTCTTGATTGACTAGAAATCGCAACAACCCAATAAGTGCTGACCAAAGCTCCTTCCACGGGTAGTTCAAACGAACTCTGCAGCGCTTTTGATAGCATAATATACGTTGAATGATTCCAATACAAAGCAGATACAACTCCATGGGAAATTTCTTCATTAAATGCGAAACTATGAATTCAACAAGGAGATCAAGAAGAGTGGCAGCGAGAGGCTGAGATTTGCCTACACGATCGACATGAAGCTTACGATGCCTCATTTGAGCACGATGCAACATCACTTTGAATGTAAGATTGCTGTCATGCATCATTGAGTTTGCGTATTGGTCTTCAGAGATGCAGGTTAGAATGAGGAAGCACAATTTAAGGTTGGCCACACTAGACTCGTTCTTGTTGTCTTGCATTACTATGGAACTAGAAAATAGATATTTCAAAAAATTAAATTATCTGAAAAGTGAGATTTTTTGGCGACTATTGTTACAATAAAATCATAAATCTTAATGTTACAGCTTTCTGTATTACATATTTAAATGAATAAGAGATATAAATATGAAGAGGATTTAAGTTCATCTTCCTTATTATCAAAATAAATATTTAATATACGAATTAAAAAAAATTGTTTTGAGATTTTTAAATTAAAGGATCAATTTTCTTTTTGAAAAATCAATGTTTTAAAAGGGCAATGGGAAAAATGTATGTAATGTGGCAAAAGTCATGTAAATTAAGTCAAAACCGAAAAAAAACAAAAATTCTCTGCCAGCAAATAGTTTGATGACAAACCGGAATGAGAATGCATTGCTTTCACTTTTTCGATTCACTTTGGGCAAAAATGCAATTTGGATTCAGCGAAAGAGACTGTATTACCGAACACTATCTCCCCTGAAGTTCTTGTGCAGTTTACTCAATTCTCTCAGAGAAACAGAATCAAATGAGGCATAAACACTTTTTTCTCTATGAATTTTTTTTTGTTTTTGAGGACGAACATTTTTTTTTTTTTTAAAAAGTGATTACTCTTTGTATATGAAAAACATAGAACTATCATGTCGAGTATTTTTTCATGTTGCCCCGACTCTTGTGGGGGCGCTGCATTTTTTATGTGTAGAATTTGATTTGGGGAATTTTTCAAGCACGGAAAATGGGAGTAGGAGCAAGAGCAGAATATTATTTCGATTGCCATTACCAAAAAATATCAAATAAAACCCCCACATGCTCTCCGCAATAAAGTTTGAGAAAGGGTTGCCCCCATACTTTAGATGTCACTCTATTCGACTGCCACCATGATAGTACTATGTTTTTCATATACAAATGATTACTTTACTCTAAATCACTGCGGATTGAGTTTTGCATAATCTGTAATCGAATGATTATTGTATTACACCAACCTTTCAGCCTTTTTTGAAATTATTTCAATCCCTATCGGTTTGTCTTAGAGAAAAGTAATGGAGTAAAAAAAGAGTTAAGGTACCCTTTCACTCTGATCGATATAGATCAAAATATTGCCAAAAAGGAACTGAAGGAACATGTTCTTGGATGTGTAATTTTGTGTTTTAATTTTTTTTTTAATCGCTTTAAAAAACTACGTGACGCAGTTTTTGAACATGAACAATAATTATTCTCTCAGATTTATAATTACCGAATAACTAATTCTCTAAACGTCAAGATTCTGTCTATCATAGTTTGAAATTTATTTTAAATACCCACATACATACATCTGCTGAGTAGTAGTAGTAGTAGCTGCTTGCAATCAATAATAATACTTTTAATATTTTTGAATGAAATTTTAACCAAACCAATTGCTCGCGAAGGATATGTGAAAATTCCCTGACAAAATGATAATGATAAAGAGTTGCATACGTTTAGGTTTTACGAGAGTACTCACATGGCCATTGCATATGAAATCTATAGTACTCTCATCAGCACCTTCCACACAGCTTTGTTGTGTGCAAATTTATATAAAATGCACATGGCCCTATTGTGGGCAATAATTAATCCAGAGAAGTGCTGACCACTTTAGTAAGAGTTGTTAGAACCAATTACTTATATATTCAAGTCTGGCAAGACCAAAACTGATTTATTGGGTTTATTCGCTTATAACAGCTTTCGGAGAAAACAGAAAGAAATCGCATGTTCAACAGCAAACTCAGTAACAACCACCTGATGTTATTATTGTATTCGTCATCGCCGTGACAGAACTGTTTTTGTCTGGAAGGTAACATTGATAATATTCTCTATATTTTAAAAGTTGTGGGAAATTTAGCAAAAAAGCAGAAAAAGTAATTTGTTAGTACTTTTTCAAGCCAATATATCTTAAGAGCAATTTCTTTAAGAGTACTAGCGCTAGTACCGGTACTCAAATCAGTATCAACTCATTTTTCACATAAGTACTAACGCCGGTTGCATGAACGCTTTTAAATACGTATTGCCTTAAGCCAATAAAGTTTTAATAAACTAAAATTCTATTTTTCTTTAGAAAACGTAGAATAGTCATTTTGGTCTACCTAGTGTCCAGGAATGAGATATACCGTTGGAAAGCTTAGCCCAAGTACATCATTTTTTTGTATGGACACAAAGCTGTAAACAATGGGCTTCCGACAGAGTATTGCAACAAAGATTGCATATGCACCTAGTCATCTTTGTATCGGAAGATACCGTTGCGTTTTGAAGATATTGACACAGATAATGACCAAAAATAATTTTTATAAACGCAAGTTCTTTTAAAATGCGTCCAACAAACGAAAACACTATAAGGATCTCCGCTTTGTGTTCGAATAACACATTTTCTGACATTCGAATTACTATTCACACATTTGTATTTATAATGAGTGTATTAAAACTAAATACAAAAATTTGCAGTGTTGTGAAAAATGCTCAGGTACTAATATTATTTAACTCATCGTCATATACTATTTTAAATTAAACTTTTTAAGAACAAAATGTATGGAAATTTTAAACATTTCAGCCGAAATTGTTAAAACATTCAAAAGTTTACGCTTGCCTAAAGATAATTAAATCAATGGCATCTTAACAGGTAATTTATAATTTTAACTCAAAAATAATTCACTTACCAGTACTGAAACACTGCGACCAGCAAATTTGTGGGATACTGTGTAATATCGATAATGGGAGCATTTGCCAAATCAGGAACTGGTTGAGTTAGGCTCAAAGTGTTGCTTGGCGATGGAGGAGCACTTGATTCTGCTTGCGTATGAGCTAAAGTCGTTATAAAGTTTCTATTCAAGTGAACAGCTTCATATAGCGCAAGTAGAAGGCCATTGTTAGCCTTGATTTGTTGGACGCGTTCACAACCTTCGTCCGATATGAACATGTTGCCAACAATATTCGACAGTGAGGAAAACCACGAAGAGGATTGAGCGTTAGAAAGGCTCTGCATGTACTGACGACAGAAATCTATCAACGATTGTGATATCATCTGTCCGTAACCATTCAAAGCCAGTTCATCGGCTAAAATTGATAATTGGACAATGTAAGGATTTGTGGCCTCGTGTTTGCGGTAGTTCACTAGGACAGTTAGAAGTATAACGATGTCATAGCCATGTTGGACTCGAAGTGTTGGATCACTTAACAGTCTCACAAAGGAATCGAAGAGCGTGTGGAGCATCAAATATTCTACAATAACATTCTGACTTACGTTGTCTGTGCCAGTGACAAGCACTAGGAGCAATTTAAGACACATGAAACGGGCATTTTCAACAACATCACCTGTAAGGAAAAAAATTATAATTGATAATTTAAAAGTTCATGAATCGGATAGTTTATGGAACTGAGAGACTCATACCCAACAGGATTTGGTTACAGTGATTAAGAAGAATCTTCATTTTCTGGTACATTTCATCGTACTGGAACACCAGGCCGACAACATCGAAGCTAGTGTCAATGGATGATTTCTTGAAAACCGAGTAGAACAAGGAGCAGAGAGTTTGAAGACTGTTGCACATTCTTTTCGGATGACCTGAACACAGATTTAATAATTAGAATATTAAAATATTTTTCCAAACCTTACCTGAGCCCAGAATATCAATGCATTTCTCGAATATTAAATTTATATTTGTTTTTACGGTCAGCAACTGTTCTCCGGTAAGTTTAGTAATTTCATTTTCTAGGGATTCGACATTTGGTTGGAGTAGAAAGAATTCATTCCAGAATTCCAAACTATCACCAGTGGGATCTTCGCCACGGAAAAACAATTCGTAAATGTAAACAACCTTTTCTTTCGGGCGTTTCGATGATCCCGAACCACTTCTCTTGCGTGAAGTCATTTTTTTTGTATTCTAGCAAAATTAATTGCTATTTAAAAAATGTTTTTTTTTTTTTGTTCTAATTGATCTACTGGTTTTTTGATGGATTATTTGAGTCAACTTCTTTGTTTAATTGATATCCTACTCTAGAAAATAAAATAAAAAACAATTTTTTTTAACTTTAAACAACACTTCAACTTTTTTCTTGGTAAGACAAATTTTGACAGTTCGTCGGGTACGCATTCTGAAAGAAATCAGCAAGGGATGTGTTCAAAAAATAAGCTTTGTGTTTGTTAAGCTGGAAGCACACTCCCAAATCCCAAAGATTACAAGTTGCATTGGCCGCGTTCACATTGCGCTGAGATATGCTATCTCAGATACTCGAGTATCCGTATATGTTTGTGAACGACTAAAACCGGATACGTTAATTTAGCTGTTTGATTTGAATTCAAGTCAGCTGTTTTTGACATTTCTCTTCAGATAGCTGAATATACGAGAATTTTTTAGATCGGTTGAGATTTTTATTTTGAGAACAGATGTTTTATAATCAGCTGTTTTTTCTCAAGAGATTACAACAACACATACCAATCTGGATTGCTTTAGACCCTACTTGCTACACTTACTGAGAATTCATGCCGAACTTTACTGAAAAATACTTCTTATGAATACGTCAATTTATTTTATAATTACCTATGGGTTGCCAGTACTTTACTGAATCTATATTATTAAGAAATTTCCACTAACCATTATTTCTTATCATTTTATAAGTATCTTTAAAAAAAAAAAAAAAAAGAGCAGGAAGATTTCGTACATCAATGTTAAATTGTTTCATTGTTATTTAGTTCGTAGTTTGTATATATGTATTTATTCCCATTGTTAATGACAAATCGTCAAAAAAAGCAAGAAAATGTTCATGAGCCAGAGCAGTCGAAACATATTAAAGTAAATGACAACCACGAGGCATTCTTTTCTAAACTGATTTCGCAGGCAACACATTATAGCCGCGATTGTTATGTCAAATAGTACTAGAATTAACTCTGTAAATTAAAAAAAAGACTCAATAAAGAAAATCTGAAAATCTGGATTGCTTTAGATAACTTTGTGAACGTGGCCATTGAAAGGGAGATAGGCATTGAATAAGAAATAGAGGAAGAGGCTTTTGGCACATATACAGTGTACGTGACTGAAGTATTAAAATTAAAAAAAAAAAAAAAAAGTGAACCCTATCTGTCATTTTGCCTTGCTGAGAGTTAGTGTTGTGAAGTAGAAAGATTTTAAAAAAGTGAAAAACTTACTACAAAACTAATAAAAAAGTGAAATAAAAAGCAATTTGTGTTGAAAATTAAAGCATATTACTATTAAAATATAAATCAAAATGAGGTGCTGCGTGAAAAGTTGTAAAAACTTGTATAACCGGAAAAACAAAAAGTTTTCATTTCACAAGTAAGTCTTGGCTCATATTCCACAAATAGTAACTTAAAGTGATGTTATTTTGGTAAATACGTTATCTTAGAATACTTTTATATTGTTATTTCATGGTATTTTAAGATAAAAATAGTAATATTGTTCAAAATAAAAATATACTTTAATCATGTTGCACAAATGAGCTTGTAATGTCAAATTAGAAATTTTAGTACAGGGACGGATAGGTTTTTGTTGGTGATGGCAAGGCGCTAAGAAACATTGTAAGAGGTAAGTTTAATTTTATTACTTCAAGTGTACTTTATTCGATATTATAATCCAGCCAGAAATAAATCAAAAAAAAACTCATTCAATTATTTATTTGATCGAATAAATTTAACCAAATTAAAAAAGTTTTTTTTCTTTTAAGGCTTACAGTAATAGCTATGCTCCTTTGTATGTGAATAAGTACTTCCGAGAAAATGGAAATCATATTCCAGTACTTCTAGCTACACATATTTTTATTAAACCACCCAAAAAAAAATTTAGCAAAATATTCCTTTCGGCGCCCCAGCAAATAGCCGTCTACCTTCACTCCAACCCTGTGCCAATGCATTTGTGTTTGTGTAACTCACACAATTATGAAAACTACTTCACTTTTTTCTCGATATGCCTCTTCCTGTACTTCTTATTCAATTGTGATAGGTGAGTCAGCTGATGGGTGTCATGGCAACAAGGGGAAAATGAAAAGTTTTTTTGGGCTGTGGATTTATTGAACTATTTGCATAGGACGATTTTTGCTATATGTAGAAGTATAGATATAGCTATATTATTTTCAAATAATTTCGTATTTGATTTGAATTTGTGAGATTTGAGATATGCTTATGATAGAATTGTACTATACGTATTTGGTTTTTGTGAACTATGTACGCTGCGAATTTTCATGTTTTAAAGAAACATTTATATTTTTTTTTCTTGCAAGTAATAGAATTACAGCCGTATTTAATAGAACTCACTAAAACACCTCTGAATAGTTACGCAGTGTATAAGCGCTAATTAAGAAGCCTCTATTCAACGTTGCGTAAATCCATATTTAAAAAACATTTTCTGGTCCAATGCCTTTGTGTCAGATAGTGATGGGCGCTATCGAACGATTTAAACTATCGATAGTTAGTAACTGAATGATTTGAACTATCGAACGAATTCATTCATTCATTTGGCCAGTTTATATTTCTAAGAACTCTGAGAATATTCTCAGTGAAAATGACAAAGATTGAGAAAGAAATATAAACAACAATTCTCAAAGAAATAAAAATTGTTGTTGTGACGCCTTTTAAAAATACAAAAGCAAATAAAATTAAATTATTTTCAAAAGTCAAAGCTATCACTTTGTAAAATTGAGAAATCGAATCGAAAAATTTTCATTCTCAGGGTTTTGACAGTAGAATTGAGAAATTTGTATGAGAATTTTTGTTTATATTTCTGAGAATACGAAGATCTCTGAGATCTTAGAAATATAAACTGGCCAATTTATTCATTCATACATTAATTATGTTCTGTTCAAGTAGAATTTGTAGATATTAATTTTTATTTTTATTAGACTTTCAGAATTCGATTCATAAAAAAAACGTTTATTCTTCGTATAAATATTTATTTTCTATTTTTATCAAACTTCAATTGATAAATAAAAAATACTTTACAAAAACATTAACAAAATATGTACTAAAAGCTACTGTTGAGAATGTAAACACAAAAAATCAGACTTTTTAAAACAATAACAAACATAAAGTTAAAACTCCAAGCAATTAAAAAAAAAAAACAATAGGTAAACGAAAAAAGGAACATAAATTCAAAACTTTTGGAAGCCAAAGTACAAAAAATCATTTTTTAAATAATAAATACTTCGAAAAACATTAAAAAGAAACATGTTATAGAAGCTAAGGAACGTTTTAAAAAAACATTAACTTGTGAAACCAATAACAAATGTTGTTATAATACCTATATAAATATTAATTTTATATAAAAATAGTATTTATTTAATTATTTTTATAGGATCATCAATTCAAAAATATTACGAGTGCAAAAAAAAAGACAATAAAAAATAGGAAAATGATATGAGTTCAAATGTCGTAGTTGCTATTCAAAAATATTATTTTGTTTAATTTGTCCCCTTTCAAACGATTTCTTCTCTCATTGATAATTTGACCAGGGAGAGCAGAAAAAGCTCAGGATCAGCAGATTTCCGAGCATTCCAAAATTTAAGTATGTCTTCAGACCGATTTAAATATTCCGCTCGTATGTACTGCTGAACTTGCTCACCAGCTGCAACGCTAGGTGCATTAGCGTATGTTGTTTTCACTTGACTTATCTTTTTGTCCAACATTGCCCACAGAGATATAGGGTTTGAACGTGGTAGATTTGTCAGGGCTTGATTTGTTTCTTCACCTAGGTTACTTAGTTGTTCATGTTCGTTGGAATCAATAATGTGTGTGCTTTTTTTATGATTAATAAGATATAAAACCTCATCAATTATCCATCTTTGTGCATTGGCAGCATTTGCATCATTTCCAAAAGCAATGTTTTGAACCTGGGGTCCAAAAATGTTGCTTTTGCGCAGGTCTTATCCGATTCCAATTGACCTAGCCGTCTTCTGATAACATCAGTTAAGGAACATTGTAATGAAATTCCACACGATGTTTTCATTACTTCGTGTGACACCGTAAATTGCAAACCTCTTATTAGCGGTATTATAAGTGACATTGTCGGGTACTTTTCTGCTGATAATTCTTTTGTCATGGACTCTATCGGTTTGAGAATCGATATGCAATCGGGAATTATTTCCCACTCTTCAGCATTCAAAAATGTAGGGGCACATGCTAGGGACGTAATAATAGCCGAAAGTGGCTCTTTGACTAAAAGTATACGCTCTAGCATAATAAGCGAAGAATTCCATCTAGTGGAGACATCTTGTTTTAATTTTAGTTCTGTCAAACCCATTTGTCTTTGCATGTTTTTTAATTTTTCTGTAGCTGCAGTGCTGTGGCTAAAATGTGTTACTATTGCTCTGCATTTGGTAAGAATTTCTGCAATACCAAAATTAGCTTTGATAACATCAACTACACATAAATTTAAAGTGTGAGCAATACACGGATGGTGATGTTTTTTTAAAACTTCTATAATAGCTTTTTTTATATTTGCACCATTGTCACTTACTATGGTGACTACTTTTGTTGCAATGCCCCATTCCTGAAAGATATTTAATAAGACATTACCAATATTTTCAGCAGTGTGTTTTTCTGGAACTTCTTTTGTTTCCAAAACTGCTGAGCATATTTGGTCGTTTGAAATATAATGACTTGTTACCGTTAAAAATGCTTTATTACTGTCCGAAGTCCACATATCTGTCGTAACTGCAACATGGGTGACATTTTGAAGTATAAGTCTTAATTTTTCGAAGACTTGGTTGTATTTCCCTTGTAACATGGTATTCGATAAAAGTTTTCGGTTGGGAATATGGTACAAGGGCTGCATTTTTTTAGAATACTCTAAAAACCCTTCGTTTTCTACAATAGAAAGTGGCTGCAAGTCTTTAGTTATCATTTTGATAAGTGCGTCATCGATTTCTTTTTTTTCAAGCTCAGAGAGCTCTGACCGCTTATCTGCAATGAGCAATCTTGTTTGAAATATTTCTTTTTTTTTTGGACTGCGCCATTTGACATTTCATTTGTTTGTGGAAGAGCAGGTGGGTTATTTGTTTCTGACTGCTCTGACTGCACGTTGATCTGCCTTGAGGAAGATGGTCTTTCATTTTCACAACTGCCACTTTGAGAAACAGAAGGTTCGTTACTCAAAAATGCCGGGTGTTTTCGACGCAAGTGGTCATTCAAATTCGAAGTGTTTCCTGCAAATTTAAAAGTGTTTTTGCATAAATTGCAAATAACTGATTCCCCTGATTTCTTGAAATGTTCCCACACATGGGACCGTTTCATTCCTGGACGCATTGTTTCTTGAGTAATCACTATAAAAAAAGTCACATTAGAAACTGTCACTTTTCAAAGAGTCACATAAAAGCAAAGGTGAAGCATCAACCCTACCTATGGTAATTTGTACTAAAGCAATTTTGTAATAGAGAAACAACCCATAACTTAAGCTAATGTTTATGTCGTTTAACTTACGCCACCTAATAAACATATACTTCTATTCGATATAACCTTAATATTTGTAGAAATATGTATACATAGGTCTGATCTGACAAAAGATATAATTCGTCAAATTCCATCAAATTTACGCTGTATTCAAAACCTCTTAGCAAATTCAAAAAAATTAGATTTTATTAATTGCTTCAGACAAGAACAATTTTAAGGCTTTCGGATAACATTTGAAACGAAATACTCTATGTACCCCAAAGAAGAATCTGTCCTCTATTTGTCAAGCCATAAACTGTCAAATTCTATCGAAGGATGCCTACGATTTTGACGGATTAAAAAACCTCTAAAAAATGTCAAAAAAATGAGATTTTATTTATTGCTCCAGAAAAGTGCAATTTTAAGGCTTTCGGATAACATTTGGAACGAAATACTCTATGTACCCCAAAGAAGAATCTGTCCTCTATTTGTCAAGCCATAAACTGTCAAATTCTATCGAAGGATGCCTACGATGTTGACGGATTAAAAAACCTCTAAAAAATGTCAAAAAAATGAGATTTTATTTATTGCTCCAGAAAAGTGCAATTTTAAGGCTTTCGGATAACATTTGGAACGAAATACTCTATGTACCCCAAAGAAGAATCTGTCCTCTATTTGTCAAGCCATAAACTGTCAAATTTCATCAAAGGATTGTTACGATGTCGACGGATAAAAAAATCTCTAAAAAATCCGATCAAAAACAGAAAATAATATGTGTCGACAATCCAGGGGTGGAATCGTGTAAGGTGATTTGTGATAGGTGACAGTCACAATCAACAAATTCGGTGATAGTCACCGGTGACAATCACGATTTGGCGACTTTTTCTGGTGACAACTAAAGAGCTGTCACCAGAAAAAGTCGCCAAATCGTGATTGTCACCGGTGACTATCACCGAATTTGTTGATTGTGACTGTCACCTATCACAAATCACCTTACACGATTCCACCCCAGATATAAATTATGCCCCGTGTGGAGACAGCTTTAACTATCAATAAAACACGCCATTTGATTTTTACGACTGGCATTATTAGCTATAAAAGGAGTTAATTATGTTTCACTATTCATACATACATACCTACAAATAGTTTTAAATATAATACTAACACAAACAACACTTTTTTGAAACACCTAAAAAACTGTATTCAACAAGTTTGAACATGCACGAAACTAATTAAGTTATCTTAAAAAAATGTGAACACAAAAGACAAAATGGAGCACTTAATTTATCTTCTAAAACCAAACACTTAAACCTTAAGCCTATAAATTTATCTTGAATAATCTTACCGAGTATCAAATCAAAACTTTTCTTACAAATCACTAAAAAAATAAAATTCAAACTACAGCAAAACAGCAACAACCGTGAATGAAAGAATGAAAATAGTAACTTATATGTTTCTTACAAGAACAAGATGAAAAAAGTAGTGAAACTGTGAAATGCATAAAATCGTTCAGTCAACTATCGGTTAAAAATAGTAATTGAACGAAAAGCACAATGAACAAGTCCAAACTGAGAAATAGTAGTGGTTTCGATTTCGAGTGAAAAGTAATACTGAAACTGAAATCGTTCAAAGTTACTATCGAGTGAAAAAGTAATTGAACGAAAGTAGTATGAATGAATGAATCAATGCTTTGGTACTATCGAATAACTGAACATTTAGCTACTATCGAATAATACGGTATTCACACCAAGCCGAAAACACGGTTTTCGCCAAAACATCGGTTTTCGATGAAAACCTAATCGAAAACACAAGTTTTCGCATACATTTTTTGTAGCTTCAGGTTTTCATAAACTACAAGTTTTATATAAAACCAGTCGAAAACTTGTGGAAACCCATAGATGAACTAAATCAAACACACCTATGGAATATTCAGCGCCCAAAAATTGACAAGAAAGAAATTGATGGAATGCTTTCAAAAGAAATTAAAAACAGCTGACTGTAAATATTATTTGAGTTTTTGATTTGTTTTGTTGATAAAATTTTTGTGATAAGTAATTTCTTTCTTCTGATTCTCATGTAAGAATTTTCAGATAAGAAAAAGAAGTTTAACAAAATATTCACGTTTTCTTCAATTTTCTTTTCGTGTATATAAATTAGTTTAATTTGTTTAGCATTCATTTATTGTTGTAAATATGTGAACATAAATAAGTTTTTAATTTTTCAATACAAAATTTGACAGTAGTGTTGTCAAAAAATTGAAATGACAAACGAAAACACGTAATATGCAGTGTGAACGCATTTCGTGTTTTCGAAAACTTTTAGCTGAAAACCGCGTTTTGAGTTTGGTGTGAAAAGGCTATAAGTCGATAGTTTTTATTCGATAGTTCCCATCACTAGTGTCAGATAAAGTACCAAAAAGAGAAATCTATTACATTATGCATCAACGCGTTTAGCATAGAGAAAAGACTTACCTAGAGAACCGACCGGTACCCCTCTTGCTTCTTAAACCCGCAAATTTTATTTGAAGTTTTTCTCCTATCGGTGTGTACACGTAAGTTGGGAAAAAAAACTAAATGTCAGATTGGACTACAAAAACAACTAATGGACTTTTTGTTATTTGTCAAAAATGACAGATTACTGAGGTTTGTATTTTGTGTATTTTGCTTTAATATTTTTGCAAATTGTTTTTATTAATTTATTATTCAACCAATTCAACAGGTTTATCAACAAAAAAGATATCAGATTCAACAACAACAGCAACAAAAGCAAACATCTGTCTCCAATTACCAAAAAAAGCAGCAGCAACAGCATGTTGTTACGATAGGGCCGAGCGTTCCTGCAGGAAATACACCAGATTCCTCGCCAGCTTTATCGGCTGCTGGTTCGGAGGTACCGAGTCCATTTGGCGACCGAAAATCAAATGTGATAAAGAATACAACCCAAGAGACCCAAGTAAGTTTGATTATTTTCATATTCTCGCATTTGATAATGTTTTAAATCACATACATATTTCTCTTTCTTTGCAAATAATTCCACCAAAAGTTGTCCAATTCAATCCGAAACTTGATCCTGTAACATCACTTTCAGAATATTGTGTTGTAAGGCGGTGTGCGCAACCTGAATACACTTTATTCAAATCGAAATTCTCCAAGTTGTTCCACATGTCCATGAAAGTATTTACTCTACGTATCCCAATGAGTATCCAAACGAAAATTTGGCTAAATTTTCTTGTGCCAGTATGCCGAAAAGTATTGGAATCTTTACATTACTCATTGTGTTACGACAACTGAAATTTGGGCTCGTCTTTTTGGCAAGGAATACAGC
The DNA here is from genome assembly GCA_958431115.1 of Syrphus vitripennis. Classification (NCBI taxonomy): domain Eukaryota; kingdom Metazoa; phylum Arthropoda; class Insecta; order Diptera; family Syrphidae; genus Syrphus; species Syrphus vitripennis. The sequence goes on along the minus strand of OY288108.1, from coordinate 79,553,545 downwards.
GAAGAGTTTGATAATCTCATGAATAAAATCGATTTGCACTGTTCCAGTTCCTCCAGTTTCCTCTAAAGTTCAAACTTCAGTGGAAGTTGCGAAAAATGTGTCTGGAGCAGCAGTAGGAGTTACTGGATATTGCCGGCAAGGTTGAGTGTGCCACGATGGCGATATGACGTTTTTTAGCACCACATATTAAAAATCAAGGAGTAAATATACTCCCAGTGGGTTTTGGTTTGAGCGAAGAAGACGCACAAGATAAAGTTTGTAAATTTATATAAACTTAAGAGCGATTCTAAATCATTGTTTTATTTTTAGATGCAAGGAGCATTTACTATTGCTGCTGGAGCAGTTTAGGGGTTCAGTACAATTTTTAATGGACTTGAAGAATCAGCAAAAATTCTAGGCACAAATTTAAGCAACAATTCTGTTAAAATTATTGAGCACAAGTAAAGCAATCATTATTATGGGGTTTTCCATAGGTAAAATAAATCAATTTATTTTTGATCCAGATCAGTCAAAGATCAGATTTCCCCTGTTTTTGCATTCCATGGGGCAAAATAAATTGATTTATTTTTGATTTAAAATCAAATCTGCAGATCTGGATTTTTCGGCAGATTTACCCCTCTTGGCACAAATACTAATACAACTTTCAGCTGTTTGCTTGACAGATACAAGTTTTTCTTTTTATATGTTTTTTTTTTTTTTTTTTTATAATTAGCGCGCACTCAAGGGGATTGTTATGTACCCTTTATATGTCAAAGACACAGTGCGAGCTTCAGGTAAGAAGGAGAGGATTTAAAAGGAGTTGTCGGTGCACATTAGTCTTAAATTTCGTCACATCACAATGAGAGGGAAAGACAGAGCGTGGAAGGGCATTCCACATTCGCGTAGTACGGCTAAAAAACGAATCCCTGTACTTAACAGTACGACCGAAATTGGGTTCAAGAGTGAACTGATGGGCATTCCTGGAGGCGCGAGTATTACGGTTGAATCGTTTAAGGGGAGGAATGCAACTGGCTATTTCAATAGAGCACTTACCGTAAAAGTAACGATAGAAGAGTGAGAGACAGGAAACGTTACGTCGGTGTTCGAGTGACGTAAAAGTATCGATGATGTTCCTGTCTCCAATCATTCTGAAGGCTCGTCTCTGTATACTGTCCAAGAGACTTAAGTAAGTTGCTGGAGCACCAGCCCAGAGATGGGAGTTATACTCGAGTTTTGGACGTACATAACTTTTATAGATTTTATAGATAATAGCCAGATCAGAAGGGGAAAAGAATTTCTTGCATCTCCAAAGGAAACCTAAACATCTTGCGGCATTTTTGGCGACGCTAAGTATGTGATCATTCCACAAAAGATGGTTTGTGATACACATACCCAAAATTGCAAGCTGATTAGTTTCTTCGATGCAAGTGCCATTCATAGATAATGGCAGGGGGGGAATGTCTCGCTTTAACGACAGAAGGCAGCATTGGGTTTTCGAAGCATTAAATTCTACGCGATTTTTTAATCCCCATTTTACAATGCTGTCTAAGTCAGAATTTAATGTACTTATCATATTTAGCCGTTTCAATTCCACGTCCGAAGAGCAGGGATGTGAATCTGGAAACGAATATGAAAAGCTAAGAGTACTATCGTCAGCGAAACAATTTAATGGATTAGTAGTTGCAGACAGGAGATCATTTATGAAAATGAGAAAGAGGGTCGGAGACAAAACGGAACCCTGTGGCACACCAGCATTTATTTTGTAGGTTTCAGACTTGAATCCGTCTAATACTACTTGTATAGAGCGATTCGAAAGAAAGTTACTAATCCAACGAAGAAAGGTTTCATCGATACCAAAAGCACGCATTTTCGATAAAAGAGCAGGATGCCAAACTTTATCAAATGCTTTAGAAATATCAAGTGCAACAATCCTACTTTCTCCAAAACGATGTAAAGATTTGTTCCACTGTTCGGTGAGATAAACCATCAAGTCACCAGTGGATCTATTGCTGCGAAAGCCGTATTGCCGGTCATTAAGAAGCTTTCGATCTTCGAAATATTTCTTGAGCTGATAATTTATCAGCGTTTCCATGACCTTGGAAAGAAGGGACGTAAGTGCAATTGGTCGGTAATTGGAGGGTGAAGAAGATTCGCCTTTTTTTGGGATAGGCTGGACAAATGCTGTTTTCCAACTGCTCGGAACAAGCCCAGAAGAATAGGATAGATGGAAAAGCTTACGCAGGGGTTTTGCCAGCGTGAAAGAACACCTCTTCAGAACAATAGCGGGGATACCATCCGGACCAGCGGATTTATGTGTGTTAAGATCTTTTAGGACTCTCGCTACAGCTCGAGTACGAATGAAGATTTGTCCCATAGAATCATTTACGCGCTCAAGAACTGGGGGAGTCATGACACTATCAGACAGCGTAGAGTTGGCGGCGAACTGCCTAACAAATAAGTTAGCTTTCTCAAGAGAGCTAACGAAGGAAGTGTCATTGACAACGAGTGTTGGGACCGAGGAAGATGTTTTATTCCTTATATTTTTTACGAATGACCAAAAATTTTTACTACCTGCGGGACATTGAAGTATTTTTTGCCTTATTGTTTGGTCATGCAAAAATTTGGTCCTTCGAATATGGGCGTTGCAGGCCTTCCTGGCTTGTTTGAACTTTTTCCGGTTTTCCTCAGTTGGGTTGGCTCTAAAACAACGGAAGCTAACCTCTTTGACCCTAATAACCTCTTTGCAGCTCGCATCGAACCATGATTTCTCTTTAGGTCTGATGCTTTTTGCCCTATTCGGGATAAAAGTTCTCATTCCCAAAAGAATCATTTTAGTAATCATATCCGCGCTGGAGTCTACGTCACTACCGAGGAAGCATAGTGACCAGTTAAAGATCCTGAAAAAATTATTGAGGCCGTCCCAGTTGGCTTTCTCGTATTGCCAAACGGTTCTCACAGGAGCTCTTTCTCTAACTGGATTTTTTTGGCACGAAAAATTTGCGGAAATGATACTATGGTCAGACGTGCCTAGAGGCGGTAATACACTGATTGTGTATTTATCGGGGTCAGAGGTTAGAAACAAGTCAAGAGTATTTTCGGCTCGGCCATTAACGTCCGATATTCGGGTAGGCTCGTTGACAAGCTGAGTAAGGTGGTTAAACTCAGCGAAGATCTCAGCACACATACCTTCGGGTGTTGTCTGGCCTGAATGTTGAAGCCAAGAAGAATTGTGTACATTGAAATCGCCCGTAATAACGATTTCAGTGTGAGGATGCAAGGATACAATTGTTTGGATGGAGTCGGACAGAGCATCAAATTCGCGTGAAGTTGAAACTCTGTCCAAATTAGGGCTTCGATAGAGAAAACAATAATGAATGATGTGCTTGTTTACCGAGAATTTAAACCAAAGGAAGTTAAAGAAGGGATTGGTACTAGGACCGTAATGAGGTTGAAATTGGTAAGCAACATCATTTCTAACGTAGACGGCGAGACCATGGTGGGAGAGGAATAATGGCACTAAGTTATACCCATGAATTTGAAATTCAGCAGGATCTGTATTTTCACCTACTTGAGTTTCACTTAGTGCCAAAACAGCTGGCCTGTTTATAGCAGAATGGGCGTACAAGGCAAGGAAATTTGCTCTAAGCCCACGAATATTACAATAGTCGACTTTGAAATTTCCAATCATTGTGAAATAAAAGAAAAAAAAAAGACTAAAACAGACGAAATCTAAGAGAAAAACTGAATACGATTATAGAGTACTTTTCAATACACAACACTACTAGTGTTATGCCTTAGCAGTGATGTGAATCGATCCGAACCCTAACAATCAAACAGCATCTCTCTTTACATCTATTGCTAATCGCTTAGCAAGTGCATCAATTGAGAGAGCTTAGACAAGTTCAATGCAATTCATGCACCCGCTAAGCCAAACAGCTGCAGGTTGGGGAGGAAAAAGATGGAATGCTCTACTCACTGCGCTCTGTGGGTACATATTTTTTTTCCCTTTTACTGTTGATGTTGTTGTTTCTTTTTTGCGGCACTAATTATATTATTTTTTTGAGTTGGGGTTTTTTTTTTTTTTTCTATGATGAATTATTTTATTATTTTTATTTCTATTATTTTTTTTTGTGGGCTTTATGTTGGGGATAATACGCGACGAGAATACGAGACAAAACGAGATAAAAAACTGTAGGGGACGAGGGGGCGACAAAACGCACAAACAAGTACAGCACACACGAAGGTGACCTTCTCTTGTCAACCTGCAGCGACAACTGATATATGTAATTTATTTTGGTTTTGTTTAGGCTTTGTTCGAGTTTTCATCTATTAAACAAATAAATCTTAAAAAAAATGGAAGCAATTTTAAATGAATTGGAAGATTCATCAATTTGATGTGATGAAAATTCTATTTCAAAAAGAAAATAAAAATCGGGTTCCAGATTTTGTAAATAAATATTCGTTTACACGTACACGAAGTTATACCAATCCAATGATAAAAAAAAAATCAATTCCATTTGTATTCCATGGGCCACGAAAAAAAATCAATTTTTTGATCGAAATCTGGATTACCCATGGAAAACCCTATAAATTACAATGTATATTTAAAATGTTGGATTTTTGGATTTTTATTCAGATACGGACCATCGGCGGGATAAGTTGGCTCTTGGTAATGCGTTTACTGTGAGCCAGAATGTGAAATACATCACTCCTAAAGGAATCGCAAGACGAGTTGAAAAAAGCACTGGTAAAGGAGTTTTTGAAATACAATATGTATATAAAAATGGACAGCGTCCAGAATCGCATTATGTACCAGCTGGAGTTTTGTATCCAGATTTGAGTGAATTAAAGGAACAGTATTCTATTGTCAAATCGTTAAATAATTAAATACATAAATGGTCAGCTCAATTAACAAAGAACATTTATTTCGTATAGTTAAAAAGACTAATAATATTTTCAGAAAAAAGATTATAAACAACAAATTCTAAGTTAACTCAAAAACTTAAATATAAACAAGTTATTTAGCTGGTTACAAAAATAATTAAAACTCAACGTATTCAAAAAAGTAGATTCTCATAATATTGATATTATAAAACAAATGTATGCATTTGTATCTCATATCAGCCCTATATGCGTGGTATGTCTTCAAAAAATAAAGTAGTACGTAGAGTATTTTGTCAATGATATCCTCATCAGAGGTTATTTATAATTATAAATGAACGACCCAAGTAAGAAATGGTTTATGACCAAAACATTTTGTAACAAGCAACCGGCGATTTAATCAAGTTTTATTTGACGTACATATATAGATTACTATCCAATCAGATATCTTTAAATAAATAGTTTTCCAAAAACTTTATAAACAATCTCACAAAAAAATAAGATTTATCGAGACGACATTGATAAGAAACTAAAAAATAAATCAAATACCACTAATCAATTGATTTATGTTTTATTTATTTCGAATTGCGAGTGATTAGCGCATGATTATTCTTAGACGATGCAGAAAAACAAATATACATTTCCTAACTTTGGCTATGGTATCAATTGAATAAAACTGTATTGGGATCTTCATTATCCATTTGCTTAACATGCCGAAGTACATCTTTTTTGGTGATCACATCAAGTAAGTAAACGACTAAAGAAAAAGAAGATACATGAAGTGAATTACTTTTTGGTATGTATGTATTCATTTGTTATTCTCACCAGCTGCAGCATCTCTACATAATTTCAATCAATTGTCTTGTCGTCAAGAAGTTTGAATTCTTTCGCAAAAAATTTAACGGTGATCCGTCAGGCACAAGTTCCATCACAATCAATTTTGGTTTTTCATGGTTCATGGAGTTCAAATTTGTATAGCCATGTTCATGAAAAAAATCACTATTAAAAAACACATAGAGGAACCTGTTTTGACGAAGCACGTATTATTTAAAAAAATTAAAACTTAAAACTAAAAGCTTAAAATTAAAAATAACTTAACTAAATGAACTAGCTATTGTGAACTAACTAATATTTGAATTTCGCGCCCATCCGGCCATCTTTATTTTTAAAAATCAAATTGTAATAAAGAAGAAGAAGACGAAGAAGAATTTGAAGAAAAAAAAAATATATTCTAAACCGTAACTGAAAGTAATCCGCACGTCTTTTTTTAAAACTTTAATTCGCTTTTTTTCGTTTGTTTTTTCTTAAAAACTTATTTAATTTTTCGTTGGCTATAATAAGCCAATTTGTAAAAACTCTTACAAAATTTCATGGCGCCCGAGCAGGGACAAATTTAATAAAATTAAATTGTGTTAAATTTCCCTAAAATTTAATTGTACATATAAGTACCTACAAATTTTAAAAAATACATATATAAATATATATTAAATTCGCGACGCGATTAATACATTCACTCGGTGGAATCATTATAAGTGCGCGATAAAAACAATAAAAAACGAGCCCCAATAAAGGAGCTAGTGAGCAAAAAAAAAAAAACAAAACAAAAAAATTGCAACAAGCAGCGTCGCCGCAGCCGCAGCCGTCGTCACCATCAGCATCATCACGAAGCCACAGAGCCACCCCATGCACGAACACTGTATTGGAAAACAGTGCACCAGGGAAGTTGCTTCGAAAGAAGAATCTGAGGTATAAACAAAAACTGAAAGATTAAATTAAATTAATTGCCAAATAATTGTGGCATTTTGTCTTTGATTGACATTATCACACTTTCAGTTTTTGTCAAATTTATTGCAATTTTAAATACATATATTTGTGAAACAAAGTGCGTGGTTTAGAATCATAAAAATATTTTTTATTGAATTTTTATTTAACTAAAAAACAAGTGAGTTAAAACTAATAATTCACGTAAATATCTTAAAAAATAAATTAAAATCATTCGCCATTGATCTGTTGTTGCCGCCGCCGCTGCCGTCGTACGTCATCACTCGAATTGTTCATTTATTTCGAACACTCGCTTCTTCGGAAATTTTTTATAAAACTACGGTTTATTACTAAATTAATTTCGCGATTGTTTTAAATCAATCAATTAAATATTTAATAAAGTTTAATTAAACAAATTTAAAAAAAACCCGATCGAAACTTGTGCGAAAGAAGAAAAACATTTGTTTACAAATTTCAAACGTCACATTGACATCATTTGACATTTCGTTAAGTTTTTTCGTTAAGTTGTCAACTTCCAATTGTGGTCGTGTTCAGCAAAACAAATTTCATTTATACGAAGAGTGTGTTCAGCAAAAATTATTTATAAAATAATTTCGTTTAAAAATCATTTGATTTTACAATAATTAAAGTGACTTTCGACAATTTGCACATTTAAATAGTTGTTGGTAGATTGAATTTCTTTTGGATTTATCGAATGAAAATAAACTAATTTTTCAATAATTTTTCCGATTATTTCTCACTAATACTAAAGTGCAAATTGATTTAAGTGTGGATAAACTAATTCCAAAGCACAAGTAAAAATATTTTTTTTGAAAGTCAATAAATAAATAAACATATAAAAATAAAATGACGGGCAAGAAAAGGCAGCCATCTCCGAAAAAGAACGCAGATCTTGATCTTTTGATACATCAGCGAACAAGTATCAAAAATAATATTATTAGAATTAAAACGGGATTAGAGGAAAAAACAATTTCACTCAACCCAATCGAATTAGAATGTCGATTACATATTTTAAATTCCTACGTTGACCAACTCATGACTTGCCAATCTGAAGTTGAGTCAGTCGATCATACCGATAATTTCCGCGGTGAATTGGAAGACATTTGTGTGAGTGCAAAGGCACTACTTATATCAATGGTCAATAAAAGACGCAAATCAAGTGCTGTTGATTATTCTTTCAGCAATCCACATCACTCACGTCTTCCAAAAATGTCTTTACCTAAATTTAGCGGTAAATATTCGGAATACAAAAATTTTATGAGCCTTTTTGAAAATTTAGTCGATAACGATCCGATGCTTCCGGACATAGAAAAATTCAATCACCTCATTTCTTGCCTATCGGGTGAAGCTTTAGGAACAGTTAAAGCTTTCCAAATTACGGAACAAAATTATCCTAAAGCTTTGGCAAGTTTAAAGAAAGTTTACGACAACAATTGCTTGATATTTTTCGACAATGTTTCTACATTGTTTGAATTAAAAGAAATCACAAAGCCATCAGCTTCTTCATTGCGCACGATGATAGATAGAGTTTCTGCTGTTTATGATTCTCTTTTATCATTAGGTGATGAAAAGAATATTACAAACGCAATAATTATTCATTTAGTGATGTCTAAGGTTGATGCGTTGACTAGGTCAAAGTGGGAAGAGCAGTTAGATTTTAGTACGCTCCCTTTATGGAGTGACTGTGAAGCTGCTCTCAATAAAAGATATCAGCATCTTTCTGCTGAAGAAGCATCTTCGTCTTCAAAATTCAAACAATCAGACAGACAATTTAAATCAAAACATGAATCAAGCAATCATAAAAATCAAAAATCTTCATTTTCTTGCGTAAACCCACAGCAAAATAAATCAAAATGTTTATATTGTAAATCGAATGAACATTATATTACAACATGCCAAACGTTTGCTTCAATACCTGTCATGTCTAGATTTGAATTTGCAAAGAGTGTGCCAGTTTGCATTAACTGCCTTCGAAAAGGACACACTGTTTCAAAGTGCAAACTTAGTAAATGTAGTGTATGCAATCGATCACATCATACGTTGTTACATCAATATGAAACAACTTTCAATAGCTCACCTTCACAAGCATCTTCAAATGTTCAAGCTATGCATGCCTCGGTTTCGACTGACCAGGTCATTCTCGCTACTGCAATTGTGCAGATCAAAGGCATCACTGGTGAGTTTTCGCTGGCTAGAGCATTACTTGATTCTGGCTCTCAAATAAATTTCATTACTGAAGAGCTTGCACAAAGGTTGAAGCTTCGCAAGGAAGAAAAAGCAATAAATCTTCTTGGCATTGGAAACGCAAGTTCCACTGTTAACAAAAAAGTACAGGCGGTTGTAAAATCAAGGTTTAATGATCATTCGTTTTCTGCTGATTATTGGGTTATGAACTCAATAACGTCTTATCAACCGGATCATGCAATAAATACTTCAAATTGGAATATTCCTTCCAATATTCAATTAGCTGATCCTCATTTTGATAAGCCACAAAAAATTGACCTGCTACTAGGAGCAGAAACATTTTTTGAATTATTGTCAGTCGGTCAAATTAAACAAGGTCCCGAGTATCCGACTATTCAAAAAACTCTTCTCGGTTGGATCATATCTGGCAAATGTCCAAAAAATAATAATTCAAATACCAGACAGTGTAATTTGGTATGTCAGTCTGAAGAGTCATTAGACTTAGACAAAATTGTCCAAAAATTTTGGTTGTTGGAAGAAATTCCTGGAGAAACAAAAAAGTTTCTAACTCCAGAACAACAATCATGTGAAAAACATTTCGTTGAAAATACTCAACTTTTGCCTTCAGGTCGTTTTGAGGTTAAACTACCATTTAAATCATCTTCAAATTCGCTAGGATCATCGTTTGAAACTGCCAAACGTCGGTTTCTCGCACTTGAGCGAAAACTATCCAAAAATAGCGATTTAAGAGCCATGTATATGGATTTCATGAACGAATATATTTCGTTGGGACATATGTCACCAACAAATAACGAAATTCCAAAAAGCCCGCATTATTTCATTCCACATCAGTGTGTTTTGCGACCGCAGAGCACAAGTACAAAACTGAGAGTTGTGTTTGACGCTTCAAGTCGAACGTCTTCTCAACTTTCATTGAATGACATCTTGATGGTTGGGCCAACCATTCAAGAGGAGCTGTTTTCGACGTTGCTCCGTTTTCGAACTCATAAATATGCCATTACGGCTGATATTGCGAAAATGTACCGGCAAGTTCTCGTTGCTGAAGAGCACTCGATTTACCAGCTCATAGTGTGGAGGCAGCATCCATCTCAACGGTTACAACATTTCCGCTTGAACACCGTTACGTATGGCACTTCATCAGCACCATTTTTAGCGATACGTTGTTTAAAGATGTTGGGAGATGATAACGAAAGCTTATACCCTACGGGGTCAGATATAATTCGGAGAGATTTTTACGTTGATGATCTCTTAACCGGTGCCAATGAATTTGAAACCCTTAAAGCCATAAAAAATGAAGTACAAGAAGTTCTAAAAAAATGTGGGTTTCAGTTGGCAAAATGGTTTTCAAACCATCCAGAGTTATACAACACAGAGAGTACTGAAAAATCCATCAAATTCAATGATTCAGACTCAACAAAAACTCTGGGAATTTGTTGGCAGCCAAAAGAAGACACATTTAGCTTCAATTTGGACAATAATTTCCATGATCTACGAGCCACCAAGCGAAACATACTTTCAGTTTCCGCTCGTCTTTTCGATCCTCTTGGTTTGTTATGCCCCATAGTAACCAAAGCAAAAATCTTACTACAAGAGCTTTGGATTGCAAAAATTGATTGGGATGAGTCGATTCCGTTGCGCCTTGATACAAGTTGGCAAAACTTTAAAACCAATTTATCTCAACTTGATGAGATAAAAATTCCAAGGTTTGTCGAAACTCATTCGAACGCAAAAATACAAGTTCATGGGTTTGCCGATGCATCGATGAGAGCTTATGGTTGTTGTATTTACATTCGAAGCCAAAGCACGGCCGGTATCAAGTCGACGCTACTAACGGCAAAGTCTAAGGTGGCCCCTTTGAAAACAAAATCGCTTCCGCGATTAGAACTTTGCGCAGCGCATACTCTTGCTAAATTATGGACAAGAGTAGAGGCAATGTTGAATCTAGATGTTGAACAAGTTGTTTTTTGGACCGACTCTGAAATAACTTTGCATTGGATAAAAACACATCCAACTGCCCTTGCAACATTTGTTGCAAATAGAGTTTCCGACATCCAAGAGTGGACACAAAAAGTTTCATGGAAACATGTGCCAACAAAACAAAATCCAGCCGACATTGTGTCAAGAGGCTGCAATGTTGATGAACTCAATGCGTCAATTTGGTTCACTGGTCCAAAGTTCTTACTAGAAGGACCATCATCGTGGCCGGTCAATTCGCATTTTGAGTTGTCTCCAGAAGATGAAGCCTTAGAAAAAAGGAAAACAAACATGGCTCTGATAGCGGTTGAAAAACCTCGAAGCAAACTTTTAGAATATATCGCAGAAGAGTCTTCATATATCGACCTTGCAACTACGTTTGCATATATAATGCGATTTTTCAAAAGATCAAAAAGTAAAACCGAAGTTTTCGAAGAATTACCTACGGCAAAAGAGTTAAATTTATCGTTTCTCAAAATAGTTGAAATTGTTCAAAATTATGAATTATCCGATGAAATTCAAAAGCTTAAAAAGAAAGTAACGTTGCAAAACAGTATTCAAAAGCTAAATCCATTTATTCACGATTATACAGACGACAATTGTTCATTCTCGCTAATTCGTGTAGGTGGTCGTCTATTAAACGCACCAATTGAGTATGATGCTAAATTCCCACTTTTATTGACCAAAAATTCACCATTTGTAAAAACGTATTTAACGTACTTACACAGGAAAAATTGCCATGCTGGACCTCAAGCTATGGTGGCATTGCTTCGAGAAAAGATTTGGCTGATAAACGCCAAAGAAGCCTGCCAAAATGTTGTGCGAAAATGCATACATTGTTTCAAATATAAACCAAAATTGCTTACTCAAATAATGGGTAATTTGCCAGCAGATCGATTGCAAGCACAACGACCATTTTTAATATGCGGTGTAGATTTCTGTGGCCCGGTATATACCACTCTTAAAATTCGTGGCCGGCCACCGAACAAAACGTATATTGTTGTCTTTGTTTGTTTCACCTCAAAAGCTGTACATTTTGAATTAGCTTCTAATCTGTCCTCTGAATGTTTTATTCTCGCCCTTAAAAGGCTTATCTGTCGCCGAGGAGTTCCCAAGACGATTCACTGCGACAACGGGACGAACTTCGTGGGAGCTCAGAGGATTCTGAGAGAGGCTCAAGAGGAGATCGAGAGAGGAAAAGAGGCAGTTCACCGATACGCGGCAGAGGAAGGGTTCAGCTTCGCCTTCATACCACCGAGAGCTCCTCACTTCGGAGGCCTATGGGAGGCAGCAGTCAAGGCGGCGAAAACGCTATTACAGAGTACCGTGGGCAACGCTCTTCTAACAACCGAAGAGCTGCTCACCGTTCTAATCGAGGTCGAGGCAATCCTCAATTCAAGGCCAATTGCGCCTCTAAGCGCCGACCCCAACGACGGCGAAGCACTCACCCCAGCGCATCTATTAATCGGCAGCAGCTTACGATCGCTCCCACCAGAAGAAGTGCCGGAACAGCAAATGGCCTGCTTGAAAAGATGGCAGCTTCTATGTTGGCTCAAGCAGCAGTTTTGGCAGAAGTGGTCCAAGGAGTATCTGCTTGGCCTTCAAGCTCGATCCAAGTGGGTACGAGAACAACCCAATCTCGTCGTGGGCAAGCTCGTTCTTATCCACGAGGACAACGCTCCTCCACAGCAGTGGAAAATGGGACGAGTCGTGGCGGTCGTCGAAGGGCAGGACGGAAGGGTCAGGGTCGCCGACGTGAAAACGCAGAGCGGAATTCTGAGACGTCCAATCGTCAAGCTAGCCGTGCTTCCCGATGAGTAGTTTTTTGAAGCCTTACAGCCATTCAACGTGGCCACACTTTGACGAAGCACGTATTATTTAAAAAAATTAAAACTTAAAACTAAAAGCTTAAAATTAAAAATAACTTAACTAAATGAACTAGCTATTGTGAACTAACTAATATTTGAATTTCGCGCCCATCCGGCCATCTTTATTTTTAAAAACCAAATTGTAATAAAGAAGAAGAAGACGAAGAAGAATTTGAAGAAAAAAAAAATATATTCTAAACCGTAACTGAAAGTAATCCGCACGTCTTTTTTTAAAACTTTAATTCTCTTTTTGCGTTTGTTTTTTCTTAAAAACTTATTTAATTTTTCGTTGGCTATAATAAGCCAATTTGTAAAAACTCTTACAAAATTTCAGAACCTGTATTCGTAGTTTGAGGGTGCTTTTTCGTATTAGAACTTTTGAGTAATATATTTTAATGCAACTTGTAACAACATCAAGTGCTGATTCCGAAAAGGTATCATTCATCTCTCTACTATTTACGGTTGGCCAGATACACTGCAAAACGTTTTCCAACTTTCTCACTTTTTGCCATAATGAAGAAAAATGAAAAACATTTTGCAGTATAGCTGACCAGCAGTGGTAAGTCTTACAGAGATGGTTGATACGTTTTTTGAATCAGTAATTGATGCCTTACAAACGAGCATCAAAATTAGTTGAAAAAGAGACACCATTAAAAAAAATAACTTATGGGACTCTCATATTGCAACCTGTTAGCGTGGTTTAAGGGTGCTTTTCCAAATTAAAGCTTTTGAGCAAGAGATTTAAATGCTACTTGTAACAACATTGAGTGCTGATTCCAAAAAGGTATCATTCATCTCTTCTCTGTATGATTTACCGTTGGCCAGATACATTGTCAGAACTTACCTTTTTACTGTGAATGTAATGCAATAAATTCAAAAGCTGTTGCCTGACTTTCTTGATCTCTCACAGACTGAATAGAATATGGACCTACATATATTTGGTTATGATGAGTCGCCTGTGTTCTGCAGATTTCTATAAGAATGCTGACATTCTCGTGTTTTAGGAGTTGCAAAAACTAGAAAACAGATATAATATTAATAGGAACACCATCATGAGTTATTTTTTACAATACACTTTACTTACACCATCTTTTTCATTGTCCATGAGGACTTTCTTCATGGCCAAAAATTACTTGTTGCTCTTCTTTTCCCGAGCTTTAAACACTTCACTACGAATATAAGTTACAGTAAATATATATTCTGATTTTAATTGTAGGATATTGAAGCACTTACCCAAATATTCTTTGGCCAATTTCGGCAATCTTTCCGTATTTTCCAGATTCACCGCAAACTTCTATGTAATTTTGTTTTTCGGCCAGAGTTAGTTTTTATGATTGTAGATGATCTTCTCGGCTACATGAAGACATTTTTTATGGATTTTTTTTTTCACTTGATTGTAATGATTAATGAATATAATTTTTTTTTATTTAAAAACAAATTATTCACTATATAATTTATAAAAACTGAAAACTTGAATTGATTCTGATTGTAAACTGATGTATACAATAATAATAATTGTCAAATTTTTTTTTACTTTTTTGATCTGTCACCAAAACTTCAAAACTGGGAACCAACTCAAAAGAAGAAGAGCAATTTGGTCTATTTGAGCTAAAGCAACAACTAAACATCCACAGATGCTCGATCCCATAAGAAATGCATTGGATAACTAACGCATTCACACCTCTGTTGCCTTAATCAGCTTGTAGGGCCATAGCGAACGAACCCCTCGAGTCGGTTCTCTAGGTAAGTCTTTTCTCTATGGCGTTTAGCTTGAAACACCTCTATTTAACGTTACATAACCTTTATAAATAACTTTTTGACGTTTAGAGCAATTGTAACTTTACACATCCTCTATGTGGCGTTTATAAATACGACTGTTAGACTATATTTATATTTAATTTTTTTTTATATTTGTTTTTTGTGAATAAAATGCATATTTTATATATTTTTTTAATTTCTTATTTCTTTTAATTATTTAGGTAGAAATGGCGATAATCAAGGCAACCCCGTCTGAAAATCCAATTAGCGCTGTAGTGCGCCGTTTTGATACCATAACTCGTTTGACCTATGATAAAAAGGGAAAAATTTATAGAGCTTCACAGCGGATTATGTTAGAGCCATTTTGTCGCGTTAAGAAAAAAGATTAGATCTCTGATCTTTGTCTCAGATAGCTCGTTCAGTTCGTGAAAGAATGCTTTTCCAAAGGATTGCATTCTAATGTTTGCCAGAGCAGGACATTTGCAGAGAAAATGAATTACCGTTTCCCTTTCTCGTTGGTCTCCACAACTACGACGAAACGTGTTGTAAGAAATGCCCATCTTCTCTGCATGAACTCCTATAGGTCAATGTCCGGTACACACCGCAACAAGCCTGGCTATGTCTTGCCTGGGCCTGCATAGAAGATCGTTTGTACGGGTTTTATTATAGGTGGGCCATATCTTCCTAGATATAATGCAGTTGGTTAAAATGCTCCACCTTCAATTTACTTCAGTTTGATAGATAGAAAAGATTTTCCCCTTCATAGCACCAAGAGGAATGTTAACCATTTCCGCAAGCGAGCTATGAAGGGCCGATCCTTTCCTGGCTAGCTCGTCTGCCCGTTCATTTCTCTCGATACCACTATGGCCCGGAACCCATATCAGGGTGACAACGAGATTTATGTTCAGGCTCGCAAGCTCATCGCGACATTGCTGGACCAATTTTGATGAAGATGTGGTCGAGTTAATGGCTTTGATAGCTGCCTGACTGTCTGTGACGATAGCCGCATTTCGGTTTTGGTTTGGGCTTTGTTTAAGTGTCTTACATGCCTCCCTTATTGCCAGCAGTTCAGCCTGAAAAACGCTAGCAAAGTCAGGGAGCCTAAAGGATTTAGCTACTTTTAGGGACTCAGAGAAGATCCCAGAACCAACACCACACTCCATCTTTGAGCCGTCAGTAAAGATGGTTTTGTCGAAACCTATCGTCACTATGTCATCTTCCCAGTCTTTTCTGGATGGGAAAGTAACATTAAAACCCTTACTTAGGTTCAAAGTAGGAGTGCAGTAATCAGTGTTTACCGAGATAATATCTGAGGGAATTAGTTTCGATAAGTAGCTGTGACCGTATGGTTTTGACAACCAGCTGTTTGATTCCTTCAGCCTAAACGTGCTGCAAGAAACTGTATATTTAATGAAGAGGTCGAGTGGCAGAAGATCCAGAATAACATTTAAGGCATCCGTTGGGCATGTACGCATGGCCCCTGTGGTGCCAACACTAGCTGTTCTCTGTAACTTCCTTAGCTTATCAATATTATAAGCTTTGCTAAGGGCAGGCCACCACACAATCGAACCATATGCTAAGATTGGTCGTACTACGGCTGTGTACGTCCACAGAATCATCTTCGACTTCTTGCCGAAAGTTTTCCTGCAGGCGTAGAAGGCAATACAGGCCTTCTTTACCCGTTCTTCAATATTTATTTTCCAGATCAATTTAGGGTCGAGTATAACTCCCAAATATTTTGCACTGGAAGATAATGTTAGAATTTGACCGTTGAGTCGAGGTGGCGTGAAGGGAGGTACTTTAGTTTTGGTGGTAAAGAGCATCAGTTCAGTTTTACTTTGATTAACTCCTAGTCCACAACTAGTGGCCCAGTAGCTAACTTTCTTCAAAGCCATCTCCGTGATCTCACTAATCACAGGGGTGTACTTTCCTGACACCAATAGCACCAAATCATCCGCATAGGCAACCGCCTTCACTCCACATCTCTTCAATTTCACGAGAATTTCGTCCATGACCACAAACCATATAAGAAGTGAAAGGACACCACCATGGGGTGTTCCTCTAATCACGCGTTTGGTTGAGATTGTATTGCCTAAAGTGGCTCGAATCATCCTGTCGCTGAGCATGGAAATAATCCATTCTGGAATGTAGCCTTCAACACCGAATTTGACGAGCGATTCTTCTATAGATTCGGTAAGAACGTTGTTAAAAGCACCTTCTATGTCTAAAAAGGGTAAATTCTTTATAGTGGATTGTTTTTTCTACAGTACGCACTACCTCATGGAGGGCAGTCTCCGTAGATTTGCCCTTAAGATATGCATGCTGAGAGCTTTCAAGAGGTCGTCCAACTAGGATATCTCTAATGTTTTAATCTAGAATGCGCTCCAAGGTTTTAAGCACAAAGGATGTTAAGCTAATTGGTCTGAAATCCTTCACAGATTCGTGACCTCGCCTACCAACCTTTGGGATAAAAACTACTTTGACCTGTCTCCACGACTTAGGTATATGCTTGAGAAGGAGGCATCCTTTAAAAATTTGTTCCAGCCATGGAACTGCCACTTCATGCAAGTTTTGAAGCATAACCGGCAGTATTCCATTCTTGCATTTAACTGGGCAAGAGACTCTAAAAGCTTTACTAATAGAAGTTTCAAAGGTTTTCATCTTTGATTCAAGGTTGTCGTTTGCAGGTGAAAGGAAAGGGTCACCTTCGCGTGTGCTGTGCGTTTGTTTGTGCATTTTTTATCGTCCCCCACCGTTTGTCTTTGTCGCGTAGTGTCCCCATCATCGATTCTGTGAGATTCAGTAAATTGCTCAGTTTGGAATTTGCAATTTGACTGAACTTCTTCCAGTCAGTTCTTTTGGGATTTCTATAAGGTGGAGGGTTTTTCGACTCGAAATTAATATTGAAAAGAATCCACTTGTGGTCAGAAAAAGAATTCAAAGGGGAAACTCTCCAATTCTCCACTAATAGATTACAGTTGTTTACTAGAGTAACATCAAGCACATCCTCCCATCCGTCATAATTTTCCGAGCTCGGAAAGACGAAAGTGGGAGTATTGCCTCTGTTACATATGATCATATTATGTTCAATTATAAAATCAAAAAGCGACTCACCTCGTTCGTTGATCTCTCAACTTCCCCAGAGGGTATGACGAGCATTTACGTCGCCTCCAATCAGAATGTTTGTATTTTTGAACTTGGATTCGGATGTAACTTTGCTTACCTCCTCCGGTGGTGATCTTGAATTGTGGGCGGAATAAAGAGAGACCACTAGCAAACCTTGCGTATTTTTATCTTCGAATCTGACAACTGTCAGATCGGGAGTGCTAAAATTAGGACATAAAAAACCTTTTAAATGTTTCTTAGCTAAAATACACGTTCTTGGATTACCTTGGTCATGATCTACGGTCTTGTAAAAGAGGTCGTATTGGTTGTCTTGTAGACCTCGCACTTTGAGGCCATTTATCCATGGTTCTTGTATAACGCCAATGTCGAAGTTTTCCTCCCTTAGGAAAACTCTCAGATTATCTGAAGCACATTTAGAGTCCTTCAGATTAATCTGGATGACCTTCAGCGCGTTTTTAAATTTTCTTTATTTGCAGAGCTAGGGCCCGGCAACTCGCTGGGGACCTCGACTCCACCAATGACATCGTTAACCTCAACGTTGTCATCAACTTTGTTGGTGTCTGCTCCCTGATTCTGCAGATTTTTAATTTTGGCATTCCTTATGCCAAAACTAAGCTTATAATCGGCCTTTTCGAGAGCCCCTAGACTTTCTTCGCTGATCCTCAGAAGGTAAGAGGCGCTGGTCTTCTGCGGTTCCTCTGCCTTTACCGCAGCCCAATCGTGCATGGGTACCAGCGGATTTAGCCTCTGAAGACCGCGGATCAGCTCCTGTCCACTTGGCTTTATGCTCATGAGCGGCAACCAAATGCGGGCCTTTGGTTGTCTAGGGATGTCCTTAGCTCGGATAAGCTTGAGCTTCAAGCCCTCCCAGTCATTGCTAACCTTAGCAATGCTTTCACTAAGGAAATCCCTAGAAAACCTGTCCGCACACTTGATTACCCTATACCCCCTGAGCATCTTGCCAGAGTCAAAACTAGGGTAGGCACCCTCACTGTTTGATATGGTATAAGAAAACACCATCTCCGAGAGCTCGATAGAGTTCCACACACTCAGCAGACCTTTGCTGTTTGTGGAGAGCTCATCCACAACTGCTACTTGGAGGTTGTCCCTGACAACCTCACAAAGAGTACGCAGTTGCGCTGCTCCAGAAGATGGCGCTTTACCCGGCTTTACCCGGCCGTCAAGCTTACTCTTTTTCTGAGTAGGTAAGGTCTCTTCCTGAGACCTATTTCGCTTGGCGGCCTTTTCACAGTTGGCCAGAAGGTTGTTGTATTCATCAACAACCTTCTGGTAATTTATTTTATCTTGAGCGTCCTTCTCATGAATCACTCCGGTCTCCTCATTCTTGGCAATCTGGGCAAGAATGAAGGAGGCCGTTTTGAAGCGGTTCTTGAGAAGAACGCCTTCTGATGGCTTTTTAGTTCCCCGAGTTGCACTGCTACTCGAGGGTTTTGGTTTTATATACGGTTTAGGAAGTACAGGGGTGCTATGACTAGCACTGCCTATACTTCCTGAGTTTTTAGGTTGCTCACAAGTGCTCCCTTTTAAAGTCTCCTGAGTGGAAGCCAGGAGTTCATCCTCCGAGTCAGTGGATGGTACTACGTTCGTCTTGTCTAAATCGTCCATTTTGTCTGTTGTATGTATTTTGGTCCCACGAGTAGGTCGGAAAGGAAAGGTCAGCCCCGGTAGAGCCGATATACCGGGGTAAGGCAGAAAATAAGACGGACCCTGCCAAGGCATCCGAATGAGCTCGTTCGCGACTGGTTTACCCCCCAGCCTTTCATTCTTCAGCACGGATTATGTAAAACGCTTACACCACCACTGAAATTAGGGAACCCGTATCTATGGTAAAATTGCATTGCTAAGAGGCGAGTTATAGCGAACAGGAAAATGGATCAGGACAATTTTTCTGATGGATTATTTAGTAAGTTCTCGATCGATTTGAAACACATAAGCTGAAGTATTCGATGACAAATGACAATTTTAATGCACTATGTAAAAAAAAAATTTATTGAACGTAGGATTTTTGATAAAAAAGCATTTGTTTATTTTCCTGATGCAAGTTCATCAGGAAAACAAATAAATGCATTTTTATCAAAAAACCTTTGTTCAATCAGTTTTTTTTTTACATAGTGCATTAAAATTGTCATTTGTCATCGATTACTTCAGCTTATGTGTTTCAAATCGATCGAGAACTTACTAAATAATCCATCAGAAAAATTTTCCTGATCCATTTTCCTGTTCGCTATAACTCGCCCCTAAGGATTGCTACTATTGAGGAGTAGGAAACCTCAGGAATTCAACCTGACCTTAGCTGATCCCCATCTTGACAACGTACAAGATGACTGTGGTGATCATTACCGCCCGGCACCCACTAGGAGGGTTTGAAACGAGGATTTTTGCCGGCAAATTATAGGTACATGATATCCTTTTAATTTCTCAAAACTGAAGAAATGGCCATTTGAAAAATTAAAAGGATAACAGAATTGATAGTTTATGCAACACTTTTTTTGTTTTTAACCTTACCTTAAAATTAAAAAAAAAAGTTTTTTAAGAAAAAAAACTGTTTTAATATTTTACGGGAGTTTTAAAAATTTTTAAGTTAATTTGGATTTTCAACAGAATTTAGAAAATTAAATTTTTCACGTCGATTTTCATATTTATTAAGAAAATTAAAACTTTCACTTGAATTTTTAAAGTTCTTAAGTAAATTCAAAAATTCACGTTAATTTTCTACAGAATTTAATAATTTTAAAAATTAACGTGAATTTTAAACATCTTCAATAACTCACGTTTCAAGATTTTAAAAACTAAGTAATTTGAAAATGTTAATTAAATTTTCAAATACCTAACCGAAAAAAAATTAAAATTTTCTTCAATTTTTCATAGCAATATCATAATTTTGAAAGTTGAAGTGTAGGTGTTTTGAAGTGTTTTAAACAAATTTTAAATTGTATGTCGATTTTCAATAATTGTACAATATCACTTAAGTTTAAACAAAAATAAATTAAAAAAAAACTTCGGAAATCTACGTGAAATTTCCAAAAATTTGATAAAATAGGTATTTATAAATTCCTTTCATACTCACTTCAATTGCAAAAGAAAAATTAAATAAATTACATTTCATAGATACCTTTACTGGCCTTTGGCTTGACAATTTTCATTGTATATAATATAATCTAATAGTACTACTATGTAACACGATTTTAAGTTACATTTCTCTCTCTTTTGGTGGCGCTGGTGTTGCCTAAAAAAGAGATTGGAGAGATCGAAATGAAGGTAGGCAGAAAGAATATAGAATAAATTATAGAGTGAGAGGAATGATTATTTTGATTCTGACAGTTGCTGACAACAATTAGGCAGGGTAAGGGAGATAGGTGAGCCAGCTGATGGGTGTTATGGCAACAAGGGGAAAATGAAAAGAATTTATTGGGCTGTGGATTTATTCAACGGTTTTTTTGCATTTTTCATATATGTAGAAGTATATATATAGCCATTGTATATAAATTTGCATAGTACTATCATCAGCACGTTCCACCACGTCGGCCCCAAGCGATCACAGCGCATACTAATTTTCTGGTTGCTGTTTCTGTGTATATACAAGTGCGCCCTCAGACGACCACAGCGCACAACTTAAAAATCATCGTGATGATAGTACTATGCAAATTGATATACAATGGATATAGCTACATTATTTTCAATTTTCAAATAATTTCGTATACCTATTTTATTTGAATTTGTGAGATCTGAGATATTATGAGAGCTATGTTGCAAATTTTCATGTCTTACAGATACATTTAAACTTTTTTTTCTTGCTTGTGATAGAATTTATTATACGTATTTGGTTTTTGTGAACTATGTACCTACCTTGCCAAATTTCATGTTTTACAGAAACATTTATATTTTTTTTTTCTTGCAAGTGATAGAATTGTAGGTACAATACGTATTTGGTTTTTGTCCTTATGCCAAAACTAAGCTTATAATCGGCCTTTTCGAGAGCCCCTAGACTTTCTTCGCTGATCCTCAGAAGGTAAGAGGCGCTGGTCTTCTGCGGTTCCTCTGCCTTTACCGCAGCCCAATCGTGCATGGGTACCAGCGGATTTAGCCTCTGAAGACCGCGGATCAGCTCCTGTCCACTTGGCTTTATGCTCATGAGCGGCAACCAAATGCGGGCCTTTGGTTGTCTAGGGATGTCCTTAGCTCGGATAAGCTTGAGCTTCAAGCCCTCCCAGTCATTGCTAACCTTAGCAATGCTTTCACTAAGGAAATCCCTAGAAAACCTGTCCGCACACTTGATTACCCTATACCCCCTGAGCATCTTGCCAGAGTCAAAACTAGGGTAGGCACCCTCACTGTTTGATATGGTATAAGAAAACACCATCTCCGAGAGCTCGATAGAGTTCCACACACTCAGCAGACCTTTGCTGTTTGTGGAGAGCTCATCCACAACTGCTACTTGGAGGTTGTCCCTGACAACCTCACAAAGAGTACGCAGTTGCGCTGCTCCAGAAGATGGCGCTTTACCCGGCTTTACCCGGCCGTCAAGCTTACTCTTTTTCTGAGTAGGTAAGGTCTCTTCCTGAGACCTATTTCGCTTGGCGGCCTTTTCACAGTTGGCCAGAAGGTTGTTGTATTCATCAACAACCTTCTGGTAATTTATTTTATCTTGAGCGTCCTTCTCATGAATCACTCCGGTCTCCTCATTCTTGGCAATCTGGGCAAGAATGAAGGAGGCCGTTTTGAAGCGGTTCTTGAGAAGAACGCCTTCTGATGGCTTTTTAGTTCCCCGAGTTGCACTGCTACTCGAGGGTTTTGGTTTTATATACGGTTTAGGAAGTACAGGGGTGCTATGACTAGCACTGCCTATACTTCCTGAGTTTTTAGGTTGCTCACAAGTGCTCCCTTTTAAAGTCTCCTGAGTGGAAGCCAGGAGTTCATCCTCCGAGTCAGTGGATGGTACTACGTTCGTCTTGTCTAAATCGTCCATTTTGTCTGTTGTATGTATTTTGGTCCCACGAGTAGGTCGGAAAGGAAAGGTCAGCCCCGGTAGAGCCGATATACCGGGGTAAGGCAGAAAATAAGACGGACCCTGCCAAGGCATCCGAATGAGCTCGTTCGCGACTGGTTTACCCCCCAGCCTTTCATTCTTCAGCACGGATTATGTAAAACGCTTACACCACCACTGAAATTAGGGAACCCGTATCTATGGTAAAATTGCATTGCTAAGAGGCGAGTTATAGCGAACAGGAAAATGGATCAGGACAATTTTTCTGATGGATTATTTAGTAAGTTCTCGATCGATTTGAAACACATAAGCTGAAGTATTCGATGACAAATGACAATTTTAATGCACTATGTAAAAAAAAAATTTATTGAACGTAGGATTTTTGATAAAAAAGCATTTGTTTATTTTCCTGATGCAAGTTCATCAGGAAAACAAATAAATGCATTTTTATCAAAAAACCTTTGTTCAATCAGTTTTTTTTTTACATAGTGCATTAAAATTGTCATTTGTCATCGATTACTTCAGCTTATGTGTTTCAAATCGATCGAGAACTTACTAAATAATCCATCAGAAAAATTTTCCTGATCCATTTTCCTGTTCGCTATAACTCGCCCCTAAGGATTGCTACTATTGAGGAGTAGGAAACCTCAGGAATTCAACCTGACCTTAGCTGATCCCCATCTTGACAACGTACAAGATGACTGTGGTGATCATTACCGCCCGGCACCCACTAGGAGGGTTTGAAACGAGGATTTTTGCCGGCAAATTATAGGTACATGATATCCTTTTAATTTCTCAAAACTGAAGAAATGGCCATTTGAAAAATTAAAAGGATAACAGAATTGATAGTTTATGCAACACTTTTTTTGTTTTTAACCTTACCTTAAAATTAAAAAAAAAAGTTTTTTAAGAAAAAAAACTGTTTTAATATTTTACGGGAGTTTTAAAAATTTTTAAGTTAATTTGGATTTTCAACAGAATTTAGAAAATTAAATTTTTCACGTCGATTTTCATATTTATTAAGAAAATTAAAACTTTCACTTGAATTTTTAAAGTTCTTAAGTAAATTCAAAAATTCACGTTAATTTTCTACAGAATTTAATAATTTTAAAAATTAACGTGAATTTTAAACATCTTCAATAACTCACGTTTCAAGATTTTAAAAACTAAGTAATTTGAAAATGTTAATTAAATTTTCAAATACCTAACCGAAAAAAAATTAAAATTTTCTTCAATTTTTCATAGCAATATCATAATTTTGAAAGTTGAAGTGTAGGTGTTTTGAAGTGTTTTAAACAAATTTTAAATTGTATGTCGATTTTCAATAATTGTACAATATCACTTAAGTTTAAACAAAAATAAATTAAAAAAAAACTTCGGAAATCTACGTGAAATTTCCAAAAATTTGATAAAATAGGTATTTATAAATTCCTTTCATACTCACTTCAATTGCAAAAGAAAAATTAAATAAATTACATTTCATAGATACCTTTACTGGCCTTTGGCTTGACAATTTTCATTGTATATAATATAATCTAATAGTACTACTATGTAACACGATTTTAAGTTACATTTCTCTCTCTTTTGGTGGCGCTGGTGTTGCCTAAAAAAGAGATTGGAGAGATCGAAATGAAGGTAGGCAGAAAGAATATAGAATAAATTATAGAGTGAGAGGAATGATTATTTTGATTCTGACAGTTGCTGACAACAATTAGGCAGGGTAAGGGAGATAGGTGAGCCAGCTGATGGGTGTTATGGCAACAAGGGGAAAATGAAAAGAATTTATTGGGCTGTGGATTTATTCAACGGTTTTTTTGCATTTTTCATATATGTAGAAGTATATATATAGCCATTGTATATAAATTTGCATAGTACTATCATCAGCACGTTCCACCACGTCGGCCCCAAGCGATCACAGCGCATACTAATTTTCTGGTTGCTGTTTCTGTGTATATACAAGTGCGCCCTCAGACGACCACAGCGCACAACTTAAAAATCATCGTGATGATAGTACTATGCAAATTGATATACAATGGATATAGCTACATTATTTTCAATTTTCAAATAATTTCGTATACCTATTTTATTTGAATTTGTGAGATCTGAGATATTATGAGAGCTATGTTGCAAATTTTCATGTCTTACAGATACATTTAAACTTTTTTTTCTTGCTTGTGATAGAATTTATTATACGTATTTGGTTTTTGTGAACTATGTACCTACCTTGCCAAATTTCATGTTTTACAGAAACATTTATATTTTTTTTTTCTTGCAAGTGATAGAATTGTAGGTACAATACGTATTTGGTTTTTGTCATTTGGTTACAGTCATATTTTTATGATATCTTTCTTTTTTATAGGTAGGTACATGATATCCTTTTAATTTCTCAAATCTGAAGAAATCACCATTTGAAAATTAAAAGGATAACAAAATTGATGCACCTAAAATCACTAAAAATAGTTTATGCAACAGTTTTTTGTTTTTAATTTTACTGCTTAAAAAAAGATTTTCGTGCGAAAAACACGTAATTTTCAAAAAACTTTCTTAATTTTACTATTCTAGGTGTATTTCCAAAGAATTAGAACATTTTATAAATTTCACGTAAATTTTTCAAAAACTACGTCATTTTATTGTTCACTATTTTAATATTTTACGGGAATTTTAAAAATTCTTGTATTTTCAAGTCCTAAACAAATTTTAAATACCACGTGAATTTTCAAAAGAATTTAATAATTTTAAATTTTCACGCTGATTTTCATGTTTCTTAAGTAAATTAAGACTTTGACGTGAATTTTTAATGTTCTTAAGTAAATTCAAAATTTCACGCTAATTTTCAACATAATTTAATAATAAAAAAAATTAACGTGAATTTTAAACATCTTCAATACCGTAAAGTGGGGTTACATTGCTCCGTTTTTTGCACTATTTTTTTAAACCTCTTAAAAATGGTACTCAAATAATTTGTATCTATTTTTTTTTTCAACGCCGTTTCATTAATAATATGTGAAACAATGCATTTTTGGTATGAAAACTGTTTTAATAACATTTAAAGTACTTTTTTTTTGTGGTTGAAAAGTGGGGCAAAGTAGTCCAAGGGAGGGGGTTACTTTGCTCCATATGAAACTTTTGACTATATGTTCTTTATCTTAAGAGCTGGGGAAAAGTTTGCATTTTATTTCAATAGCCCTGATCAAACGGATCATATCTGTAAAAAAAAAATCAAAAAATTCAAAAACCAATTTTTTTTTGTTTTAAACACAACAGCCTCTTTTATTGCTTTAAAAACTTAAAAATTTAAGTATAAAAACAAAAAAATAAACATAAATAATATTTTTCAGAACAACAAGAAAATAATTCACTTTAAAAAACAAAAAATGAAAAGTATTTTATAAAGAATACAAAAAAGTGAATGATAAAAATAAAAAGCTTTAAGAAAATATAGAGTAAGCCCCAGGAGCAAAGTAACCCCAAATCAAAAAAAACTGCATTGTATCAGAAAAAAAAATTAAATAATTATTATTTATTAACTAAACAAAGGACATGCTTTAGTTATAAGCAAAACAATATTATAAAAAGAAAATCGGTCCTTATACTTCCTTAAAGTTAACACAACTGTTGCACCACATCAAATTTTCCACTTAAAAAATCTCACGAAATTGCTGCGTTAACTTCTCACGTGAATTACTTTTTATCAACTGCCGGTACACGGTCCGGTGCAACATGTGGCAGATGTATATGTATGTGTGTGTACATTACGGTAGGTTTGGTTTATAGAAAGTAAAATGTCTGAGCGTGAATAAAGAAAACAACTCTTTTCGTCAGTGGCGCAAAGTTACCCATGCGGGCGCAAAGTAACCCCACTTTACGGTAACTCACTTTTCAATTTGAAATAATGTTACTTGAATTTTCAAATACCTAACTGAAAAAAAATTTAAAATTTACTTCAATTTTCCATAGCAATATTTTTTTATGTCGACTTTCAATAATTTCAAAATATCACGTAAGTATAAACAACTACGTGAAATTAAAAAACAATTGATAAAATATTAAGAAATTCCTTTCATAATTACTTCAATTTTCAAGAAAAAATAAAATTAAAATAATCTTAAAAATATTTTTCTATGTGCAAAGTGGCGAAGTGCATACGGGCCTTTTGCTTGAAAAATTTCAAAACAAAATCGTTTTTTCTTCACGAATTTTCATTGCCCATTCCTTACCTACCTAGCAAAAACAAATTCAAATAATTCCACTTTGCAAAAAAGAAATGAAGAAAAAAGTTTTTTTTTCCTAACTTTCTCCAACTCCCATAAATTTCCATTCCAATTTTATACATCGTTCTCTATCTTCTGTTATTTCCTCAACACTCATATTTATTATTCTTTTTCTTTGTGACTACCCCACTTTCAAGTCTACACTCGTCTCCACTTCAGGTTGGAAAAAGCTTCCGTCCGTCTCATCAGAGGTCGCGTCGTTCGTTCCTCTTCATAATAGTACTATTCAATTCCATATACAATGCAATTTTCAAAACACACCGTTTTTTGTTCATGAATTGCCTTCATCTTTCCTCTACCCACATAGAAAAAAATTCATATATTTCCCCTTTGTAAAACAGACAAAGAATAAAAAATCACCAAAATTCCTAACTCCCTATAACTCCCTTAAATTCACATTTCCAATTTTATACATCTTCTGTTATTTCCTAAACACTCATTTATTATTCTTCCTCTTTGTGACTACCCCACTCTCAAGTCTACACTCGTCTCCACTTCAGGTTGGAAAAAGCTTCCGCCGTCTCATCAGAAGTCGCGTCGGCGTCGTTGGTTCCTCTCTATGATAGTACTATTACATATCATATACAATGATTTTCAATGATTGTTTTTTATTTCAAAGAGGAAATACATGGATTTTTTGTATGTGGGTAGAGGAAAGATGATGACAATTGTAATATTTATTTCCCTACTGCTGAGTATTATCTTAGTTCTCATCTTAGTTCTTCATCAAAATGCACGATCGTTTTCTTCTAAGGTCGTTACCCGAAATAAATAGAATCAAAATTATATGTTTAAGACTGACTTTTATTTTCAAACGTTAGGGCTATTTATACTTAAATCTATCTTACAAATATTTGGGTTCATCCCCACTCTTACATCTACCTATTACAATTTTAATTTTTGTAATCAATATGCAATTTCATTATTAAACCACATAATGATGGCCCGGATGACGACAAAGATTCGATTTCCATTTGAATAGAATAAACATTCAATTCTATCCACCCAAATGTAATTGCATTGCTCTATTAATGAATCATTTTATGCACAACGATTTACAATGGTAACATGATTATTCAAAAGATTATTCAAAACAAAATTGATTGTGTGATAACTGACCATTCACAAGTTTATTCAAATGTAGGTCAGTGTATTAACGTTAAATGCATAATGTATGTATATACACAACACAATTCATGAACAAAAAACGGTTTGTTTTGAAAATTGTCTAGCAAAAGGCAAGTATCTATGAATGTAATGGGTAATATTTTCAAATTACGTACGGTTTTTAAAATTACTTATAAAAATTCACAAATTCATAAATTAAACATTGAATTGTTAAAATTGACCATGAAAGTTTAATTATGAGAAGTTTAATAGATGTCTTGAAACGTGGGTTATTGAACATGTTTGAAATTCACGGTAATTTTTAGAATTATTAAATTCTGTTGAAAATTAACGTGAAATTTCGAATTTACTTAAGAATTTTAAAAATTCACGTGAAAGTTTTAGCTAACATCAGAAACATCGGCTTGAAAATTTAAAATTATTAAATTCTTTTGAAAATTCACGTGGTATTTTGAATTTGTTTAGAACTAGAAAATTCAAGTGAAATTTCAAATTTACTTAAGAATTTTTAAAACTCCAGTAAAATATAAAAACGGTGAGCGTGAAATGGCGCTGCAAAATGTGAGGTGTAAAATTCGATTTGGTGAGTCTTTAAGCGTCGAAAATTGGTGGTAGGAGCAAGAGGAGACTATTTTTTGGATAATTGCATCCAAAAAATATCAATAAATATCATTTGAAACCTCCATAAGCTCTCCGCAAAAAAAAAAGAGTAAGGGTTGCATAGGTAAATTAGATGTCGCCCCATTCGACTTCCACCATGATAGTACTATAGTTTTCATATAGTACAAAGGTAACACTTATAAGAATTTCAAGGCAAATGGTATGAAATTTTTGAAAATGCTGCGTATGATAAGCTTTCATTTGAAGAGTTCTTGCTCGATTTTATTAATTTAAACGTATTTCAGTTTTAAATGATGTCTTATATGTGATCCTGAAAATCATTTTTAATCTTGGAAAAAATTGAAAAAATAACCTTTTAGATTTATTTTTTTTTTTCAT
The DNA here is from genome assembly GCA_958431115.1 of Syrphus vitripennis. Classification (NCBI taxonomy): domain Eukaryota; kingdom Metazoa; phylum Arthropoda; class Insecta; order Diptera; family Syrphidae; genus Syrphus; species Syrphus vitripennis. The sequence continues at coordinate 79,524,569 of OY288108.1, read as the reverse complement.
TTATGGGTAAGAATTGGTCAAATATTGAATTTTTTGTAATATTTTTTTATTTAACTTTTTTTTATCGAGTGGCTTTCATCGAGAGGGTATCATCTATGGTTCGGGGACCGTTTGAATCATTAAAATCAAGCTTCTAGATTTCAGATGACATTCTTGCATAGGTATTCCTTACTTAGAAAACTTTTAAAGAAAATCATACATTATTTTTGTCAGTGTTGTTAAGAAAAATTTTTTTAAATGAAAATGTGCATTTTTAAAATTTTTTCTTCGTTTGCTACATACATCTAAATAGTGCTTGTTTGAAATGTTGGTTCAGAAATTTTATCTATTTCGAATTTGACAAAAAATTGAAAAAAAAATTATTTTTTCAATTTTATATGACTTTCAAGTTATTTGACGAAAAAACCCGGATTTACTGGGGCCAGATTAGAGGCCTAACATGTAAGAACTCTAAATTAATTTGGGATACGAGAAGTGACTCGCCCGAGCATGAATAAAAATAAGAAATAACATAAAGTGTACTTATATGTCTTTCAGAATTTATGACGCGGGACCTGGTGCCAATCCAAGCTCAAACTGACAACTAGGGCAACCTCAGCACGATGGTGGTAGCAGCAGCATACTTCACCGGTGATGAAGAAAACATTCTATCAACCGAAGTAAGAAATTTAGCGGACCACGGTAGCAGCAAACAACTACCGTTGTTGGTCGGATGCGACGCAAATGCCCACCGTACAACATAGGGTAGTACCGATACAAATCAGAGGGGTGAGTACCTTTTTCTAGATATTTATAAGGTAGGGAACACACATACCTTTGTAACTAGAGTAAGAAAAGATGTCTTAGACTTAACGTTTGGAAGCCCGAACGTAGGTAGCTTGATTAAAGACTGGAGAGTCTCCAATGAACCGTCTATGTCTGACCATAGAATTATAGAGTTTACCTTAGACAACTTGCTCACAGAGAATACTTCTGGCAGTCTGGGTTAGTAAAGATCATTAGTTATAGGGAACAAAACACGACCCTCAAGTCCACAATTACAGACCTTCTTGACCTTCCACGGGATGGCATGATCAAAAAAAAATAACTTAGAGAAGCATTTCCGTACGGAGTTGTTAATGAGACCGGATAAGAAAGACGGAAAACTACAGTCTCAGAGCAAACACCATCAAGTGGTATACTGATGGATTGAGAAGTTCTAAAGGGACTAGACCAGGGATTCTTGGGCCTAGAACTGAAATCTCCCTACCGATGGGAAGTTTACCAGCATATTCGTAAATACCATCGGAAAATGCGCAGAACGTAACATTGATAGACAATATAAAAACCAAAATATTGCCATTATGTCAGATAGTCAAGCAGCACTAAAAGCTTTGAACTCATACACTATTACTTCAGAACTAGTATGGGAATGTGTGAATAAGCTTAATGAACTGGGAAAACTGGGTACCGGGTCACGTCGGTGTCCAGGGCAATGAAGAGGCTGACTTCCTAGCTAAAATAGGAGCAACGGCACCCCTAACGGTCACCTTCGTGTGTGCTGCAACTGTTCGTGTGTTTTTTTTTAGTCGCCCCTCGTCGCAGTCCGTTTGCCTCGTTTATAATTGTCGCGTCTCCATCAGTTTAAAAAAAAAATTAAAAAAAACAATAGAAAATACTAGCTAAAAAAAAACAACATACAAAAATATAAGAAAACAAATAAATATACAAAAAAAGCAAGAAAATCAACTCATAAATTAGTGCCGCAACAAGAAAAAACAACAACAAATAATACCCAAAAAAATGTGTACCCACAGAGCGCAGTGAGTATTCCTTCCCTTTCCTCCCAACCTGCAGTTGTTTGGCTTAGCAAGTGCATCAATTGTATTGAACTTGTCTAAGCTCTCTCAATTGATGCACTTGCTGAGCGAATAGCAACAGATGTATAGGGAAATACTGTTTGATTGTTAGGGTTTGGATCGATTCACAGCACTGCTAAGGCATAACACTAGTAGTGTTGTGTATTGAAAAGAATTTTATAATCATATTTAGTTTTTCTCTTAGATTTCGTCTGTTTTAGTCTTTTTTATTCCTTTTTATCTCAATGATTGGAAATTTCAGAGTTGACTATTGTAATATTCGTGGGCTTAGAGCAAATTTCCTCCCTTTGTACGCCCATTCTGTTACAAACAGGCCAGCTGTTTTGAGTCATGGGTATAACTTAGTGTCATTATTCCTCCCCCACCATGGTCTCGCCGTCTACTTTAGAAATGATGTTGCTTACCAGTTTCAACTACAATATGGTCCTAGTACCAACCCCTTGTTAACTTCCTCTGGTTCAAATTCTCAGTAAACAGGCACATCGTACATTATTGTTTTCTCTATCGAAGTCCTAATTTGGACAGAGTTTCAACTTCTCGTGAATTTGACGCTCTGTCTGACTCCATCCAAAAAATTGTTTCCTTACATCCTCAACCTGAAATCGTTATTACGGGAGATTTCAATGTAAACAATTCTTCTTGTAGTACGGGAGGCAGCGTTGAGTTTTTCCGAGTGATTTTACCCGGGATGATTCTTATCAGAATTGAAAGATATTTGTATGTGTATCATAAAAATGCGCGTCAGCCGCCGCGCCCGCGGTGGACCTAGGTGTGAGGGCGGGTCAAAGTGGTAATTTTTTTTTTTTCAAAAAGTCATTTACCCGGCTCCAAAATTTGAGGAATGGTTATTGATGTTCTACTGAATCCAAAAATTGCCGTCAGCCGCATGGATGGCGGTGGAAAGACCGTCAGCCAGGCACCTGAACTTGTAAAAAATTTTGAAAAAAAAAGTCATTTTACTCGGACTGATTTTTTTACAGATGAATCTTCAACCTTTCAAGATAATAAAACAAACCGTCAGCCGCCCGGGTAGCGGTGGAAAGACCGTCAGCCGACGTCATCAACATGACGCTCTCCCAGTTGACCTGAGCGTTACTCAGTCACTTTAAATGAAAAACTGACGACGTTTATCCGGTTTATGGCTAATTTTATTTTTGTTAGTAAGCAAACAATCTGAAAATTATAATTTCCATCGATTTAATATTAGTTTCATATTAATTTCGTCACTTTTGCCGAAGGTAACTAAATTAGTCAAGTAAACGGAACTCGAAAAAGAAGATAGTTGCCCCAAAAAAGGTAGGGTAGTGCTATTTTTTTATATGTTGTAAAGTATATATAGTAGAAGAAAAAAAATAAATTACACAACCACGCCCCCTCCACCCCTTCACCATTCTCGGAAAACCAATCGCAGAAAATACCACAATTTTCGACTTTTTTCAAGTTTTTGTCAAAAACTCAGAAATTGTAAATTTTTGGGATCAATATTCTTCTACAAAAATAAAGTATATTAAATTTCCTACGAAATACATATTTCAATTATTATTTTTGGTTAAGCCGTTTTGCCGCTGCTCACCCCGTCCGTAATTGATTTTTTATTTTTTCACCAAAATATTGACCAGAAATAAAACTTTTTTTGTGCATTCAAAAAATTTTGATTTTAGTCCACCATTTTTATAAAATTACTAGATAAATTCATAGTTTGATCAAAATTAATTTTTTACTTCAATATTTGAAAGAGCGCCCTGAAAAAAAACCGTATGACACAATACTGGCCCTTACTTTAAATTGCCTTGCTTTTCAAATTTCTAAAAAGGTATAAATCTTACCAATACGAATTCCCAATCAAAAGTTATTACAGTTTAAACTCGATAAGTCGAGGTTTTAATAAAAATTAAAATAAATTCTTTTTTTGTTTTTGTTTTTGTAATGTTGTTTGTTTCATGTTTTTTTTTGTGTTTTTAGTTTTCTCTTTGTATATGAAAACTATAGTACTCTCATGGTGGAAGTCGAATGGGGGAACATCTAATGTATGCCGGCAACCCTTACTCTTTTTTTTTTGCGGAGAGCTTATGGAGTGTTTTAAATGATATTTATTGATATTTTTTTGGATGCAATTATCCAAAAAACAGTCTCCTCTTGCTTCTACCACCAATTTTCGACGCTTAAAGACTCACCAAATCGAATTTTACACCTCACATTTTGCAGCGCCACCACCAGGATCCGGGCAACCCTAAAAAAAACTCGCCATGAGAGTACTATAGTTTTCATTGTTTTTAGTTTTCTTACGTGCTGTTTTTTAATTTTTTTCACTGTGGGTACTTTAACCCAAATTTTCTTTTTTCATTGTAATATTAGCGAAATCGTATATCAATTTCAATAGTTAATTTCATTTTCAAAGCAAGTTAATTCTACCAACAATGGCGGTCTTTAAGTTTAAGTGGCCACGCTTGGTCAATCCTTGTACTAATGTTTTATTTATTTTTACCGGTAATGGTATGGCTGGTAAAAAATTCAAAACGTTCAAAAGTAATGGCGCTTATTAGTCATTCAAAGTGAGATAGTTATTTTTTCTTTTTTGGTTTTTGTAAAACGCTTTTAATTGAAAAATAAAATAAAATGTTTTACACGCCACGCGAATATGCTTCAATGCATTACATTTATGGAGAATGTGGATTAAACGCTAGATTAGCAGCCAGGACATATGCTGAAAGGTACCCAAATGCTTCACATCCCGACCATCGCCTTTTCATTCGGGTTCACTTGGCTTATTTGGAGGGCAGGGCACCAGGGAGAAGTCTAGGACAAGGAAGAAGTCAACGCCACCATGATGAGGCAGTTTTGCGTGCTGTGCGGACTGAACCTTCTACTTCTATTAGAGCTATCGAAAGGACAACAGGGATCTCAAAAACAAACATACAAAGACTGCTGAAAAGGAAAAAGCTGCATTCCTTTCATTTGCAACGTATTCAAACTCTTCTTCCAAGGGACTATACACAAAGGGTTGAATTTTTTCGCACGGTGCTCCAAAAAAACCATAAGGATCCAGATTTTTTCAACAAAATATTGTGGACCGACGAATCATCTTGCAAAATAGATGGATTTGTCAACTTGCGTAACCTCCATAGTTGGCAATTGGAAAATCCACATTTGGTGCGAGAACAAAATTCACAATTCTAGTTCAAAATAAATTTGTGGACTGGGATTTTGGATGGCCACATAATAGGACCCATTGAACTGCCGCATACACTAAATAGTGAAATTTATTTAGATTTTCTGCAAAATAGGCTATTTTTTTTTGTTGGAAGACGTGCCACTTGCCATAATACAGTCTATGTGGTATCAACACGACGCCGACGGTTGCCCAGCTCATTACAATAGAAATGTGAGACGTTTTTTGGACATTTCTTACCATGAACGATGCGTGGTGGACCAATTTTATGGCCACCTCGGTCACCAGACCTTAATCCGTTGGACTTTTTTTATTGGGGCTGTCTCAAGGAAAAAGTCTATGCTAAGCCTATTTCAAACATAAGTGAACTCCAGCAACGTATTCAGGTTTCTGCTGCAGAAATAAGCAACTCGATAAGCACAAGGAATTTAAAAAGACAGTTTTGTAAACGCTGTCGAGCTTGTATAGTGCAGGTGGGGCACATTTTGAACAATTTTTAAAAATAAACTGGGTAAAAAATTAAAAATGTAAACAAAAACAAATTTAAAAAAAAACAAGAAAAAAACAAAAAAAAACATGAAACAAACAACATTACAAAAACAAAAACAAAAAAAGAATTTATTTTAATTTTTATTAAAACCACGACTTATCGAGTTTAAACTGTAATAACTTTTGATTGGGAATTCGTATTGGTAAGATTTATACCTTTTTAGAAATTTGAAAAGCAAGGCAATTTTTTTAAAGTAAGGGCCAGTATTGTGTCATACGGTTTTTTTTCAGGGCGCTCTTTCAAATATTGAAGTAAAAAATTAATTTTGATCAAACTATGAATTTATCTAGTAATTTTATAAAAATGGTGGACTAAAATCAAAATTTTTTGAATGCACAAAAAAAGTTTTATTTCTGGTCAATATTTTGGTGAAAAAATAAAAAAAATAAAAAATCAATTATGGACGGGGTGAGCAAAACAGTGGTCCAAAGTAGGGGTTTGGGCAAATTTCAAAAAAATAGCTGTTACTCCAAAACCGTTACGATTTGGGATGAACAAGTTACCAAATTCTGAATGGTCATGAACTGGCCTATCACCATATTCAGTTTGGACTATCCTATACGGGACACCCTGTATATGC
>OY288108.1:79346912-79518211 GCA_958431115.1 Syrphus vitripennis | reverse complement strand
ATGTAGGAGAAATAAAATGCATGTCTAGATAAGACGTATGAGTTCATATGTTTCGAATATTCATATACTTGTAATTATTAAATAATTAAAAGCAAGAACTTCATTGAAGAAAGATGCAAACAAATTAAATTCATTGGTTGAAGTGATGAAATGAAATAATAAGTTTTGGCTGCCATCAGAATTTTCGAGCTCCTTTTTTTAATTTCAATTTGCCTGAAAGTTGACACTTATCAATCACTAATGGAAATTTCGGTAAGTTCAGAAATCTGTAACTTTTTATAGTTCTGTAAATCCGAACTTCTACTCATTCACACTCTGCAGTCCCTGTTGAACAACTTTTATTCAATAAACAAAAAATACAAAGTTTTACAAAGAAAAACTTTCAATAGAAAACAAAAAGCCAAGAATAAATTTTGGTCATACATCAATCGGAAATATAGAATAACAACCTGTTCCAGTTAATAATGTACCGTTAATTTTTTTAAATTAATGGTTACACGTTTTTTTTGGTGAAATCGAAGAAAAAGTAGCAGGGTAGTAAACCACCCTTAAAAAAAACAGCACGAACAAATTGAATGTCACATCTAATTCATGAATAGGTGTGAACGCAGCCTATCCCAAGACAACTGATACCTTTGTATACATATTGTAATATTCTGCTAAGGGTTCGCAATAAAAATTTATTAACTTTATTTATTAACTTCTTCTTATTACATTTAAAATAAAACACACTTTACTTCAATTGAAATCACTTTTATTAATCACTGGCACAACAGTATGCAACACTTTACACGAACTTTATTCTTTCACATTCAAAAATAATCTGTGTCCAATCGGTAGCGCCATCAAGCTTATATAGGGAAATATCTGGTTCTGGTCTAATCTCGAAAGCAATAGAAATCTCCTTTGTATATGAAAACTCTTTGTATATAAAAACTATAGTACTATCATGGCGAGTTTTTTTTTAGGGTTGCAAAGGTCCTGGTGGTGGCGCTGCAAAACTTGAGGTGTAAAATCCGATTTGGGGAGTCTTTAAGCGTCGAAAATTGGTGGTAGGGGCAAGAGGAGACTATTTTTTGGATTATTGCATCCAAAAAATATCAATAAATATCGATTAAAACCTCCATAAGCTCTCCGCCAAAAAAAAAGAGTAAGGGTTGCAGGCATACCTTAGATGTCGCCCCATTCGACTTCCACCATGATAGTACTATAGTTTTCATATACAAAGGAAAACTATAGAACTATCATGGCGAGTTTTTTTTAGGGTTGCAAAGGTCCTGGTAGTGGCGCTGCAAAACTTGAGATGTAAAATCCGATTTGGGGAGTCTTTAAGCGTCGAAAATTGGTGGTAGGGGCAAGAGGAGACTATTTTTTGGATTATTCTTTGTATATGAAAACTATAGTACTATCATGGCGAGTTTTTTTAGGGTTGCAGAGGTCCTGGTGGTGGCGCTGCAAAATGTGAGGTGTAAAATTCGATTTGGGGAGTCTTTAAGCGTCGAAAATTGGTGGTAGGGGCAAGAGTAGACTATTTTTTGGATTATAGCATCCATAAAATATCAATAAATATCATTTAAAACCTCCATAAGCTCTCCGCAAAAAAAAAAAGAGTAAGGGTTGCATAGGTAAATTAGATGTCGCCCCATTCGACTTCCACCATGATAGTACTATAGTTTTCATATACAAAGAGTACTCTCATGGGGGAAGTCGAATGGGGCGACATCTAGTGTATGCCGGCAACCCTTACTCTTTCTTTTTGCGGAGAGCTTATGGAGGTTTTAAATGATATTTATTGATATTTTTTGGATGCAATTATCCAAAAAATAGTCTCCTCTTGCTCCTACCACCAATTTACGACGCTTAAAGACTCACCAAATCGAATTTTAAACCTCACATTTTGCAGCGCCACCACCAGGATCCGGGCAACCCTAAAAAGAACTCGCCATGACAGTACTATAGTTTTCATATACAAAGATAGTACTATAGTTTATATATTGTAATGAACTACTTTTGAATTATAATGTAACATAGCTCGGCAAAATCCTCGATCAAACCCTCCAAGTGGGTGCCGGGCGGACAATGATCCCCACAATTATTTGCCTGTACGATGTCAAGGCGGGGACAGCTAAGGTTAGGTTGGAGTGCTTTGCGGTTCTAACTTTTTATATAGTACAACTCTCAGAAATCCAACTTCACCATAGATCGGGGTTCCTAATTTCAGTGGTGGTGTGAGCTTATTGAAACCGTGCCGAGGAATGAAAGGCTGGGGGATAAACCAGTCGTTAACGAGCTCTTTCGGATGCTTGGCAAGGTCCGAAATAGACTAGCCTTACCCCGGTACACGGCTCTGCCGGGGCTGACCTTTTCTTTCCGGAGTTACTCGTGGGACTCTCAATGAAAACTTTTAAACAAAAACAAACAAACAAACAAACAAACAGACAAACAAACAAAACAAAACAAAAACGGCGGGAGGAAAGATATTAGGAGCCAGGTTTCCACGGAGGAATGCTTCGGGGTACTGGAAGAGGCAGCGGCACGCTTGCGGTCGCTCGGCTCAGCTCGTCGCGTGGGGTGGTTCTTATCACCTCCCAGTACACCTCCTGCTCGACTAAACATTATTTTATGATCGTGCCTAAGGTACTATATGATGTAAAAATGACACAAACCTGAGAACTCTGACGATATCTAAGATAAAACAAGAATTTGGTGCTTCGGTTTAAGTTTCTAAAAAAAAAAAACTAATCTAACTAACCTAAGAAAATTAATAAAAAAAAATAACCCTTCACCTAAAAAAAAAATTAAGAAATATAAAAAAAAATAAGTAATAAAAAAAGTATAAAAATAATAAACCCTAACCTAAAACTAATCCCAAAACCAAAAATGTAAAACCTTTTTTTTTTAAAGCACCTCCTTCCTATTCCTCCCAAATACCGTCACACCGAATTCCAAAACGTTCGTCTGATGTTATTGACGAAGGTCTGGCCACCCACCCAAGTATCTTGAAGATACTTCCTTCGCTATTTCCATGGCCTCTGTTCGTGGAAATAGCCCCTGAAATGACTCAACCAGTCACGGGTTAGTCCGTAGAGAAAAGTCCGTCAGTCACGTCCTAAAACCAAAAAAAAAGAATTACATCAGGACGGCTTTACCAAGCCTTCACACACCACTAGCTTCGAAATTAGAACACCATTTTTTTGTTCTCCACAAATTCAAAATACAATTTTATTAAATTCAAAATTCATTTAAAAAAATTTAAAAAAAAATCAATCGAGCTCTCCCACTCGTTTCTTTTCTTTTTCGAATCAACAATTCACAAATATATAAAAAAAACTAAAAAAAGTTAAAACCAAAAAAAAAAAACAAAATTGACCTTAAAGGGTTTCAAAGGATCTTTTCATCCGCGAAATAACCAACAAAAAAAAAATACTCACAGTTTTTCCTTGTCCCTCGTAGTTCTGCCGGCAGCACGTTGGAGAAACAGGCGTAGATCTTTAACTACCACTGTCACTGAATTGAGTTATTTAAAAATTTAAATCTTTAAGATCACTTTTATTTTTCCTTAAAGTTCAACCATATATCAAAAAAAAATAAGTTAAAAATAAAAAAAAATGATTTGGAGAACCGGATTTCCACAATGTAAGTATACTCTACGTTAAATTAATAAAAAAAATATATTTAAGTTAAAAAAATTGTTTTTTTATCGTTTTTTTTTTCAGATTCTTCTTCTTCTTCACTTCTTTCTCAGATCTTCACTTTTATTTCACCTTTCTTTCAGTTTAACCACAGATCTTCACTTATCTTCCTTTTAACTTTTCTTTATTCTCTTTCTAGTTCTATCTTCACTTTTCTTATTCCTACTAGCACTTTTTCTTCTTCTGATCTTCAATTTTTCTGCTTCGCGAAGCACCTTCTTTCTGTCCACAAATCCTTATAATGTACCTCAGTAGATATCCGTATATATATATATGAAATATGTATCGTATCTCTTCGGCTCTGGGTCTTTGTGTCTTCAAAGCTATGGTTCCCTTATTTCCTTGAACAAAGGAATGCTTTTTCTTACAAAGAATGCCCTCGCTGAAGGTCAGTCAAAAAAAAAATGGCAGAGGCTTAGGCTTCTGCGGGGGATCTTTCAAGATCTTCAGAAAAATCTGGCCTAAACCTGGTTAAAATAAAAGAAATCACACGTCAGACACGTAGAAATTTTATATTCCATATTGGTCACATACCTCTGCTTTGTGCTATTAATATGGATTCCCCACAAGAATTCCAAGGGAGATTGCCGATGGTCTGGACGAATCTAAGTTCATATACATATATATATATATTTAATTTTTTCTATACAAATCTTTTCTCACATTTTAATTTACCTCAAACTTTTTTTTTTTAAATCCTTTATAAAAACGTTTCTTTTATTATTTCGCGTTATTACGAAAAATTGGTTTTTTTTTTTTTTTTTTTTTTTTTTGATTTCTCTTATTAGAGAACTTTAACAAAAATTAAAATTCCAGTTGAATTTTTTTCTTTTCAAAAAAAAATGGCCGTTAAACGATTTTACTTAAAACACTTCTCTATCTTCAGCTCGTAAAATAACCAATAAAGACCATAAAATCGCCCAGGCTAGTTCCTAGTCACTCTCCTATTACCTAAGTAAATAGTTACCACTATATCTGAGTGAGATAACTATTTTTCACCCTCAATAGTTTTCCATCCCTATCACAGATAATTATAACACCCCCTCATCCACGAACAGAAATAGCACACACACATATAAACACTAATAATACAGTCTTATATCCTAATCTCAGTCTTTTTCCTCTTTTCATAATCTAATATTTTCTAATTCTATAATAATCCTATTATTTATCCTAATGTATCAATCTAATCCTATTATCTATCTAAACTCGAACAAATTATCTAATCAAATAAACTTTACTCCCTTACTGTACTAATCCTACCTATCTTAGACCTAAACCATAAACAAATTCATTAAAGTTCATCCAATGGATGAACAAAACTTAGCGAAAGTTTTCTGCGCATGCGCTAGCAATAGTTTTTCTGCCCCCCTTTTCCCTTGGGTGAAAAGAGACAAAACTACTATTGCATGCGCAGACAGATGTACTATATGACAACGAGAAATGTCAAAGTCAAAACAAACAACATGGACGAACATGGAGGAAGAAAATTCTACTTGGTAAGTATTAATTGTTAAAAATTAACTAATTTGCAATGAGATTTATAATCTTTTTATTATTCTATTTTCTTTTTCAGATGACTATGGACATTTTAATATACAGTCAGGGTAAGTAGTATGAATTTAAATTGCAGATTTTGTGTTGCAAAGATTCGAGTGTGAAACCATTCGAATCTTGGCAAAACAATTTCATACAATGTAGGTAGTGTGATTATATTTCTAATTAGTTTTATCCCTTCTTACTTGCAGAAATAAGGAAGAAAAGAATAAAAAAAAAAAGGAAAAGAAAACAAAACCGAGAAACAATAAAAATGAAAAAAAAATAAAAACAACCTCAAGGAAAAATCTACAAAAAAAAAAAACAAAATATGAAACTCAAAGGATAAAAAAAAACATCGTTGGAATCACCAACCCAAAGGTACGGTGACGGCGGCTGATAGGTAATTAATTGTATGCCTATATGCCCACGTAACAGGCTCGATGGAAGTGGCTGAGTGGTCGTGAGGCGACTTACATCGTAAAAAAAAAGTGGTCATCATAGTTTAATATCTATTATTTTTCAATTTAAATGGTCTCGTAGTGTGGTTGAGCCCATTACCTGAGATCTCATGCTATTTAATTTACTACTATCGAGCAGTTTCATTCCCTTTTACTAACACCTATTTCTTCGTAGTGGTGTAGTACTTCAAAATTGTCAAGTTTAATATTTGGTTGTCGAATTGTCTATGACTATCACAGATACTTGGTCAATTTAATAAAATAACTATCTCAGTACGTTCTAAAAAAAAAATAAATAACACTTCGAGAAACTACTAAATGAGGAACTTTTACTAATTATCTATCTATACTAATATCACAGGTAAACTATAATATAAAATAAATTTTAAAGAACATAAGGTACTTTGACTCAAAAAAAAAATATCACAGATCATAAAGATTAAGCTAACTAAATCAAAAAAAAAATATCACAGATGGTAGAAGCTAGGCTAAATAAATAAACTATATAAAAAAAAAATATCACAGATCATAAATGCAAATAAAAAAAAAATATAAAATAAACTATATAAATAAATAAACTATGTAATGAATAAACTATAAAAAAAAATCAACAATATAATAAATAACTCTGATGGAAAATAAACTATATAAATAAATAAACTATGTAATGAATAAACTATAAAAAAAATCAACACTATAATAAATAACTCTGATGGAAAATAAACTATAACAAAAAAAAAAAAAAAAATTACTGAAGTACCTTAACCTACTATCACAGTTTAAGCAACATCATCTGAGTGCGTCTTATAGATATTATTTTAAACATGAAGATCTTTTGCGTGGTATACACCTACTTTCTCACCTTTAAGGTTACCAACTTCGTAAAGGGAATTTCCTACTGTTTTTAAAATAATTGATTTTATAAATTTCGCACCTAGTTTCGCGTTGTAATTGTCAATTTTATTGCTTTGTTTAAAGTTTCTTCGAAAAACTATTTGACCTGGTTTATACTTAATGTCTTTACTTCTTGTATTATAAACTTTCTCACTTTTTTGGTGAGCAAGTTTTAAATTTTCAAAAATTTTAGCTCTTATTAGATCTAGTCTATCGTCTTCATTTAATATTTCGATTTTGGATTCTTTAACAACACCGAGTTTTCGAAGTAACTCATACGACTTGCCGTTTTGTATCATCGGAGTTCCAAAAATCGCATAATAGGGTTCAACAGCAATGGAATCATGCACAACACTTCGCAATGAAAATGCGACATTGCTAACGTGCTGATCCCAATGCTTTTGATCACTACCGAGATATGATCGAATCTTCGCAAGAACCGACTGGTTTACTCTTTCTGAAGCGTTCGCTTGAGGAGAATAAATCGCTGTTCGAATATGATTGACCCCATAACGTTTTAGAAAACTTGTAAACAACTCCGATACAAACTGTTTTCCGTTATCGGAATGAAGATATTCTGGAACACCAAAAACATGAAAAACATTTTCCTCTAAAAACTTAACTACCTCAGATGATGTTGCTTTTCTAATTGCTTTAAGAAACACGTATTTACTGAAATGGTCGAGAACAATAAATATATGTGTGTTACCACTTCTTGTGCGTGGATAAGGTCCAAGAAAATCTATAAATAATCTTTGGAACGGTCGTTCTGTCAGTCTTTGTTGTCCCATCGGCGGTCGAGTCGTAGTGTTTACCGACTTACTACACTTACATGTGTCACATGAACTCACCCAACGCTGAACATCAGTGGGCATTCCGGGCCAAAAATATTTTTGCCTTAATTTTGACAAAGTTTTGTTTATGCCACCGTGTCCTGACGCTGGAGAGTCATGTGCCGCTATCAAAAGACCCTCACGCAACTCCACAGGCACCCAAAGCTTCCATGCTCTGTCTTCCTGTATTGCGTCACCTGTTCTTATGTCCGTTCGTTTATAAACAAATCCGTCAGATATATAAATATCTGGTAGTTTGTTCTGTTCTTGTTCTATTGTCTTCTTTAGCTCAACATATTCTTCTGAAGAAAAATATGGTGAACTAAAGTCAACCTCAGGCGTTAAATCTTCGGTCGTGATCTCTTCCATATGAACTCGTGAGAGAGTATCAGGGACTACGTTTTGGACACCCTTTCTATGTTCGATCACGAAGTCGAAACCTTGGAGCTTGAAGCTCCATCTAGCCAAACGTCCTGCTAGATCTTTTTGCGTCATTAGCCATTTCAGACTTGCGTGATCGGTAATGATAGTAAAGGGTAACCCTTCCACATAGGCCCTGAACTTCTTTACTGATAAAACGGCCGCATAGCATTCAAGTTCCGTTACGCTATAATTCCTTTGAGCGGAATTTAGTTTCTGAGACATGAATGCTATCGGTCGTTCATTTTTCTCTTCATCCAACTGAAAGATCACACTCCCTACACCTGAAGTCGAAGCGTCGCACTGTATGTAGAAATGTTTTGAAAAGTCTGGATTTGTCAGTATGGGTGCTTTAACTAAACTCATTTTGAGTTGTTGAAATGCAGTTGTTGCTTCGTCAGTCATTTTAAAAGTCTGTCCTTTCTTTAGGCAGTCAGTCATTGGTGCTGCTATAGACGCATAGTTTGGTATGAACCGTCTATACCACCCAGTCATGCCTAGGAACCTGCGAAGTTGCTTGGGGGTCTTAGGAATCGGGAAGTCTTCGACCGCCGATACTTTGTCCTTGTCAGTTCGTATGCCACCGTCCCCGACTACGTATCCCAGATACTTAATTTCTTTAAAACAAAATTTACTTTTTTCAACATTTATCGTTAAACCCGCTGTACGTAGCGCACTTGCTACTTCATCCAGTACCTTCATGTGCGTTTCAAAGTCTGGAGAACAAATCAAGAGGTCATCGAGATAGACAAAGACATTCTGGCGTAAACGACCAGGGATGACTTTGTCCATTAGCTTAGACATTCTCTGAGCGGCGTTACACAACCCAAACGGCATAACCGTGAATTGATATAACGGTCGCCCAGGGACTGTAAAAGCTGTCTTCTCCCTTGATTTGCTCTCCAGAGGAATTTGCCAAAAGGCATCTTTTAGATCGATACTGGAGATGAATTTTGTATCTTGAAGTCTGCTTATTATCCCCTCTATATGTGGTAGTGGGTAAGCAAACTTCTTCGTCCTTGCGTTCACTTTTCTTGAATCCAGACACAGCCTATTTTTCCCACTTTTTCTCACCAAAACAACTGGAGAACTCCAAGCACTGTTACTCTCCTCTATCACCCCCATTTCCAGCATTCTGTCCAGCTCAGCGTACATGAGCTTTTGGACTACTGGTGAAATGGGGTAGTGCCTTTGCTTAATGGGAATTTGTTCATCATCCACTTCAATAACGTGCTCCTCAAGATTGGTTTTACCCAGCCCGAGTACGGCAAAGGAGGGAAACCGTAACTTGATGCCCTCCAGCTGCTTGGTTTGATCCGGTGAGAGCTCTCTGTAACTAGGCTGTTCTTTTGTCATAACAGGAGCGTTCAGCTCGCTTATAATATTTGGAGCTACTTTAAAAGTACTCCAAAAATCAACACCCAGATATAGCGGTTGAGAAAGACTAGGAACAACCAGGATCTCCAATTCATTGGTTTTACCACCCCAAGAAACATTCGCTCTAAAGCATCCTTCTATCTTCTGGTGATTTCCATCAGCTGTTCTGATGTCATTGTTCATTTTTGTAATTTTAATGTTTTTCCTACTTATAAACTCTATTGCACCTTTCCCTAAACATGTAACGGACGCTCCACTATCTAACAGTCCTTCAAAATCCTCTCCTCCTAATTGCACTTTAGCGTATGGCCTATTGTCATTTGTCATTGTTAGTATTGTCGATTCAATTCTATTTCTTGTCTGTCTTTTTATTGCACTCTTCTCCCTTAGCTTCATAATCTTCAAATAATTTCTACTCTTCATTTGTTTAAAATCTAATTCTTCACCAAAAATTCTCTTCCTAGCATCATCATAATCTAACATCCTCTGGTGAAGACTTTTGAAAGGAGTTCGTTTTTTAATTTGGTGAGTATCTTCATTATTTTCTTTTTCAGTTTTTCTTTCTAAAATTTTTATTTTTCTAGGTTCTTCGAATTCTCCGGGAGTGGTTTCGACGTCGGCGGTTGATTCCCGGACGCACTGCCGACCTTCGGGTTTCCCTGACACGCAGCACATCGGAAGGACACACTACCCTGTCCACAACAAAAACAAGTCAAGGTATGGAACGTAGATGGGCAATCGCCCGAAGAATTTTGTTTTTCCTTCGTATTTTCTCCTTTCCTTTCTTGTCCCGTATACCTTGACTTATCTTGCCGTTCAAAACTTCTTCTTTCTGGTCTTTTAGCTTTAAAAGCCGCTACTTCTACATCTTCTTCTTGTTCTGACTCACTCACTCTACTTCTATTTCTTGTATAACTGTTTGCATCTATTTCGTGTGTAAATCGTTTTGTTTTCAAATCTCTTAAAGCGAGATGCTCTTCCGCTCTTCTACACTCCTCTCTCAATTCTCGGATATTATTGATAGCACAGCCAAAAACTAACGTGCTGATTCGCTCTTTTAAATTCTTTCTAACCATAGAAACTAAATCACTTTCAGTAGGCCTGACTTGCATCTGCAAAGTCAGACCTCTAATATCAGCATAAAATTCATCGAACGTTTCTTGAGATTGCTGTTTTCGATCCATGATTGCCCTTAGGATTTCATGGTCACGTTTGTTGTGTTTGAACTGTCGAATCAATTCTGTCTTCAAATCATGATAGTTGAAAAGTTCATCACTCTGGTTTTCCTCACAGATATCCCAATACCAACGCTCAGCAGAGCCAGTGACCAAATGGTGGAAATTCGCGAAGAGCTGGTTGTCTGTTAGTCCACTTTTCTTTTGTAGGGTCTCCACTCGAAAAATAAAACTTTCAACCGACATGCCTTTTGACGAACCGTCAAATTTTACTCCCCATTTATGAACATCAATCCTTCGATTGATCTCCCTAAATGAAGAGTTTCCATCTGACGGATGCGATGTCGACTGACTATTTGACGAGTGGGTTGAATGTCTGTCGGTCCTTTTAGTACTCGTAGAGTTTTGTGTAGAGTCTTGTTCATTTGCTGTGTCTCTCTGAACTGTCAAGGACTGTTCCATACTACTCAATTTCGAATTGACCTCTTTTATATTCTTGTCAAACAACTTGTACATTTCTGACAAGCCATCTGTAAGAATACTCAGAGTTTTAGTCTGGCTTTCCTTAACAGTCAGAGTGGCAACTTTTTGCATTCGTTCGTACAAGTCAAGTTCTGTTAGTACGTTCATATTTGGTACGTTCGAGGTTGTATTTGTATTTGTACGAGTTCGTTCTTTGTTTTGTCTAATTTGCTCTGTTCGTAATCGTTCTTGTTCAAGTTCATGGTTTTGATTAATAAGTCTTTTACGTTCTTTTTCGAGTTCTAGGTTTTGTTGGGTAATTCGTTCTTGTTCTAAACGTAATCGTTCTTGTTCTTGTTCTATTCGTAGTCGTTCCTGTTCAAATTCTAAATTTCGTTGAGTTAGTTTTTCTTGTTCCAATCGTAATCGTTCGAGTACCAAATTTTGTTGGGTCATTTGGTCTTGTTCTATTCGTAAACGTTCTTGTTCGTTTTCATCATCGTCTTCTTGATCTTCAAGACCCCCTGTAGCCCCTTCTTGTCTTGTTGTCGCGCCCTGTACGTTAGTATTTTGTAAGTTGTTGTCGTTCTCGTTCGTTTCAACTATCTCGAAACTACGAATTAATTTCGTTATTTCGCGATACGTCTTGTCTAATTCGTCGCTTTCTGTCACTGTCGGTGGTACAGTAGTAAGTACTGGTGTCTCAGCTACTTCGGTTCCATCATCTCCTGTCCCTGTCTGACGTGTGACCTTTCTTTTCCCAGTTCCTTTAGGGACTGTCCCTGTAGCCTTCTTCTTTGCCTCAGGCATTTTTTCCCAAATCTATTACCTTTATCAGTTATTTCTCTTATATAATATACTTTACTAATATCTAATTTTTTCCAGGTCTTTTGAATCCAACACAAAACCTTTTAACCAGAAAAATAATAATAATAATTAAAAAAAATTGTTACAATTCAAAAACAAAAGTTAACTAAACCCAAATGTAAATAAAAAAAAAATTTGAAGAATTGTAAAAAAAAAAATTAAACCAAATCGAACTATTGTAAAAAAAAAATTATAAAAAAAAAATCCTATACCCAAAATTAAAACTAACAAAATTCTATGTAAAGAGAAGGTAATGAAAAACAAAATTCAATGTAAAAGATAACTAAGAAAAAAAAAATGATCAAAAGAAAGAAGAATTGTAAAAACAAAACTTGTAAAAATATTAAACTTTTGTTTTATAAACAAAAAGTAAATTATAAAACTGATAAAAAAAAAAAAAATATTAAAAGCAAAATTAAAAAAAAAAAAAAATGTTAATTAAAAAAAAAATATTAAGTAATGAAAGTAAATAAAAATTATAAAAAGTAAATTTTCAATGTAAAAAAAAAATTTAATGAAAAGTAAATAGATATTTGTATTAAAAAAATTATCAATAAATAAAAAAAAATGTATGTAATTTGTTACAAAAAAAAAATGTATTGTGTTGTATTTATATGTTTTATAAGTAAACGCTAGGTGTGTGAAGATTGGCAAAGTTTCCTTTCCATTTGTAAATTGGTAGTCGTTTGTTGCGTTTTATCGTACTTATGTCTTGTGACTGGTGCGTTTGAAATTCGGTGGTTGCTTCAATTCATCTCTCTCCCACAACCACTACATAGTTCCTGGCGTTTAGCCTAGTCAATGGCTGGCTGTGGGTTCAAGATGAACTTCCACACGAACAAGGTTTTCGAATTCCGAATCTCTACCTCACAAAGAATCTGGCTGTGCCTGACTCTATGGATAGCAGAGATTCGAAATTGTACAACCTTGTTCAAACCTTTGATGTTGTCACAGATCTTCAACTACCTCACTAAAATCTCTGACTCATGGCCTGAAGATTTGGACAGCTGTTTTCAATCTGTGACAAGACCAAAAGTTACTAGTCCTCAGATTTGTGTAATAGTAAAAAAAAAATTTAATTTTAATTCAAAAACAACACAAGTCCAAGGCGATGATCTTTAAAAAAAAAAAACCATCTCCCTGGACATGTCTTTGGCTTTTATAAAAAAACAAAAACTGTTAGGTCTCGTTGGGCGCCATTATTAGGAGCCAGGTTTCCACGGAGGAATGCTTCGGGGTACTGGAAGAGGCAGCGGCACGCTTGCGGTCGCTCGGCTCAGCTCGTCGCGTGGGGTGGTTCTTATCACCTCCCAGTACACCTCCTGCTCGACTAAACATTATTTTATGATCGTGCCTAAGGTACTATATGATGTAAAAATGACACAAACCTGAGAACTCTGACGATATCTAAGATAAAACAAGAATTTGGTGCTTCGGTTTAAGTTTCTAAAAAAAAAAAACTAATCTAACTAACCTAAGAAAATTAATAAAAAAAAATAACCCTTCACCTAAAAAAAAAATTAAGAAATATAAAAAAAAATAAGTAATAAAAAAAGTATAAAAAAAATAAACCCTAACCTAAAACTAATCCCAAAACCAAAAATGTAAAACCTTTTTTTTTTAAAGCACCTCCTTCCTATTCCTCCCAAATACCGTCACACCGAATTCCAAAACGTTCGTCTGATGTTATTGACGAAGGTCTGGCCACCCACCCAAGTATCTTGAAGATACTTCCTTCGCTATTTCCATGGCCTCTGTTCGTGGAAATAGCCCCTGAAATGACTCAACCAGTCACGGGTTAGTCCGTAGAGAAAAGTCCGTCAGTCACGTCCTAAAACCAAAAAAAAAGAATTACATCAGGACGGCTTTACCAAGCCTTCACACACCACTAGCTTCGAAATTAGAACACCATTTTTTTGTTCTCCACAAATTCAAAATACAATTTTATTAAATTCAAAATTCATTTAAAAAAATTTAAAAAAAAATCAATCGAGCTCTCCCACTCGTTTCTTTTCTTTTTCGAATCAACAATTCACAAATATATAAAAAAAAACTAAAAAAAGTTAAAACCAAAAAAAAAAACAAAATTGACCTTAAAGGGTTTCAAAGGATCTTTTCATCCGCGAAATAACCAACAAAAAAAAAAAATACTCACAGTTTTTCCTTGTCCCTCGTAGTTCTGCCGGCAGCACGTTGGAGAAACAGGCGTAGATCTTTAACTACCACTGTCACTGAATTGAGTTATTTAAAAATTTAAATCTTTAAGATCACTTTTATTTTTCCTTAAAGTTCAACCATATATCAAAAAAAAATAAGTTAAAAATAAAAACAAATGATTTGGAGAACCGGATTTCCACAATGTAAGTATACTCTACGTTAAATTAATAAAAAAAATATATTTAAGTTAAAAAAATTGTTTTTTTATCGTTTTTTTTTTTTCAGATTCTTCTTCTTCTTCACTTCTTTCTCAGATCTTCACTTTTATTTCACCTTTCTTTCAGTTTAACCACAGATCTTCACTTATCTTCCTTTTAACTTTTCTTTATTCTCTTTCTAGTTCTATCTTCACTTTTCTTATTCCTACTAGCACTTTTTCCTCTTCTGATCTTCAATTTTTCTGCTTCGCGAAGCACCTTCTTTCTGTCCACAAATCCTTATAATGTACCTCAGTAGATATCCGTATATATATATATGATATATGTATCGTATCTCTTCGGCTCTGGGTCTTTGTGTCTTCAAAGCTATGGTTCCCTTATTTCCTTGAACAAAGGAATGCTTTTTCTTACAAAGAATGCCCTCGCTGAAGGTCAGTCAAAAAAAAAATGGCAGAGGCTTAGGCTTCTGCGGGGGATCTTTCAAGATCTTCAGAAAAATCTGGCCTAAACCTGGTTAAAATAAAAGAAATCACACGTCAGACACGTAGAAATTTTATATTCCATATTGGTCACATACCTCTGCTTTGTGCTATTAATATGGATTCCCCACAAGAATTCCAAGGGAGATTGCCGATGGTCTGGACGAATCTAAGTTCATATACATATATATATATATTTAATTTTTTCTATACAAATCTTTTCTCACATTTTAATTTACCTCAAACTTTTTTTTTTAAATCCTTTATAAAAACGTTTCTTTTATTATTTCGCGTTATTACGAAAAATTGGTTTTTTTTTTTTTTTTTTTTTTTTTTTGATTTCTCTTATTAGAGAACTTTAACAAAAATTAAAATTCCAGTTGAATTTTTTTCTTTTCAAAAAAAAATGGCCGTTAAACGATTTTACTTAAAACACTTCTCTATCTTCAGCTCGTAAAATAACCAATAAAGACCATAAAATCGCCCAGGCTAGTTCCTAGTCACTCTCCTATTACCTAAGTAAATAGTTACCACTATATCTGAGTGAGATAACTATTTTTCACCCTCAATAGTTTTCCATCCCTATCACAGATAATTATAACACCCCCTCATCCACGAACAGAAATAGCACACACACATATAAACACTAATAATACAGTCTTATATCCTAATCTCAGTCTTTTTCCTCTTTTCATAATCTAATATTTTCTAATTCTATAATAATCCTATTATTTATCCTAATGTATCAATCTAATCCTATTATCTATCTAAACTCGAACAAATTATCTAATCAAATAAACTTTACTCCCTTACTGTACTAATCCTACCTATCTTAGACCTAAACCATAAACAAATTCATTAAAGTTCATCCAATGGATGAACAAAACTTAGCGAAAGTTTTCTGCGCATGCGCTAGCAATAGTTTTTCTGCCCCCCTTTTCCCTTGGGTGAAAAGAGACAAAACTACTATTGCATGCGCAGACAGATGTACTATATGACAACGAGAAATGTCAAAGTCAAAACAAACAACATGGACGAACATGGAGGAAGAAAATTCTACTTGGTAAGTATTAATTGTTAAAAATTAACTAATTTGCAATGAGATTTATAATCTTTTTATTATTCTATTTTCTTTTTCAGATGACTATGGACATTTTAATATACAGTCAGGGTAAGTAGTATGAATTTAAATTGCAGATTTTGTGTTGCAAAGATTCGAGTGTGAAACCATTCGAATCTTGGCAAAACAATTTCATACAATGTAGGTAGTGTGATTATATTTCTAATTAGTTTTATCCCTTCTTACTTGCAGAAATAAGGAAGAAAAGAATAAAAAAAAAAAGGAAAAGAAAACAAAACCGAGAAACAATAAAAATGAAAAAAAAATAAAAACAACCTCAAGGAAAAATCTACAAAAAAAAAAAAACAAAATATGAAACTCAAAGGATAAAAAAAAACATCGTTGGAATCACCAACCCAAAGGTACGGTGACGGCGGCTGATAGGTAATTAATTGTATGCCTATATGCCCACGTAACAAAGACTCGCCGGCCACTTGCTCTGGGTTAGCTGAAAAGCCTTCGCAAGTCGGTGAGCCGGTCGTCTTACCAGCTGCCTCTAATAGCAGGATGGATTCAAATCCGACTGCTATTGGAAGACGCCATCTTTCGGGTACGGCGCGGCGTCTCTGCTGCCACGGGTTTGTGGCGAGGTAGTGAATAACGACCTCATTACCTCAAACCAAGGTGACGGGGCGTCTCACCCGAAAGGAAATGAAAAAATGGGAATTGACACTCCGGGAGTGGGATCCCTGCTGCCACCGGTCCGTGATGCCACAGGCCTAGGTGACGGGGCCTCCACTTCTAACGTCCGTAATTTGACCAATGAAGCGGGGAGGAATATCTTGGTGGGGGGGGGGGTTAGTAGACCGAATAGAGAAACTACCACTACTGGCCAGGATAAGTCCGCCTTGACTTCAGCTGCTCAATCCCATGGTGGAGCTGCAGTTCTGAACAAGAACTCCAACTCGGCCAAGAGAACGAGCAAATCAAGGTCAAAACCGTCCAACGAGCGTCGTCGTGCAAGGCGGATCATCGAACTTGCAGCTGGAAAAGCCACGGGGGAGAGAAGTCGCGCTGAGCTCGGCAAGCTTAAATGGGCACAAAATATCATCGAGAAGACCAGCCAAGACGCTACGTCGAAGCGAGAAAGGTCTTTCGAAGGGGATAAACCCCATCCAAAGAAGACGAAGGTGGGGGATGGCGTACCATCGGCACCTAATAAAGGATTCTCTCCTTATATTGCTCACTGGCTGTATACCTCGGTCATAAGACCAATACTAACATGCGGGGTGATAGTATGGTGGACCGCACTGGACACAAAGATAAACTTGAATAAGCTTATCAAAGTCCAAAGGTCAGCGAGTATATGTATAAGCGGAGCGCTAAGGTCAACCCCTTCGGACGCCCTGACATACTACTAAATCTTACACCCCTGGACATTTTTAGCAAACAAGTAGCGGCAAACTCAGCCACGCGTTTAAAAGCTACCTTACAGTGGACTAAAATAATTTCCAGACCTCTGTTCCATCCAGAACTGAATGGGAGGACCGGAGTCTTCTGGACAATGAATCTTTGCACTTCTACACTGATGGTTCTAAAACCGACGATGGTGTAGGAAGTGGTATTTTCTCGGAAAAACTGAATATCAGTCTTTTCTTCCGCCTACCAGACCACTGTAGCGTGTTCCAAGCGGAAATTCTGGCGATTAAGGAAGTTCTTTCTTGGCTCAGAGAAAACGTAATATCCAACACGGATAATCGGATCTTCTCAGACAGCCAAGCGGCTATTAAATCTCTTGCCCATGTCTCCTCAAAATCAACCACGGTCCGATATTGCCAATCATCTCTTAGGGAGATGTCTGAGCAGTTTGATATTCACCTCATTTGGGTGCCGGGACACAGAGACATTCAGGGCAATTGCAGGGCGGATAAACTCGCCAAACAAGGAACAATCACTCCTCTGCAACCAGAAAGGAACAATATAGGCATGCCTATCGCTACATGTAAACTCATGCTAAAGCAGGATGCTTTAAAGAAGACCAACCTCAGATGGGCTCAGAGTAATACCTGCCGTGCGACCAAACAAATATGGCCGTGTATAGACTTGAAACGTTCAAAAGGGTTGTTAAACTTAAATCGTCTGCATATAAGCTCCATCATAGGTGTTCTTACAGGGCACTGTTTAATAGGTAGACACGCTATCAGAATGGGCGTGTTCTCCAACGATTTCTGCAGGAGTTGCATGGACGAAGAAGAAGAGGAAACTGTTCAACATCTCCTTTGCACCTGCCCTGCTCTCTCTGTCAGAAGAAAACTCCATTTAGGAGAATTCTTCTATGAGGACACTAGTGACTTAGTGAAAACGGACGTTAAAAGTCTTTTCCAATTCATTAGAAGCTCCGAGTGGTTCAACTAGTATGTTGCAAACTTGCTACTTCTCTATCTTTCTTTATGGTATCACAATGGACCCATTAGGGTCTAAGTGTGTCGGGATTTTCTAGCCGACAGCCATTTAAACCTAACCTAACCTACCGAGGTAGATACAATAAAAAAATGCAAGCTTCAATTCAATCACCTATCCAACACATAAAATCTTTGTAGAAATTTAACTTAAATACCTACGCATGGCATGGCCTTGACCAGCCTCAAAATCTTGCAAGAATATCTTCAATTAATAAATACCTAGCTATTTTTCACACAATGAAATAGTTTCCTACCCTAGGTTGCAGGTACCCATATAATTGCTTTTTTTGTAGTTAAAATTCGAAATAAAAAAAAAAAAAATAAAAATTCTACCTACATAACTTTCTTGCAAGATTTTGAGTCAGTATTTATATTCAATTTTTCTTGTAATATTTAAACATTGACAAGGAAACTGATATATCCATCCGTTTTATTATTGTAGGTATAGCTTTATAGGGTGGTTGGGATAAAATTATATTTATCTAACTATGTCTGTGAATCGTATTATAATTTGTTATATTAAAAAAAATAGAATTTTAAGTTTTGAACAAAAAACAATAAAATGTGACTCGATTTCAAATAGGTATTCAATCTAAAATCTACTGATTTTGAATAAAATGTAATTTATTTTGTTTACATATCAAGGAAGGGTTCAATACCAACTTACAATTATATGTAATTCAGATTTCGTTGGATAGCGTAGATATAGAACCTTGGAATCGTTAAGTACGGCTAATGAAGGCACAAATCATGGACAATTTTTGGCAATTTTGTTAGAACTATCTACTCCAGAAAAAATTAGACTTTGATTTCGAAAAAAATCCGACAAAGTTGAATTTCAGTTTGGTGCTTTATTTTGACGTCCAGCACGTCCTAAAAAGTACCCTAATTTTGGATTGTAGCTTAAATTTTTAGGGGAGAACTTAAAGGGGCAAATTCATTTTATTGTAATTTACTCGAAAAATATAAGTTCTTTTAGAAAAAATTGAAGGCACCAATTCTTCCTCATTTTATACTATATACGTACAAAAAAGATTTATTGACCATCAATAGATTTTGAGAAAAATGGTTCCAGAGATGGGGTGTAGCAAAAATAACGTTTTTCGATATGGCCAACATTTTTTTTATTGTTTATGTTAAGAAACTTATTTTCTATACTGCCATATAATCGAAGGTCCTTTAACTTTAAGACCTAATTGCACCTATTCCACCCATTTAATAGTTGGGTTCTTATTCAGCACACTCACTGTTTGTAGATCAAAAATTAAGTCTGTAATACATTTTTATATAAATTTCTCTTTAAAACATAATCTTTGGACCTTTGGTAGGTATAAGATAATGCTGGAGAGATTAAGCTTTATCGTAAGTCTAAATCTCCAGTCCAGTCTTGTAAGCTGCTAGTTTGCAAATCCTTATAGCCAGTCGACTATTCTTGTTTTTAATGTTAAGTTGTTTATTAACTAACTATTGAAATACAAATGTGGTTTAATTAAAAAAAAAACGTATAAAACTATCAATTAACTATGTACATAATTATATGAAAACCAAGTTTTTTGGGTGGTGTGGGAAAAAAATCCGACATCTTAAAAAGGATTGAAATTTTGATTTTTGTAAAAAATGATTCGCTAATTCCAATCAAAGGAGAATGGGCAAAAATATATATGTTAATCAAGTGCAATACCGAAAGGTCACAGATTTTTGTTTATATATTGCGTGAACCCCACGGTCTACAGTTCTGTGTCTATATTCAAAAATGAAGCTTTAAACGTACTATATGTAGTTTGTGGACTCTTGACGCACAACTATTCAAATTCAGGCAAGAGTATGATAACCAGGGCGCCGAGAAATAATAACGGATTTTTGTAGAACACGGCAATACAAGCATTTTTTACTATGGGAGGGGGGTCTCTCTCCCCCCGTTTAGGCAGTAGGGGCAATTTAAAAAATATGTACGTTAAATGGAAAAATTAAGTATTATACGTTTTTTTAAAGCCAACATTCAATTCTATTAGTCAGTTTTTAAATCAAGTCAAAACTATGAATAGTTTTTGAAAAATTCAATTTTAAACTCCAAATTTGTGTAAAAAAAAGTTTAAACAAATTTTTAATTTCAATATTTCAAAACTATAAGTTTATAAATATTTTTTTTTCAATAATTTGTTGCTCTTATTAATTTGCAATCAAAAACTGAAAACTAGATGATTTTATGCCTTTTAGTTTTTGAGAAAATTGAAAATAACCACAACTACTATTTTAATTTATTTATTTTTTTTTTTTTTGTTTGAGTGGTCTTATTTTGATAGTAATAAATAACAATGGTTGGTGCGACTTTGGGTATATGCAACCGTGGAGTGTGTGCGAGTTTGGATGTATGCAACAGTGGGGTGCGTATTGGGGGCCATGCTGCCCCCATGCAACCCCCCTGCTTGGGCTCACTATAGGATTTGGGGTGGGTGCAAGCAATTTTCTCAAGAACTAGAAGACAGAAAATCATCTAGTTTTCAGTTTTTGATCAAAAACAAATAAGAGCAATGAATTAAAAAAAAAACAGCAACTATTCTTAAAGTTTTGAAAAATTACACTTCAAAAATTTTGTTTAACTGTTTTTTGCCCAAATTTTGAGTTTAAAACAATTCTTTTCAAAAACTATGCATAGTTTTGACTTGATTCAAAAACTAGCTAATATACAAAAGTGTTGGCTTTATAAAAATGTATAAAACTCAGTTGTAAGGACACTGGAGTAGGAGCAGGTTTCTTCTCTGATAACCTTAACCTTGCCAATTCTTTCAGGCTCCCCGACCACAGCAGCGTCTTCCAAGCTGAAATCTTAGCAGTGAAAAACGCTGCGAGGCATATATCGATGATGGCGATATCACACGCGGACATCACCTTTTTCATTGACAGTCAGGCGGCAATAAAAGCTCTGTCTGCCACTCTTATCAAGTCAAAGCTTGTTTCTTGCTGTCGCGAAGAGCTAAAGGTTCTTGGTACACAGCATAATGTAAGACTCTGCTGGGTTCCCGGCCACAGTGATGTGCCAGGAAACGAAAAAGCAGATGAGCTGGCAAGGGAAGGCTCAACACTTGAACCTTCTCTCATTGATCACAGTATAGGTATCCCACTATGTATACTGAAGCAAAACATCGGTAACATAATTGTTCAGAAATCCAACGAAAGATGGAACCTCCTAGAAACCTGTGTTATTACCAGGAAGCTATGGCCTAGATATGATAAGAAAAGGTCCGATAGAATTTTAACTCTCAATAAACCTTCCTTAAGATCCCTTATTGGTATAATAACAGGACATAACCTACTTGGCTACCATAAAAAGAAAATGGGGCTCAATGCTGACGATATCTGCAGAGGCTGTGGCGACGAAGATGAGCATGAAGACACAGCTCACTATCTTTGTCACTGTCCAGCACTCTGTCACACAAGGAATAAAACCCTAGGCAACTACTTCTTTAACGAATTGGAAGAACTATCAGAACTCTCAAGCAAGAGCTTACTGAACTTCGTCAAGACCTCTAAATGGCTAGACGAACCAACGGATTCATAGGTTAACATTTCAAGAAGTTTTAACACTTCGGGGTATCACAACGGATCTACATAGATCTAAGTGTGACGGTAGCAATAGCAACTGTCAGCCCAATCAACCTAACCTAACCTAACCTAGTTGTAAGTATTACCGTTATCTTTTAATTATTTGTTTTCCATTTAACGTACATATTTTTTAAATTGCCCCTACCGCCTAAACGGGGGAGATAGACCCCAAAAATCCGTTATCATTTTTCGGCGCCCCGGTTATCATACTCTCCCCCAAATTCATTTAATCTGTTAAATCATTTCAATATTCTGCCTAAACCCAACACAGATAGACCAAAATGCCCATTCTCCTTTAATCTATACATTTTATTGTGTTTTTTTCCATTTTCCAGAAAAATTATGCTCACAATCTTCATTTTTCATTTATTTTCAGAAGCATTGAATTTATATAAATAAATTATTAGGTACCTAAATAATTACGCACAGTTTTGAAAGAAATGCAAATAAATTTTTTTGTGTACAAATTGCTGAAAATAAATACAGCAAATAATATTAATATAGTTTTCTTCTCTGTTTTGAATTTTATTCAGATTTTAATTTATTTTTTTTAACAATTTTTTCAGTGTATTCGTGTAGAAACGCATACTTTTTTTTTGCAAAGTTTATGTTTATGTATATCAATTAAATAAATTTAAATTCAAGACCTTAATCTTGATTATTCGTTAAGGATTTTGTAAATTATAAATTAATTTCTGAACCTCTAATCAATTTCTTTTTATTAAAATCGATTTTTTTCGTTCTAAATCAATATTACCCATTTTGGCGTCTCAACTGTTAGATTGATCAAAAAGCATAATTGGGCACCATGAGGAGGGTTGGGGCAGTAAGTTGGTGGCAAAAATCGGCAGACTTTTTGGTCGGCGATAAACAAATCTGTTTTTTTTCTCTTAGTATATTGTATTGTTTGTGGTGCTTAATTTTTTTTTATTCTATTTGTGAAGCTTGTTTAGCATGTATGTACATTGTACAGTTAAGTATGATATATGAAAATAATTATTGAATAATAATCTTGCTAACTAAAAAAAACAAAAAAAGTTTTGTATACAGTTAAAGGCATCAGAGCATTCATGTGTTTTCTAAACTAAATGTAAAATGCAAATATCTACGGTGAACGTATTTTGAAAAGTCAGAAACCGACCCAAAAATCCAATTTAACATTTTCTTTAAGCCTTAGAAATTTGAGATTTTTAGACCAACCCGACAAAAAAATTAATGAAAATTGACTAAAATAATTAAGTATCTATAAAAAAATTGCATTAAAATTTTCTGAAGAAGCCAATTTTTTTTTGTTACTTTTCAAAAGACACAGTTTTCCAATTTTTGACTTTTTAAACAGTCATAGCATTTTAAATATTTTTTTAAAATTTTCACATAGGTACATACATATACTAGTATACAATACTTACATTAAAAATCTATCGAATAAAAAAATAAACATCCTAGCCCTTTACGTTTAGAATATAGCTTTTTGACCCTTCCGTACATTTGCCCCATTTTGCCCAACTTACTATTCGAATGTCAAATAAATCTCAAATCTGCTCAACTTCAAAAAAATTCCAAACCGATGATATTTTTTACAACTTCCTATAGCTAGACACACCTACCTTCTCTTCCAAAACATATTTCAATCCAACCTTTATACTCGTTCAGACATACATAGTACATACATATGTACATACATTCAAAAATGCTTCCTCGAAATCTTGCCGGAAAATTTCAACTCAAATAAATAAAGAATACCTTTGTATATAAAAACTATAGTACTATCATGGTGGAAGTCGAATGGGGCGACATCTAATTTACCTATGCAACCCTTACTCTTTTTTTTTGCGGAGAGCTTATGGAGGTTTTAAATGATATTTATTATTATTTTTTGGATGCAATAATCCAAAAAATAGTCTACTCTTGCCCCTACCACCAATTTTCGACGCTTAAAGACTCCCCAAATCGAATTTTACACCTCACATTTTTACACTCGCCATGATAGTACTATAGTTTTCATATATGTACAAAGAGAATACCTACCTACCTGTCCCAATAATAAAGTAAAATATACATAACTTCAATTTATAAACACATACACATACTTTTCTTTCTCGCACAAACCGAAGAAAAAAATGTATTCGTATGTAGGCAAGAAAAAAAAACAGAACAAGCAAAAAATTCTGTCAATGAAGAAACTAGAAAAAAATGGATTTTCTCCCTTACTCTTTTGGAGCCTTATGAAAAATACAAAATCTCGTTTCTTCTGCTGTAAACATACAATTCTCCACTCCAGCCAACAGCGCCACCAAACAACAACGTGTCCTCCAAAAAAATTTTCACCATGAGAGTACTATATTTTTCATATACAAAGGTATAATAGTACTCTCATGGTGAAAAACGAACATAACGACATCTAGTTATTTTGAATGTAATGTTCTCGTGGAGAGACTCTTTGAGGTTGGAGTCTGAGAAATGGAGACATTTCTTGAGATTTGAGACTAAAAATGGAAGAATTCCTTCAGATTGGAGACTACGAAATGGACTATGAATACGAACGAGAAAGAGCTATACTGTACTGCCTTTATGCCTTTTTTTGTGCTTTATTATGGTGTGCGAGCAAAAAATATACATCTATAGGTGAAGGTACAGTACAGCCTCGCTAGTCCGGACACATAAGGTTTCTACCATGTCCGGAATAGCGAAATGTCCGGACTATAGAGAAAAAATTAAATACAATGGACAATTGAAAACTGTTTCAAACCTTTTTATTACAAGTAGAAGTACATATATATTTACACATAATTTAAATCAAAGTAACATGCTTTCTTTTCTTTGTAAAAGCTATAATAAGTAAAAACTTATGTTTTAAAAAATTTTCAATAAGAAATTCAATTTACACCAAAAAATATGCCTTATCCTTAAAGAAAGCTCACGATGAAATGAAACAGAGCATGAAAAATCAACGACCAGAAATATAAGCTTCCAATGATTTAAATGTCTACAAAAAAAAACTAGTAGGGAATTCCCCGTAATTGTATGAACAAACGTTTTTTCCAAG
This sequence comes from Syrphus vitripennis, assembly GCA_958431115.1. Taxonomy (NCBI): domain Eukaryota; kingdom Metazoa; phylum Arthropoda; class Insecta; order Diptera; family Syrphidae; genus Syrphus; species Syrphus vitripennis. The sequence goes on along the minus strand of OY288108.1, from coordinate 79,493,469 downwards.
AAACAGAGTCAAATAATATGTGTATGCACATTGTACATACGCATTTTAATACGCTGTCCGGACTGTAGGGATAAAATTTTGAAATTGTACGAAACATAGTGGTGTCCGGACTACTGAAGTGTCCGGGCTAGCGAGTGTCCGGACTAGCGAGGCTGTACTGTATATGTTTTGTGTGCTCGCATTGGCATTGATTTCGTTTTGTATTTTGTGTTTATTTGTTTTGATGTTGAGGATTAATTTTGTTTTGCAAGATTTGATTGATTTGGCGGGCAATTGAAATGCTTAATTTTTTTATTGCGTTATTTATGTAAGTATTTGTTCGATATTTCAATTTTATTTTTTGAACAACATAATTATTAACTTCCTACCGAGGTAGGTAGATACAATAAAGCAATAAAAGCTTCAATTCAATCACCTATCCAACACATAAAATCCTGTAAGAAATTTACCTCAAATACCTACGCATGGCATGACCTTGGCAAATACCTACCTATTTTTCATTCAATGAAATAGTTTCCCAACGTCAAATTTACTTTCCAAATTACTTATAGGCATGTAGGTACCTATAGGTAAAATTGCTTTTTTTATAGTTTAAATTCGAAATCTTTGAAAAAAAAATGTCTTAGAATGGGAAACTATTTCATTGAATAAAAAATAGGTAGGTATTTGCCAAGGTCATGCCATGCGTAGGTATTTGAGGTAAATTTCTTACAGGATTTTATGTGTTGGATAGGTGATTGAATTGAAGCTTTTATTTCTTTATTGTATCTACCTACATATGTAACTTGCTTGCAAGATTTTGAGAGTCGTATTTAGGTATGTTAAATTTTTCTTGTAATATTTAAACATTGACAAGGAGACTGATATATCCATTCATTTTATTATTGTATAACTTTAGAGGTAGGATTTAGCTTTTAACTGTCTGTGAATCGTATTATTATTATTTGTTATATTTACAAAAATTGAATAAATTTTAAGTTTTGAACAACAAACATAATAAAATGCGACTTGATTTCAAATAGGTATCCAATCTAAGATCTTGCGATAAAATAAATAAAGGTACTCCAATCAGGGGCGGACGCAGAAAAAAATTTCGGGGGGGGTTTTGAAAAAATATGAGATTTGCATAAATATATTATTTTATTACAGTATTAAAGGAACTAGTGTTGGGATACATATGCATTATTGCATGACATTTTACAAAAGTATATCCATACGCCTTGGAACTTTCGCCATTAAATCAAGGACCTCTTCATAATCAACCTCAATATCTCTATATATGTTAAGCAACATCAACCCATTTAATCGCTACTCGCCAGTCTTGTTTCGCAGATTCGTTTTTAATCTGCGAAGACAAGAGAAAGACCGTTCGCTTGAAGCTACAGACACGGGAAGAGTCGCATTGATCTGCATAATGCGATGCATTGTTTGGTATAATGTAGCATCGCAACAGTTGAGAGCGTCAATAAATGATTTTGGACGTCTATCCATCGAAATACTTAAGCAATGCCTGTAACCAAAATTAATTTAAAGTCTTAAAAAATATTCAGAAAACGTAAATAAATTGTTACCGGCGCCACATCATCATCTCAGCTATGAAATCATCAGTAGATCCTATGATGTCATTTGGCCATTCTTTTGCAAAAGTAGCAACAGTTGTACGTATTTATTCTGTATCCAGCTCAGAAAACTTTGGCGGCAGAATGTTTTGAATTTTTGAAAGTAGCTGACGATGGTCAAGAAATCTGGTATTTAGCTGCATTGATAAGTGGTATAAAAAAGGAACAAAGATGGACCGACGGAAGTATTCTTCTGGACCTCCTTCATAGTTACTTATTGCCTACCTTACTAGATATTTAAAGAAATTGGAGTATGATAGTGATTTGCCCCTATTACGATAGTCGTTTTGACTAAAATGACTCCCTCTAGAAGCGACATTTGACGTGTCAGTAAAACGCCTATCGTTGTAAAGGGAAGATATCGCATGCTTAATGGAATACTGACCTAACTCGAAAAAACGATTTTTGGGAAGTTGCAAAAAAAAGATCTTTCTATGAGGATGTGTCCTATTTGTTGACGGATAAAATTAAAACTAATTCATGAATTAATCATATTAATCATGAATACTGGTATTCTTAATTTTTACTTTTATTATTGTAAAAGCCTGTACCTGTACGTAACTCAATTTTGACCTAACTTCTAATGGGTCAGTATTTAAGCATGCGATATGTGAAGTACCGAGAGAATGTTGAAGTTTGAATTTGAATTAAACCTCAAATATGGCTTCTAGGCACTGTTGTTTTACTGTCGTTTTATTTAAAACGACAATCGTAATACGGGTGAATATAAATAAAGTTGTTTAATTCTGTTTCTACTTTATAATTTATTTAATATCCCTGTTTGGGTTAAGAACAAGTACTGACCAAAACTTCAAATGTTTGCGAACTCCTTTTCTTGGACGATACGCTAATAATATTGAATTATGGAACCTTTTTTTAACAGATATGGAAGAATTTATGGCACGAAAATAAAACTTTGTATTTTTTTTTTCTTTACGAAAATGAATCTTTATTTTTTTTTATTCCAGATGTTTCGGGGGGGGGGGGGGGTTTAACCCCCAAAACCCCTATCTGCGTTCGCCAATGCATTCAGAAAATCCAACCGGAGATCTTGGAAGAAAATTGTGAACAGAAACATTAAAATGGTAGAGGAGTAGACCCAAGTTTATAGTTATCCTGGTATTACATGACTACTGATAAACGTTTGAATGATAACAAACAATAGTTTATCGATAACTTATTTTGTTTACATATCAAGGAATGGTTCAATACCTACTTACAATTACATGTAGTTCAGATTCCGTTGCAGAGCATAGATTTAGAACCTTGGAATTGTTAAGTATGGCTACTGAAGGCACAAAACATGGACAACTTTTGGCAATTTTGTTAGAATTATTATCTACACCAGGAAAATTAGACTTTGACTTTGAAAAAATTCCGACAAAGGTGAATTTTAGTTTGGTGCTTAACTTTGACGTCCAGCACGTCCTAAAAAGTACCCTAATTTTGGATTGTAGCTTAACTTTAAGGGGAGAACTTTAAGGGGCAAATTCACTTTATTGCAATTTACTTCAAAAATATAATTTCTTTTGAAAAAAATTGAAGCCATCAATTGTTCCTCATTTTATACTATACAAAAAAAATTCAGAGACCATCAATAGGTTGTTAGAAAAATGGTCCCAAAGATGGGGTGTAGCAAAAATAACGTTTTTCGATATGGCCAACGTTTTTTTATTGTTTATGTTAAGAAACTTATTTTCTATACCATCATATAATCGAAGGTCCTATAACTTTAAAACCTAATTGCACCTATTCCACCCATTAATTAGTTGGTTTCTTATTCAGCACACACACTGTTTGTAGATAAACCATTAAGCCTGTTATACATTTTTATATACATTTTTTCTTAATCTTTGGTAGGTAAAAGATAATGCTGCCAATGCTAACTAAGCTTTATCGTAAATCTAAATCGTAAGTCCAGTCTTGTAAGCTGCTAGTTTGCAAGACTTTATAGCCAGTCGACTATTCTTGTGCCCCTGCACACGTACCGATCGATCGTACGATGTCCTGTTTAACAAGTGCAATACCGAACGGTCACAGATTTTTTTTTGATATATTGCGAGACCCTATGGTATACAGTTCTGTGTCTATATTCAAAAATGAAGCTCTTGAACTAAGCTTTCAAACGTAATATATGTAGTTTGTGGACTCTTGACGCACAACTACTCAAATTCATTTAATCTGTTAAATCATTTCAATATTCTGCCTAAACCCAATGGCTTACAGCCTTATGTCCATACAAAAAAGTGATGTACTAGGGCCAAGATTTTCAACGATATAATTATCTCATTCGTGGCCACTAGATAGACCAAAATGCCCATTCTCCTTTAATCTAAACATTTTATTGTGTTTTTTTCTATTTTCCAGAAAAATTATGCTCACAATCTTCATTTTTATTTTTTTCAGAAGCATTGAATTTATATAAATAAATAATTAGGTACCTTAATAATTACGCAAAATTTTGAAAGAAATGCAAATAATTTTTTTGTGTACAAATTGCTGAAAATAAATACAGCAAATAATATCAATATAGTTTTCTGCTCTGTTTCGAATTTTATTCAGATTTTAATTTATTTTTTTTTTTAACAATTTTTTCAGTGTATTCGTGTAGAAACGCATATTTTTTTTTGCAAAGTTCATGTTTATCTTAATTAAATAAATTTAAATTCAAAACCTTAATCTTGATTATCTGTTAAGGATTTTGGAAATTATAAATTCATTTCTTAACCTCTAATCAATTTCTTTTTATTAAATTTAAAAAAAATGTTGGCGTCTCACCTGTTAGATTGGTCAAAGAGCATTGTTGGGCAACATTTCAAAAGAGGGTTGGGGTAGTAAGTTGGTGACAAAAATCGGCTGACTCTTTGGTCGGCGATACACAAATCTATTTTTTTTCCTATTAGTATATTGTATTGTTTTTGGTTGCTATTTTTTTTAATTCTATTTGTGAAGCTTGTTTAGCATGTACAATTATGTATGATATATGAAAATAATTATTGAATAATAATCTTGCGAACTAAAAAAAAAGAAAGTTATACAGTTAAAGGCATCAGACCATTCATGTGTTTTCTTAAATAGATGTAATATGCAAATAATTCGGGTTAGCGTACTTTGAAAAGTCAGAAACCCACCCAAAAATCAAACTTCACATTTTCTTTATGCCTTAAAAATTTTGCGATTTTTAGACCAACCCGATATTTTTATCGAAAATGAAAAAGTGTCGAAAATTGACTAAAAAAAAGATAAGTAGGTACTTATTAAGTAGAGACTTATTACGAACAAGTCGAGAGGGCCCTCAATGCCTTTCCAAGGTATGATGTTAAAATCATCCTTGGGGATTTGAACGCAAAAATAGGTATTACGCAGGCACCCATAGTTTGCATGAGAACACTAATGACAATGGACTTCGAGTCCTAGAATTGGCAGCATCGAAAAACATGGTCGTTGCGAGTACCAGGTTCCCGCGTAATGATATCTACAAAGCCGCCTGGGTATCACCTGATGGAGTCACTCGTAACCAAATTGACCACGTGTTGATAGACCGTCGCCACTACTCGAACTTGATGACGGTACGAACGTACCGAGGTGCCAATATCGACTCGGATCACTATCTTGTTGGTATGGTTTTCCGAGGGCGGATTGCCTTGCGAAGACGTATTGCATCCGCCGATCAGGTTCGAATCAACACGGCTGCACTGCGCAACGAAAACGCCAGTAACACCTTTGGACATGCGTTAGGACTCGCCCTAGAACAACTCGATCCAGGGAGAGTAAGTCCTGGAGCCAGTATGCTGGGCGTAGATGAGAAGTGGACACGCCTTAAAAACACTGTCATTAGTACTGCCAATTCCATCTTAGGCAGCAGTCGTAGAAATCGGAACGACTGGTTTGATGATCGTGCTAGCTATCGATTGAACCTCAGAATGTTGCGTACCGAGCAATGCAACAATCTCATAGAACGCGGGCACGCGAAGGTGAATATAAAGAGCTCAGAAGAATAGAAAAACGGCTTCACAGACAGAAAAAATCAGCCGGGGAGAAGAACATGATCTGTGAGCTAGAAAGAAGCCGAGAGCGAGGTCCGCACCAGGCGCGGAAGTTCTACCAATCCGTCCGAAACATGACGCAGTACACACCACGCTGCACTTACTGCAAGGACGGAGAGGGAAATCTGATCACCGATCCCCAAAGCATACTGGAGCGATGGGAAGTGTACTTTAATGAATTGCTAAATGGTCAGCTCACTGCAGAAGTAGAGGCTCCACTACTTCAAGAAGAATACCCTATGTTACCGTCACCAAGCATAGAAGAGGTTGAGAAGGCTATAGCCCGGCTTAAGAAAAACAAACCCCGGGAGCCGATCGCATACCAGCCGAACTATGCCACCACGGCGGGCCAGCCTTACGCCAAGCAATTCATGATATTCTAGTGCACGTATGGGGGCAGGAAGAAATGCCAGAAGACTGGCGAAAAGGTATAATTTGCCCCATACATAAGAAAGGAGATGTCACAACGTGCAGCAATTATAGAGGTATCACGTTGTTGAGTACCGCCTATAAGATACTCTCCTCTATCCTACAAGAACGCTAAAACCATAATCGGCCAATATCAGTATGATTTCATTCCAGGCAAATCAACAACTGATCAGATCTTTACCCTCAGGCAGGCGATGGAAAAATGTCTAGAATTTAACATCCCAACATACCATCTGTTTATAGACTTTAAGTCCGCCTATGATAGCATAGCCAGGGTAGAACTTCATAAAGCCATGAGAGAATTCGGCATCCCAAATAAATTGACACGACTTTGTAGGTTGACCATGACCAACGTAACAAGCCAAGTAAAAATAGCCGGATTGCTATCCAGACCAATCAACATCTTTAATGGACTCCGACAAGGGGATGGTTTGGCCTGCCTCCTCTTCAACCTGGCGTTGGAGAAAGCAATCCGTTATTCTGGAACGGCAACAAGAGGGACCATCGTCAACAGGTCCAGCCAGATACTGGCTTACGCAGATGACATTGACATCATCGGAAGAACCAAACAAGCTGTACACGATTCCTTCATCCAGATCGAGCAGGCGGCACAAAATCTGGGGCTGCACATTAGTGAAGGTAAAACAAAGTACATGGTGGCGTCGAATGCGAGAAGAACAGTTGGTCAAACAATTAAGGTAGCGGAGCACGAATTTGAAGTGGTGAAATCCTTTAAATACCTTGGGTCAATAGTAGCAGCCGATAATAATATAGAAGAAGAAATACGCGGGCGGCTGCTCAATTCCAACAAAGCCTACTATAGTCTGTCAAAGCTCTACAAATCCAGAAATCTCACCATAACTTCAAAACTGCTGCTGTACAGGACCATGGTCCTGCCAGTACTCACGTATGGATCCGAGACTTGGGTGCTTAGCAAAAGACACTCCTACCTCTTATCATGAATTGTACGCAATCTACCTTGAAGCAGGCATAGTGACAAAAATTAAGCTCGGTAGACTCCGGTGGGCAGGGCACCTAGCTCGCATGAGTGAAGAGGACCCTGCTCGGAAAGTCTTTTGTGGTACATTCTATGGTAGACGGCAGCGTGGTAGACCATGCTTGCGCTGGAGAGATGGCGTAGACCAGGACGCCCGAAGCCTTGGGGTGCGCAACTGGATGGCGTCGGCTCAAGACCGGGATAGGTGGAGAGACTTGTTGAAGGAGGCCAGGACCGAACCCCGGTTGTCGAGCCGATGATGATGATGATGAGGTACTTGTATCAATAAAAAATTGCATTAAAATTTTCTGATGGCTAATTTTTTTTTTTGTTACTTTTCAAAAGACATAGTTTTTCCTTTTTAAAACGGTTAATATCCTGATGTTTGGTGAATTACTAAAAAAACATTTGTTTTCCAATTTTTGACTATTAAACATAGCATTTTAAATATTTTTTTAAGACTTTTTACATACATACATATACTATACATAGTATGTACTTACATTAAAAACCAATTCAATTCAATTCAATTAATTCAAAGTAATGTACAAGTAAGACTTAGTCTTTTATAGTACTTAAATATACGGATAGATATAATTACATAATTTCAGATTAATGCCTGAATATTATATACATATTTACAACATAGATTATAGCTTCTTAAAGAAAGTAAAGTTTTTTTTTTTTTATTTTTTTTTTTTTTTTTTGTATAATATTTAATAATTTAATTTGTGTTAGTCTTAACCTAAATTTATTAAATTTATTAACCTGTTTATTTCATTTTTCTATTAGGAGTTATTTGATAAGTATTCTAACGATTTAGCGAAAATACGAAGTGACTGCATTTTTGAAGTTTGCCATTACAATTATGTTCTTAATAGTTACTGGAAGAGAATTCCATAGCCTTTCCGCATAAACAATAAAGAGCCGTGAAGAATTCAGGTAGTTGAATCTTGGTACTAAAAGATTTATGGTTCTACTGGATTGTGCAAATTGTAGTTTTTTATAAATATATAATGGTGATTTTAGCTGTATAATTTTATGCAAAAATATACAACATCTTGCATCAAGGAATTGCTGCAGTGAGCATCCAAGGACCAGTTTATGATAATGCGATATGTGTTGATAACTTCGCAGACCATACACATACCTTATCATATCATTAAAAGCTACAAGCAGTTTATGATAACAATTCGAAGCAGGCCTGCAATAGACCACATTTGCGTAGTCAATTAGGGGTACTAGCAGAGTTCTTATGAGTCTCAGCCTTGTGTTGACAGGAGTTATATTTGAAAATGGCCAGAGTCTTCGTAGCACGGCATAAATTCTCCCTACTATATAATTAATATGGTTTTCCGCTGACAGGGACTTATTAATTTTGAAGCCAAGACTAGTGACAGTATCTACAAAATGAAGTTGAGTTTGGGAAAGAAATATTGGAGGCAATAGTGAAGTATCATTATATTTTTTAGATATGCCTATAAGTTGAGGCTTGGTCGGATTTAGAGTAAGACCATTGTTGATGGACCAGTTGGATATAGCATTGAGATCTTCATTAATCCTGCAAATCAAATCATCCTGTAGACCAATCGGCCGTGATAAATAAATTTGTACATCGTCTGCATAGAGATGTAGCAGTACACTTGAACAAACATTAGGTAGATCATTAATAAATATGCAGAATAATAAAGGCCCTAATATAGAACCTTGCGGAACACCCATATGTATGCTCAGAGACTCAGATTCTATTTGACCAAACTTAACTTTTTGGCAGCGATTGTACAAATAGCTCTCAACTAGGCGCACAGCTCTGTCATGAAAACCAAAATAGTACTCTAGTTTCTTGCAGAGTATTTTATGGTTTACTCTGTCAAAAGCCTTTGAGAAATCCAGCAGACAAAGAACAGTAATATTATCCAAATCATATTCAAACCTAATATCATCAAGGACATATCGAATAAAAAAATAAACCTCCTAGCCCTTTACGTTAAGAATATAGTTTTTCAACCCTTACGTACATTTGCCCCATTTCGCCTAACTTACTATTAGAATTTCAAAAAAATTCGGTATTAGTGCTCAACTTCAAAAAAAATTCCAAACAAATAAACAAATATAAATGAATTAATAAGAAAATTAATTCATAAAAAACAATTGGTGGTAGTGCCTATAAGTTGTTGTTGTTGTTCACAAAAATTCAATGAAATTGAGGGAATAAAGAATGGTCAAGTCTAATAAACTGACATTCTATGTACAAGTAGTACACTTAAAAAAATAAACAAACCGATGATGTTTTTTAAAACTTCCTAAAGCTACACACATACCTACCTAACTACTCTTAAAAAAACATATTTCAATCCAACCTACATACTCGTTCCGATATACATACAATACATACATGCATACATATGATAAGTACATTCAAAAATCGAATCGAAATCTTGCCGGAAAATTTCAACTCAAATAAATAAAGAATTCCTACCTACCTGCCCCAATAATAAACTAAAATATACCTATCTACATTTTACTTTGTATATTTACTTTGTTTTCATATACAAAGCATTTTATAAACACGTACACTTACTTTTCTTTCTCGCACAAACCGAAGAAAAAAATGTATTCGTATGTAGGCAAGAAAAAAAACAGAACAAGCAAAAAATTCTGTCAATGAAGAAACTAGAAAAAAATGGATTTTCTCCCTTACTCTTTTGGAGCCTTATGAAAAATACAAAATCTCGTTTCTTCTGCTGTAAACATACAATTCTCCACTCCAGCCAACAGCGCCACCAAACAACAACGTGTCCTCCTAAAAAGTTTTCACCATGAGAGTACTATAGTTTTCATATACATACAAAGCTATAGTTTTCATATACAAAGCTATTATGGAACACGATTTTTTCTATTGGGTCCGCCTCACTTGGTGGCGTTGCAGCAGCGAAATATAGGATTGGAGAGTTCGGAATGATCATTGAATAAGAAATAGAGGAAGAGGCTTTTGGCACATATACAGTGTACGTGAGTGAAGTACATTGAATAAGAAATAAAAAATTTTGCCTTGTTGAGAGTTAGTGTTGTGAAGTAGAAAGATTTTAAAAAAGTGAAAAACGTACTACAAAACTAATAAAAAAGTGAAATAAAAACCAATTTGTGTTGAAAATTAAAGCATATTATTACTAAAATATAAATCAAAATGAGGTGCTGCGTGAAAAGTTGTAAAAACTTGTATAACCGGAAAAACAAAAAGTTTTCATTTCACAAGTAAGTCTTGGCTCATATTCCACAAATAGTAACTTAAAGTGATGTTATTTTGGTAAATACGTTATCTTAGAATACTTTTATATTGTTATTTCATGGTATTTTAAGATAAAAATAGTAATATTGTTCAAAATAAAAATATACTTTAATCATGTTGCACAAATGAACTTGTAATGTCAAATTAGAAATTTTAGTACAGGGACGGATAGGTTTTTGTCGGTGATGGCAAGGCGCTAAGAAACGTTAAACGCCCGTAGTGCAGTTATTTTTCCGCGGTTTAGTTTTGGAAATATACTACGTATTTTCAATATTTCTTCGATTGTCCATGTCTATCGTGTCGGTTTTGTATCTTCGTTTCGTCAAGAAGTATTTGTGTCCAGTTGTGATGATTTTAATTAAGTAAAAAAAGCTCTACTACTTTAATAATTTTCAAGATTTCCGAAAGATGAATGGAAAGCACCAAAGTGGATGAAAATTCTTGAGTTGAACTTAGAACTAAATTGACAAAAACAGTTCACTTCAGGAGAATGTAACTATCTATGTATTAAATAAATTGTGATTTCAAATTATGCATTTGAATAAGGAAAATATCTGTGATAGTTTTTTTCTTCATTAAAATTATACATAAAACTAAAAACTATATTTTCATTTATCCATTTAAAATTTTCAGGTTCCTGTAAGAGGTAAGTTTAATTTTATTACTTCAAGTGTACTTTATTCGATATTATAATCCAGCCAGAAATAAATCAAAAAAAACTCATTCAATTATTTATTTGATCGAATAAATTTAACCAAATTAAAAAAGTTTTTTTTCTTTTAAGGCTTACAGTAATAGCTATGCTCCTTTGTATGTGAATAAGTATTTCTGAGAAAATGGAAATCATATTCCAGTACTTCTAGCTACACATATTTTTACTAAACCACCCAAAAAAAAATTTAGCAAAATATTCCTTTCGGCGTCCCAGCAAATAGCCGTCTACCTTCACTCCAACCCTGTGCCAATGCATTTGTGTTTGTGTAACTCACACAATAATTATGAAAACTACTTCACTTTTTTCTCGATATGCCTCTTCCTGTACTTCTTATTCAATGGGAATGATGATATGCAACAAGAATATAGAATAGGTAGTCAGAGTGAAAGGAATTATTATTTGTAATTTTGACAGTTGCTGACAACAAATAGACAGAGTAAGGGAGTTAGATGAGCCAGCTGATGGTTGCATGGCAACAAGGGGAAAATGAAAAGAATTTATTGGGCTGTGGATTTATTCAACGGTTTTTTTTTGCATTTTTCATATATGTAGAAGTATAGATATAGCCATTGTATATAAATTTGCATAGTACTATCATCAGCACGTTCCACCACGTCGGCCCCAAGCGATCACAGCGCATACTAATTTTTTGGTTGCTGTTTCTGTGTATATACAAGTGCGCCCTCAGACGACCACAGCGCACAACTCAAAAATCATCGTGATGATAGTACTATAAGTTTTATATACAATGGATATAGCTACATTATTTTCAAATAATTTCGTATATTTTATTTGATTTTGTGAGATTTGAGATATTATGAGAGCTATGTTCATTGTATATAAATTTGCATAGTACTCTCATGAACACGTCGGCCACCTAGCGGTCACACCCCTAACTAATTTTCTGGTTGCTGTTTCTGTGTATATATAAGTGCGCCCTCAGACGACTACACCCCACAACACAAAAACCATCGTGATGATAGTACTATAGAGTTGGGTAGTTCCGGACCTGTATAGTTCCAGGAACTATATCTTCTGTCGGAATGATTCCAGTTCATTCCGGAATCTAAACACTAACATTAAGTACTATAGTTTTCATATACAAAGAGAATACCTACCTACCTGCCCCAATAATAAAGTAAAATATACATATCTTCAATTTATAAACACATACACATACTTTTCTTTCTCGCAAAACCGAAGAAAAAAATGTATTCGTATGTAGGCAAGAAAAAAAACAGAACAAGCAAAAAATTCTGTCAATGAAGAAACTAGAAAAAAATGGATTTTCTCCCTTACTCTTTTGGAGCCTTATGAAAAATACAAAATCTCGTTTCTTCTGCTGTAAACCTTCAATTCTCCACTCCAGCCAACAGGCAGCGCCACCAAACAACAACGTGTCCTCCAAAAAAATTTTCACCATGAGAGTACTATAGTTTTCATATAAAAAGCTTGTACAGAATTGTACTATACGTATTTGGTTTTTGTCAACTATGTACCTTGCCAAATTTCATGTTTTACAGAAACATTTATATTTATTTTCTTGCAAGTAATAGAATTAGACTATACATACCTATTTGTTTTTTGTCAATAAAATGCATATTTTTATATCTTTTTTTATTTCTTTTTTATTGGTAGGTACATGATATTCTTTTAATTTCTCAATTCTGAAGAAATTACCATTATACCTATATATAACATTATATATAGATATACTCTTTTACTAAGCATTTGGAAGAAGCATATCTACTGTATTTGTTTTTCTGTGATAAAACAATAGGAAATCAAAGTTTTATGATTCTTGTTGTTTTTTCAATAGATTTTATTGGCATGAAATCATTTTAATTTTTTAAATAGTAAGATATATGACCGTTTTAAAAATCAATTCAAATAATTTATTCAACATTTTTTTTTTGTTAATAATTGTTTTGCTGATGAAAATAATTTTTTCGCAAAAATTTTTTCAAAAAATGCTTAAAAAATTTACATAGGTATTTGTACCAAAATTTGAAAAGTTTAGAAAAAATTTTTTTTAAGAATCCAAAAATTTAGAAAAAAAAATTGAAAAATTTTAAAAAATAAATTTAATAAATTTTGAAATAATTTGTGAAAAAAATTGAAAAATTTGAATAGTTTGTAAAAAAAAATTTAGAAAAAAAATGAGAAATTTAGAAAAAAAAACTTGAAAAATGTAAAAAATGAATCTAAGAAGTTTAGAGATAATTTGTGTAAAAAATTGAAAAATGAGTATAAAAATTTGAAAAAATGAGAAATATAGAATAGAAATTTGAAAAATTCAATTTGTGAATAAAATTGAAAAATTAGTATAAAAATAGAAATTTAAAAAGTTTTGAAAAAAAATTTAGAAACAGAAAAATATGTAGAAAAAAATTGAGAAATTTAAAAAAAAGTTTTAAAAATTAAAAAAAAAATTTGTTCACTTTTTTTAAAGATGTAGGGTAGAGGTGTCAACAGTGGATCAATTTTTACGTTTTGTGCTGTTAAGCTCTCATTTATAATAGCAGCCATTCCTTTTTTTTTCCACAGCTTTTTCAACATTTTTTCTTTATTTTAATCACAAAGTTTCAAAACTTTATTAATTTTAAGAAGGTAAAAAAAATATTTTTAATTCATCTTACGATATGATCCACTGTGTACTCTGGGTGTACACAGTGAATCAGTGCATGGTACACAGTGAATCAAGGTTTTTTTTTAATAAAAACATTTGTTTTTTTAATATTTAATTTTTATTTATTATTCCAAATATATGCCGGTTTTTTTAAATGCATTCACTATTGATGTCGGCGTCATTGTCTTTTGGTATGCCTCACCAATTAAAGCGCCCACATCATAAATTGTTACCGGGTGACCTGGATGCCTCATCATCCAGGAATCCATGCTCGCGTTATAAACACTTTTGAATGGCTTAAAGGGACCCACATCGAGAGGCTGAGTTTTGTGGGATGAGTGAGGTGGTAGGGTTAACATAGTTACGCCGTTTTTTTTTGCCAATTCTAACGATTCAATTGAGAGGTGAGACTCATGGTTGTCAAGCAATAACAGCGAAGGATTTTCCTTAGATGAACAACTGTGCTTAATAAAGTGCCTTATTACTTCTGGAAAGAGTTCTGAATTCATCCATCCACTAGGTGTAGCCAAACCCAAAGTACCTGGAGGTGTGCCTATGTAAGAGTAAATTAAAACAAAATAAAAATAGGTTAAAGATTTTTGTTTGCATATGATGTCATTCTTGCAGTTAGGCTGCTACCGTCAGTTACATTTATATGGTTAATAGGTTAAAAGGTAAATACGTAAATATTTCTTACCATGAAGCATGTGGTTTTTAAAGTTTTTTCGAGGAAAAACAATTACGGGAGGAAGCGCTATTCCAATAGCACAAATTATTGCACATGTTGTTGACAATGTGCCTCTTTCCCCGCTGGTTACTTTCGATACGCATCTTATACCTTTCGGGGCTAGGATTTTGGGTGGCTTTTGAACTGTTGTAGTTGCAGTTTCGTCCAAATTGTAAATTCTTGTCCCGTTGGAAAAATTCGGATGTCTTTTCAAAACAGTTTCCAAATTTTTAAAATATATATCAACATTATGTTTGTTGAACCCTGTTGCCCGCGCTAAACTGCAGCTCTCTGGAATTCTCAAGGAGACATCTGGGTGCCGGGCTCGAAAACCTTTGAGCCAGTCAACGCCTGCTATCTCGTTCTTTGTCCAGCTCTCGGGAACTTTAATTTTATTTATCTGTGCTGTTTCATACGCCAACTTTCGGCAATCAACGTTTGACAAGCCGTAAAACAGATAAGCGGTTTCTTTTAAGTAAGTTATGAGCGTCTGCTCTTGGTCGTTGGTAAAAACTTTATTCACTTCATAATTGGGAACAAGTCTTAAGTTTGTTTGCTCTGAATTATTTTTGTTTTTTATATAGTAACGATATAATGTTGCAAAAGCTAAATTTTTGCATTTCGCAGCGTTTCTAATACTTTTTCCTTCTTTAATCAAATCCAGAGCAGCTTGCATTTGCTCCGAAGAATGCGAACCCACTTTTCGACCGGTTTTTGTACGTGCCATATCAAACTGCAAAAAAAAATCCATACCTAAACAAAATAGGAAAACAATCAACATGTAGGTACACAGTGGATCAGTGATTCACTGTGTACCACTCTCGATTGATTCACTGTGTACCATGTGGCCATTTTAACAAAAACACATTAAAATTGTGTATAATATATCACCAAAGTAAACAATTTGACAAAAATTATTATGTCTATGTAACCAGAAACACAAATATTTAACTCCAATGAAATTACAATGAACACTTTTTTAATGAGATGAAAAAACAAATAGCACAAAAAAATTACTTACCAACTCAGAAAACACAAACACGCGAACACAACCAACCACGATCAAGAGATCACGCAGACTGATGGTTTGATGCGAAGATATGTTGAGGGATGTTCTTTTCTCGTTTTCAGATTCATTCAAAAATAAAAAGAGACATTGTGAGAGAGAGTGATTCACTGTGTACCCTGATTCACTGTTGACACCTTTACCCTACCCAGTTAATAATATTTTTTTTTCAATCAGTTCTTGATCGAATTCTAAAAATTTGAAGTTGTGATAGTGATAGTTTTCGAAAACAAAATACAAATTGTGAAATTGAAAAATGTTATTTTTTAATGTTTTGTCGTTCGAAATAGATGGAAGCTTGATTTTAATTATTAAAATGTTCCCTAGTCATAGATAATACCCTCTATGCCATTCAAAATTTTCATATTTGACTAATTTTTGTACGTATAAATGAAAAACAAAAAATACATCTAAAAGGCTATTTTTTTCAATTTTTGCTAAAACTTAAAATTGTTTTCAGGATTATATAGTAGACATTATTTATGACTGGAATACGTTTAAATTAATAAAATCGTACAAGAACTTTTGAAATAAAAGCTTATCATAATCACCAATTTGAAAAATTTTATACGATTTTCATTGAAATTCCTATAAGTGTAAGATAAAAAATGTCATCATTTCAAATCTACTTGTTCGATTTGGATCATTCAAACGTTTCCTAGTCATAAATAATGCCTTCTACTTGATTCCATAAAAAAAAGTATTTAAATAAAAAAATGCAAAAAAATCCAATATTTGACTCATTTCGTCATGTTAATCGTATGTAACAGTATCTGATAATGGGAAAAAAATATTTCTGTATGGCTATTTTTTTAATTTTTTCTTCAAATCCAAAATGGTTTTTAATAACGGTAACAATACTTAAATTGTAACTCAGAACCTTTTCAATCATCAAAATCGAGCAAGAATTTTTGAAATCAAAGCTTATCATAAGCAACACTTTCAAAAATTTCATACCATTTTCCTTGAAATTCTTATAAGTGTTACTTAAGAAACGTTATTATTTCAATAATACTTGCCCGATTTTAATGATTGAAACGCCCCTAAGTCACAATTTATGTCATCTATGCGTTTCTTTAAAGAAATTTTAACAGACACAAAAAATGACAAAAAATTTTATACATAACTCATTTCGTCAGCTCAGTGCAGTACCCAAGAATGGACAAAATTATTTAAAATTGTCGTTTTTTTATATTTGTGCCAGGTTTCAAAACAGGTTCGATGAGCACATAAAAGCCATAAAATATAAGTGCTGTACGCTTAAATTATTAAAATTAAACAAAAAATCTTCAAATGCAAGCATATCATATGCAGCATATCATAATATGTATCTCCCATACAAATGTTATGAAAAACACGTTCTCATAAATCTAAAAATTTGTTTTTGGCATTATACTTACGTAATATAAAAAATCCGACAGTAAGAATTAGAAGTTCCTGGCTTCTAATCTTAAGTCAGCCGTTTTTAATAACTTTGAATCTGAAAAAAATAAAATAGCATTTCGTATTCTTTTCCACATCACCCAATGGGGTAGAATACTAGACGCGTTTTTTTTAACGAGGTTCCCCAGTAGGCCTGCCTCCTAAATACTACATGCAACATGCTAAGTTATTTTAAAAACTTTAATTACTAAACTACAAAAATATTGCACTGTTGAACTACTCAAATTTTAAACTACATACTTAAAAATACTAATGCACTAGAACTACAACTATTGAACCTAGTACGCGTACATTCACTGTACAACTAGAACTACAACTAAAAATACATACCAAGAAATACTAAGGAAATAAATTTTTATAAATAGAAAAAAAAATAATCACCTCGATTACAGAATCCGAAAAATTTTATTCCCGCGAACTTGACTCGATCCACACTCAACTCACTTACGCGATAAATAACAATCATAAAATCCGCCGGAAGATCAACATTACCGTTTCTTCAAACTTCCTTATCATTTTCAAACTTTCTTATCGATGCTGAAAGTTTTTGACCTTAAATTGGTATGTGAACGCTAAATTTCCTGGTTCGAGTCACGACTCTCTTGTTTGGGTGCATGCCTGTACTAAAAATCGCTATACGATAATGGAGACAGAAACACAAGAATGCTTGGTATGGATATTTGTACTGAACACCAATAAAATTAATTAATTAATTATTTAATGACAATTTTACCATTTTCTCGAATTGGAATCTATTTGTTGTTCTTTTTCTGCAAAAACATCAAAACTATAATCTAAAACTCAAATGTTAAACTTACTTTTTCAAGCTTTCCATTTTTGTATTTTGTTGCATACGCAACAACTTTGGTGCGGATTTGAAATGCCAAAATTTATATGGAGTTCGGATGGACTGAGTATTTCATAATAGAATAAAAATTAAACTACGTTACCGACATTTATGAAGGTTCTTGCGACGGATTCTGTAATAGTAAAAACTGAAAAAAATTGTCGGAAGCCATCCGCAGACCATTCATCGGATTCTGTAATCGAGGTGAATATAATAATAAAAAACGACCTGAAAAGATGGAGAATATGAAGTCTGATCAGGAACGACGCTGATCAGGAAAAGTGGTGGACTTGGAGAATGAGTCTGATCAAGAACGACGCTGATCAGGAAAAGTGGTGGACTGGACTGATGGACTGGACGGCGATGGCGAATAAGTCTGATCAGGAACGACGCTGATCAGGAAAAGTGGTGGACTTGGAGAATGAGTCTGATCAGGAACGACGCTGATCAGAAAAAGTGGTGGACTGGACGGATGGACTGGACGGCGATGGCGAATAAGTCTGATCAGGAACGACGCTGATCAGGAAAAGTGGTGGACTTGGAGAATGAGTCTGATCAGGAACGACGCTGATCAGGAAAAGTGGTGGACTGGACGGATGGACTGGACGGCGATGGCGAATAAGTCTGATCAGGAACGACGCTGATCAGGAAAAGTGGTGGACTTGGAGAATGAGTCTGATCAGGAACGACGCTGATCAGGAAAAGTGGTGGACTTGGAGAATGAGTCTGATCAGGAACGACACTGATCAGGAAAATTAGCTCAATTGAACAATTAGATGAGGAAGAGGAGTAAGTTTGATCAGGAACGACGCTGATCAAGAAATTTTTAAACAAGAATTATGAAGAGTGAGGTACGACAATTTTAAATTTAAATAAATGGGATCTTGTCTTTGATACTTTTATTTGTATTTCTAATTTGCAGGATGATAAGTCCGATCAGAACAAATTTTATCATTGTTTCCTGGTGTTCAATTGAGCAGCTTGCTGTTGGGACTTTAACTTTCCTCTTCATGATTTGATCCAACCATGTTTCAGCAATTTTTTCTAAAATGTTATTCTTTGCAAAGTCATTTTTGCAAATTTGGTCTAGAAAGTTGACAGTGTCTTCAAAACGGATTGAAGGAACTGTCAGCTTTCCATAGTCTGAAGTTGTGGCTTCTGTTTGATAAGCTCTAAGCTTAATAAGCATTGTTTGTTCCCTTTCTTTGTTAGTGTCGCCTTCATCAACCAAAAATTTGGAACAAACCTCACAACTCAGCTTCTTTTTTAATTTTGCTGCTGCAAAACCAGCGTAGTATGCAGCACCTGCTTTTTGCAGTTTCGTGGACAAATCTGTTTGTCCTTCTTTTTCCACGTTGGATTCATCGCCACCTTCTTCCTCTATTACATCCTCAAAAACGAAGTCTGCGTGGGTTGATTCAGGTTCAGCCACTTCTTCCGTGAAAGACGCTCCCTCCAGTAGTGGTTTTGCCCCTGAATCTTCGTAGCCCGAATTTTCAGCTGTTGTCAAGTGCTGAAAAATAATTTGTTTCAGATCCCTAATGAATCTCCAAGTGGAAGGTTCCCTCTCATATGACCCTCTATTGCAACGCAGCATAGAAAACAAATTTTCTGCCATATCTGTATTTAGATGTGCAAGCAGAAAATAAGTTTGCTTGTCGCTTTTGTTATGTTTCCACATCAATTCGATTCCCAAAAGGGTTTGTTGTAGCCCGATGAAGCATGTAATGACTTTCCTTTGGCCACTGATTCTCCACGTCGATATCCAGTGTCTTGCTGCTATAAGACACTCCAGTATGTCTGTATCCTCTGATATTGGGATTTCTTGAATATAGCTGCCCAGAATTGAAATTGTCAAAAAGGTCGTTCATTTTATTAAAAAATGTAGCTGTTGACTCAGCCACTTTCTTTTCTTCAGGCGTCTTAAAGCAACCTGCGCTTATTGCAAATAAAATGCCTGTAGCCACCTTAGCACTAAAAACTTGCGTTGCTAACTTGACCGATAACTTTTCATTCCGGTCAGGTTGAATATGGGCCCTAGCAAGCTTGTAGAAGACTTTAAACTTGTCTTCATCCGCTTCAAACATCTTCTTTAGGATCTGCCAGTCAACAATTTCATCATCCCCAACTTTAATTCTATACTTCAGCAATGTATTTCTCACACTCTTGAACATATGTGGATAATCATAGAGCAAGAAAACTCTATGATTATCTACATCAACATATGGATTTGTCTTCAAGAATGGAGTTAATTTCATGTATGCTGATACGTTAGCAGGTCCTCGGTCACAGCTTGTTGCGACAACATTAAGTCCACATTTGATTATTTCTTTGATGATTTCGATAATCATCTTTGACAATATTTCGGCTTTTGGAGATCCAACGTAGTATACGATGGTCTGCTTCCAATTTTTATTCAATCCTCTAAGTGTGAAGACCATTACCTTATTTACTATGGTTGCTTGCCGTCCAAATTCTCCAAAATCCGTGTATCCGTAAATTATATCATCTTTTATATTGTATTCTAATTCCTTTTTGACGCTCATTTCATCAAAAAGGAGAACACATTTTTTATCAGTCGCCGTCATGTCTTTTGCTTTATTTGTTAGCAAATCTTTAATTCTAGTGCTAAATCCTGTTGGCAGGCGTATTTCAGAATGCCATCGATAGATAGTACTTACCGATGGCAGTTTGAACCCTGAGCTAATCATAAATGAATAGCATGCTGGAGACTTGAAGAAAATTTTAAGAAACAGGTCTCTTTCCTTAGGTCCCAATGCGTGTTCGATTTATGGAATGATTGAGCGAAAATGAAAGTTTGCAGCTCCTCTGAAAATCCTTCCATATGCCTATCAAGACCGTTTCTTAAAATATATTCCGGGTCACACGCTTTTTTAATAGGCGTTTCAAAAATAGACTGTGGAATGTATGCCGCACGATCTACCTTTGGAATCGGTGCCTTTTTGTACGTATAAAATCCAGGCGAAGGGAATTGTGAGGGAGAAATATGTGATGAAGGGGCTACTTCAGGGATGGAATAATCCCTGATGTAGTTAGTTGAGGAACTTGCAGCCAAATTCTTGAGGGATAAGGTTGGACTGCAAGTTGCCAGTGCCTGTAAAGGCACTGGTAGAAGTTGGGATGTAGGAGGCCGTAAAGGCGCAGAAACCTAGGACGCAGAAGTAACAGTGGAAGATGGCTGCTTCCGGGTCCTGGATGTCTCCATTAGACGAACGCATGCTCTATCATTCGAAATCTCGGAGCAAGAAAAATATCCGCAGAAGAAATTGGAAATGCGTATTTGCTCAGAGATTTAAAAGTTGATTTTATTTGCATGTTTTTTGCATGAAAATGTTCCTCACACATTTTTGCTTTTTTGGGTAAAGCATTTATGTTTGCAACATTTCCATGCTTAAGCCAAACCTCCCTTCTGTGGTCATTTGGCAGTTTAAAAAACGAAACACTGCTAAATACCACTTCTTTATTTGTACACCCAGCGTAGAAGCAAAAACCCATTGTTATTGTTAGTTTTTTTTGTTATATTATTATTATTAAGGCCCCTATTATGACTCGCGAGTCGAACGTTCGTCTTAAGTCGAACGATTTAGCGAATTACTCTAGTCGAGGTATTGCTAAAAGCAAGCTTCAACATTCGCCTTTCAAAGTCACTTAGAATTGCAGTTCGACTGATTTTGACAGATAAAGGCGAACATTCGCTAAAGATAATACAATGACTTTTCAATTCGCCAAATTTTTTGACATTTGAGGCGAATGTTATTAGGCGAGTCGCAAACGGTAATGCCAAAAAGTCACATTCGACACATTTTTCGCGTGACTCGCGAGTCATAATAGGGGCCTAATATAAATAATTATATAAACAAGTAAAAAAAACAAGTATTCTAAAAATAAGGTTTAAATTGATAATAAAAATGTATTATTAAAATAAAAAATTATTATAAGAAATAAATATACCTTAAGTGGGTAATTATTTATTTTAAAATTTTTTTTAAATATATCTTTATATTTATATTTATATAAATATATATATATATCAATGTATCTAAAAATGTTTTTGAAAGAAAAATTATTTTTGATCTTTTACCAAAATTTTAAATTAACAAAATTCCTAACATGTGCGAAAGCACCCTATGATTTGAAATTTAAAAAAAGTCTAGGAATATACACAACAAAATCTTTAATTACAAAGAAAAAAAGTCACTGATGACCTAAAATATTAACTAAATAGGTACTTTTGTTTATAATTATAACAATTAAAACCTCACTGCACTACAATAATAAATTAATAAATAAATAAATAATATACAAAAAATAGATAGGTAATTTTTTTTTTCAAAATGATTTAGTTTAAAAAAAAAACCTTTTCCTGGCAGGAAAATGGCAAAGCAGGTACAGTTGAAAGCACAACACTTATGTATTTCGAATTTAAGTTATTTTGTAGTTTTTAGAAAAACTTTATTGAAAAAATCACATAAATTCAAAAATCAAACCGCACTTGCAAAAAGCTTTCACTGTCACTACTGAATATAAATCAAAAGCAAAATCACCGGCAATTGAAAAAAGGTGGTGTTGCCACTTTTATAAATATTTGAGTAGTTGTAAAAACTTATTTGGTTTTTTTTAATTACATCGTTTTATAATAAATATGTATAATCAAAATTAAAAAAGGTTGTTTTAATATTCCAGGTTAATTCTCAAGAAATTACATATGTACATCGTTTTATAAATTTTACGTGAATTTTCAAAAAAATCACGTCACTTTCAAAAAACACATAGTTTTAATATTGCAGGTTAATTCTCAAGAAATAACATCGTTTTATAAATTTCAAGTGAATTTTCAAAAAAATCACGTTACTTTCAAAAATTAAATAACTTTACTATTCCAGATGAATTTCCACAGAATTATATCATTTTGTAGTTTTCACTTGAATTTTCAAAAAAAAAAACACGGAATTTCATAAACATGTAGTTTTCAAAAAACTTACTTAATTTTACTATTCTACGTGTATCTGCAAAGAATTATATCATTTTATAAATTTCATGTGAATTTTCAAAGAAACACGTAATTTTATTACTCACTGTTTTTATATTTTACGGGTGTTTCAAAATTCTGAAGAAAATTTCACTTGAATTTTCAAGTTTTAAACAAATTTAATTTTAAATACCACGTGAATTTTCAAAGAATTTAATAATTTTAAATTTTCACGGCGATTTTTATGTTTCTTAATTAGTTAAAACTTTCACGTGAATTTTTAAAGTTCTTAAGTAAATTCGAAATTTCACTTTAATTTTCAACACAATTTAATAATTTTAAAAATTAAAGTGAATTTAAAACAACTCCGATAACTCACGTTTCATGATTTCTATAACACTTTTCATACTTCTTCGTTTCTAAATTTAAATTATTAACTCAATTTTATTAAATTAATACAATTAAGTGTTTAAAGAAAAATTAGAAATTTTATGTGAATTTTTATAAGTGATTTAAAAAAATTTACGTAATTTGAATGTAACTTGAATTTTCAAAAAACCCAAGAAAATCTAAAATTTACTTAAATTTTCCATAGCAATAACATAATTTTAGTTTTCAGTAAACTTCAAATTTTATTTCGATTTTCAATAATTTTAAAATATCACGTATGTATTTATAAACAAAAAAAATCTAATTTCTGAAATCTACGTCAAATTAAAAAAATTAATATGATATTAAGAAATCCCTTTCATACTTACTTCAATTGTAAAAGAAAAAATAAAATTAAAATAATCTTAAAAATATTTCTCTATTTGCAAAAAGTGGCAACCCATTACCCTTTTGTTTGAAAAAATTTAAAACAAAACCGTTTTTTCTTCATGCATTTTCATTGCCATCAAAAGTCAAATAATTCCCCTTTGCAAGAAAGACAATGAAGAAAACAATCGTTGAGCCTTTTTTTTGACTCCCTTGAACTCCCATCAAATTTTTTTCCAATTTTATACAGCTTTCTCTATCCTCTGTTATTCTCTAGACATTCACATTTATTATTCTTTTTCTTTGTACTTCCCCTATTAATTACTCTACACTAATCTCCACTAAACGTAGGACTACTTTGCCGGGCCCGTTCCCCAGAGGTCGCGTCGTTCGTTCCTCTCCATAATAGTACTATGTAAATCTATATACAATGGTTCACATACCATTTTAAGGTCAAAAACTGTCAGCATCGATAAGAAAGTTTGAAAATGATAAGGAAGTTTTAAGAAACGGTAATGTAGATCTTCCGGCGGATTTTATGATTGTTATTTATCGCGTAAGTGAGTTGAGTGTGGATCGAGTCAAGGTCGCGGGAATAAAATTTTTCGGATTCTGTAATCGAGGTGATTGAGTTCGGATGGACTGAGTATTTCATAATCGAATAAAATTTTAACTACGCTACCGACATTTATGAAGGTTCTTGCGACGGATTCTCTAATAGAAAAAACCATTGAATAAGAAGTACAGGAAGAGGCATATCGAGAAAAAAGTGAAGTAGTTTTCATAATTGTGTGAGTTACACAAACACAAATGCATTGGCACAGGGTTGGAGTGAAGGTAGACGGCTATTTGCTGGGGCGCCAAAAGGAATATTTTGCTAAATTTTTTTTTGGGTGGTTTAGTAAAAATATGTGTAGCTAGAAGTACTGGAATATGATTTCCATTTTCTCAGAAGTACTTATTCACATACAAAGGAGCATAGCTATTACTGTAAGCCTTAAAAGAAAAAAAAAAAACTTTTTTAATTTGGTTAAATTTATTCGATCAAATAAATAATTGAATGAGTTTTTTTTTGATTTATTTCTGGCTGGATTATAATATCGAATAAAGTACACTTGACGTAATAAAATTAAACTTACCTCTTACAGGAACCTGAAAACTTTAAATGGATAAATGAAAATATAGTTTTTAGTATATTTTCCTTAGTCAAATACATAATTTGAAATCACAATTTATTTAATACATACATACATAGTTACATTCCCCTGAAGTGAACTGTTTTTGTCAATTTAGTTCTAATTGATAACTTTTCGT
Source organism: Syrphus vitripennis (assembly GCA_958431115.1). Lineage (NCBI taxonomy): Eukaryota > Metazoa > Arthropoda > Insecta > Diptera > Syrphidae > Syrphus > Syrphus vitripennis. The sequence goes on along the minus strand of OY288108.1, from coordinate 79,468,602 downwards.
TACTTCGTGATGCAATATAAAAAATATTGCTAAAAATATGTTCAGATAAAATTGGCATTGCAGAAGGAAAAAGTAATTTTTTTTTTCCTGGAGCAGATTTTATGAAGTCACATTCACGGAACTGACTTGAACAGACAAGGTATGAATACTTGATTTCATCCAACTCAAGAATTTCCATCCACTTTAGTGCTTTCCATTCATCTTTCGGAAATCTTGAAAATTATTAAAGTAGTAGAGCTTTTTTTACTTAATTAAAATCATCACAACTGGACACAAATACTTCTTGACGAAGATACAAAACCGACACGATAGACATGGACAATAGCAGCAATATTGAAAATACGTAGTATATTTCCAAAACTAAATCGCGGAAAAATAACTGCACTACGGGCGCTTAACGTTTCTTAGCGCCTTGCCATCACCGACAAAAACCTATCCGTCCCTGTACTAAAATTTCTAATTTGACATTACAAGTTCATTTGTGCAACATGATTAAAGTATATTTTTATTTTGAACAATATTACTATTTTTATCTTAAAATACCATGAAATAACAATATAAAAGTATTCTAAGATAACGTATTTACCAAAATAACATCACTTTAAGTTACTATTTGTGGAATATGAGCCAAGACTTACTTGTGAAATGAAAACTTTTTGTTTTTCCGGTTATACAAGTTTTTACAACTTTTCACGCAGCACCTCATTTTAATTTATATTTTAATAATAATATGCTTTAATTTTCAACACAAATTGGTTTTTATTTCACTTTTTTATTAGTTTTGTAGTACGTTTTTCACTTTTTTAAAATCTTTCTACTTCACAACACTAACTCTCAGCAAGGCAAAATGACAGATAGGGTTCACTTTTTTTTTTTTTTTTAATTTTAATACTTCACTCACGTACACTGTATATGTGCCAAAAGCCTCTTCCTCTATTTCTTATTCAATGGAAAAAACTGAAAAAACTGTCGGATTCTGAAATCCGAAAAATTTTATTCCCGCGAACTTGACTCGATCCACCTTTGTATATGAAAACTATAGTACTATCATGGCGAGTTTTTTTTAGGGTTGCAGAGGTCCTGGTGGTGGCGCTGCAAAATGTGAGGTGTAAAATTCGATTTGGGGAGTCTTTAAGCGTCGAAAATTGTTGGTAGGAGCAAGAGGAGACTATTTTTTGGATAATTGCATCCAAAAAATATCAATAAATATCATTTAAAACCTCCATAAGCTCTCCGCAAAAAAAAAAGAGTAAGGGTTGCATAGGTAAATTAGATGTCGCCCCATTCGACTTCCACCATGATAGTACTATAGTTTTCATATACAAAGGATCCACACTCAACTCACTTACGCGATAAATAACAATCATAAAATCCGCCGGAAAATTGGTATGTGAACGCTAAATTTCTTGGTTCGAGTCACGACTCGCTTGTTTGGGTGCATGCCTGTACTAAAAATCGCTATACGATAATGGAGACAGAAACACAAGAATGCTTGGTATGGATATTTGTACTGAACACCAATAAAATTAATTAATTAATTATTTAATGACAATTTTACCATTTTCTCGAATTGGAATCTATTTGTTTTTCTTTTTCTGCAAAAAAATCAAAACTATAATCTAAAACTCAAATGTTAAACTTACTTTTTCAAGCTTTCCATTTTTGTATTTTGTTGCATACGCAACAACTTTGGTGCGGATTTGAAATGCCAAAATTTATATGGAGCTCGGATGGACCTTTGTATATATAAACTATAGTACTATCATGGTGGAAGTCGAATGGGGCGACATCTAGTGTGTCTGCGCAACCCTTACTCTTTTTTTTTTGCGGAGAGCTTATGGAGGTTTTAAATGATATTTATTGATATTTTTTGGATGCAATAATCCAAAACATAGTCTCCTCTTGCTCCTACCACCAATTTTCGACGCTTAAAGACTCCCCAAATCGGATTTTACACCTCAAGTTTTGCAGCGCCACCACCAGGACCTTTGCAACCCTAAAAAAAACTCGCCATGATAGTACTATAGTTTTTATATACAAAGGTTTTCATATACAAAGTAAAAACTGAAAAAAACTGTCGGAAGCCATCCGCAGACCATTCATCGGATTCTGTAATCGAGGTGGTTAAGTTTAGGGGGTCTAGGACGCTTAGTTTAGCCACAAAATGCATTTAAAAATAAAAATTGTTTTTTCGTTAAAAAAAAATGTCTAAAAAAGAGGTAAAAAATAAGATTTTTTTTTATTGAAAGCACCTTGGGTGGGCCGCTTCGCTGGAGCTCAGGATTTTAACTCCCTCTTTGGGGGAATTTATATAATTGGTCCCAAGGAACCATTATAACTCAGATGGGAGATGAAAAAATAACAATAGCAACAGGGTGCTTCTTAAGGTACGGATAAAATTAAAAAAAGTCGTTTTCACAAAAATATTTTGTATTAGGTTGGTGCAAATTTTTTTTTTTCGTTTTCAAAAAATGTTGTGTCTAAATGTTCATTAAAAACAATATGGCGGCCAAATAAAACGTGTCACAAATGTGAAAAATGCGTTTTTCACACTTACACTTTGAATATATGTATATTGAAAACGAAAAAAAAAATTTGCACCACCCTAATATTTTTTTTTAAACGACAAAAAAAAATGTTTTGTTTTGCACCACCCTAATACAAAACATTTTTTTGAGAATGAAAAAAAAAATTTGCACCACCCTAATACAAAATATTTTTGTGAAAACGACTTTTTTTAATTTTATCTGTACCTTAAGAAGCACCCTGTTGTTATTGCTATTTTTTCATCTCCCATCTGAGTTATAATGGTTCCTTGGGACCAATTATATAAATTCCCGGGTACCCGACACCTGACGGGTACCCGATACCTTGCGGGTACCCGGGTAACCGGGTAATACCCGGAAACTTGGTTACCCGGGTACCCGTTCATTGTACCGGGTACCCGGTCGAAATCAATAGCTCTAGTCGAAACGCTAAAATTAATCAGTAAAAAAAATCAATTCAGACATCATACAAACATTAAAATAACTGTTCTCAAAAATCTCAAATATCTAGAAAACGTGTCAAACTATAAACAAAAAGTGTACTCTTTTGAGTTCAGTAATATTTCAAATATTAATAACTATTAACTTTCTTTGGTAATGAAGATTGACTTTTATTTAAGTAAGTAAAGAAAAAAAGTAGGTGTTGCTATTTTGACATAATACGTACCTACTTAGTTCATTTATCATTTACGTAACTGCGACTTCAATGTGATATCATGTTGTCCTAAGGACAAAATATGAACACACTTTCATGAGTAACGTTGAAAAGGTTACTTAAAGTTATAATAAGTACGAGTTTGTACATGAATTAAAAAAAAAAAAACAACTTCTTAAATTGTCTCAACAGGATCAGGTGTCAAATTATACGATTCGTTGCTTATGCATCAAGTGTCATTGCGCGCACTCGTGCGCAAATTCGTACATAGCTCCTGAAAGAATATTATGCCAAGAAAAAGTAGAAACCCTCCTAACTTTTTGGCGGAATTCCAGTTGCTAGGTTGAAACAAAAGGCAAAACATGATTACTCGTATAAACAATAAACGGTTGAGTCTTTCATGATTTGACGAGAGCAATATTTTTTTTTAAATCAGCAACAAAAGAGATACCGTCAGAGACAATAAAGAGTATACCTGTAAGCTGTAAAGTAAGTTGATGATAGCAACAGAGAATTTTAGGGAATTAATGTTAAGTACAAAAGTAAATAATGTACAGACCTAGGAGTTTATTATTAACATAATCAAATAATTTGGTTCGAACTTTATAAAAGTATTTTAAAAAACCATGAACCATATTCGTAGTTTTAGGGTCTTCATAGCAGTTTATTCATAGCTACATTCAAGTAGTTATGCCTTGGGGCAAATTACAGCCAGCAGTTCACACAATTGCATTTATTTTAATGATTGAAAGAAATTATTTTTTTTATTATAACTCATAATACTTACATATTTGTTGAATTAAGTCCCATTTCTGCGTTAACCACATTACAAAATTATTTTGTTTAAAGGCCAAAACAAAATTACTGATTTAGGCTAACTGACTGCATATTGGAACTTCACCTCGTATAATCTAAAGTTTAAATATTTTCAAATAAATTCAATAAACTTTTTCAATAATGACTTCAATTCAAGAAAATCATAAGTTTTATGCAGGTCTTAAAACCAAACAAAACCAAATTAATTAATTGTTTATTGCGACCTTAGGAGATGGAGGTTCCAACTTATGGCACGTTGTTTTTGAGAAAACAAAGGTTAAACATTTTGTGCTGGATAACTTTTTTACATTTATTTTAATCAAAACGCGTGAATTTTTATCTACATACATACATACATATGTTCTATTTTTTATATCCATCGAATTTTGTTACGTTACTCAACGATGAGGTAATATTTCAATATTTCGAAACCATAAGTTTATATGGGGGGGGCATGCTGCCCCTCTGCAACCCCCCTTTTTGGGCCCACTATAGGATTTGGGGTAGGTGCGAGGTTGGGTGTATGCCACACCCAGGTGTGTATGGGTGGTGCAACCCCCCTGCTTGGGCTCACTATAGGATTTGGGGTGGGTGCAAGGTGGGTTGCATGCAAGGTTTCTTTTGTATTTAAATAAGCTGGATTTAAGAAAAATTAATTTATCTTAGGTAGGTATATCTTAATCCATATTCGATTAATACTATCAAAATAAGACTACGTTAATACTCAAGCAAGGAAAAAATAATTTAATTAAAATATTTTTTTTTTGTAATTTTCAATTTTCTCAAGAACTAGAAGACTATCATCTGGTTTTCAGTTTTTGATCAAAAACAAATAAGAGCAATGAATTCTAAAAAAAAAAAAACAAAAGTAGATAATCTTAAAGTTTTGAAAAATTACACTTTAAACCCTTTTTTTAACTTTTTTTTGCCCAAATTTTTACTTTAAAACAATTTTTTTTCAAAAACTATGCATAGTTTTGACATGATTTAAAAACAAGCTAATAGACAAAAGTGTTGGCTTTCAAGAAATGTATAAAACTTAGTTGTAAGTAATACCGTTATTTTTTAATTATTATTTTTTCCATTTAACGCGCATATTTTTTTAAATTACCCCTCCCGCCCAAACGGGGGGAGATAGACCCCCCTCCCATAGTAAAAAATGCTTGTATTGCCGTGTTCTACAAAAATCCGTTATCATTTCTCGGCACCCCGGTTATCATACTCTCCCCATCATTACTTTTTCTTTTCAATACAGGGATCATAAATAATTAAAATAAATAAATTTAAAATGTTCTACCTCACGTTTGCCATTCCCTTATGGTGCCGGGTCTGTTTTCATTTCACACAAAAATCAAATACATACTCTTTTGGCTCACTTTTGTACACAACAAAATATAACAAAGCTACTACAGTTGTATTGTGTATACCAAGAGTTTAGAGTTTACTACGAAAACAGTTGGTATTGGTATTCCTACTTCTTTTGTTGGAAAGTCTGGGTCTTCATTGCAACGCTTGATGGGTGATGTGGAAAGAATCAACACATTATCCATTAGAGCCGACAGTCGACACCGACAAGTTATTTTATTTGATACTACCATTTCAGTTAACATTCAGCAGTTAACGAAGAAGCTTCAACTGAAAACACGTGCACTATTAAAGATTTCTTTTCCGAATAAAAAAGCCATTTTGTTAGTTTTGTAATTATTTATTCAAATCAACAATTCCGCTCGGTCAAACAAAGGCAGTGCTTCAATTCCCTTGTGTTTAACATTTGATACAATTTTTAGACTCGTTTGTATTATGCCCTCTTTTATAAAGGAAAGTGTTTCGCTATATACGCTGGGCTCTGGACATTGCGTGCAACAAAAACAACAACACCACACAGAGAAAGTGCATTTTCTGTTCTCGTTCCCGAGATTGCGATTTACTCCAAATAAGGGTTGTTTTAGTGCGGAAACCTTATAAGGGGATTTTAGTGGAAAGAGCAAAATAAATACCAAATCATTTTTAGGGTGAATGACTTCAGCGTTGGTGTTGTAGTGGCGCAGTTTTAGTTCCTAGTTCCGGTCAAGTTTTTCAAACTTCCTTTTCGAGTGGACTCGAACTATGTACAAATTGTGGGTGGATTTTCTGAGAAATAATTAACCTAATAAAAGTGGGAATTTAAAGTTTACCTACCTTATTTTTTAAGTGTCTTACAAAAATTGTCACAAATAAAAGAAAGCTAATGTTTTAACAAGATTTGTAATTTGGATTTAACTTTGATATTGGGGCGGTGCGGCGGGATAGACTCCAAAGTTTGATAGCTGTGTTCCACATGCATGAATTTCTGTGCTACCTCAGATTTATGTTGATTATTGCCACACGAGTACACATTACGTTCTCCCTAGTCCCAACAACTGCATTTGAAAAAAAGAATTGAAAAGAAAAATATTTATAACTTGCTCGTATATTTCCTAAAGATTGTCTTTGTAAAATCAAGTGCAAAGTGCAAAGTGTTAGTATTGTAAGAATTGGAAAATGTTTGCGTTTGAGTGTGTGTGGAAAAATTTGTTCAAAGGATAAAGTGAATACACATGCATGCAGAATATGCTTCGATATGTTTGTGAAACTACAGCTTTTTTATTTTTGAACGAAAAATGTGGATCGTTTCATTAAATTGGATTACTACTGTTGCAGTGGGGATTTGTTTAATACTACAGATAGATGGTGAGTTTATTTTCTGGGTATATTTTCTTATAAAGTTTGTAGCGATATTTTTAATTGGTCCATTTAAAATAAGTTCGAACTAAATTTACTCCTAAGAGAGTGATCATTCATCGAAAAAGCAATTTTATTCTTCTTTAATATAAATACCACGATTATCGACATATTGAATAAAAGATGTAATGTGAACAGTATTTGCACAAAGAACAAAGAGGACGCACGGGTAAAGTTCAATATTTCTAACTCAGATATTGTTTGTGCTGATTTGATATTTAAAAATATTAATACCAATAGTATAAAGTTTTTTTCTTTTTTGATTTACAATATATTTCTTATTATTTTTAAGTTGTATTACCTGTTAGAATGGTTCTTCGTATATATTCATAAACTATTTTTTTTTTTGATATTTCATGTTTAAAAATTGAATCAACAATATTGAAGACAGAGCGCCGAAAGTACTAGTTTTAAACCTTTAAGCTTAAGATTAGGATCTACATTTGCTATAGACCGTTTAGAAGAAATTTTTTTATGAGCTCCGAAAAACCTTTGTAAGTTAAAATACCAATTTTCATGTACATAATCTTGCAAAAGAAGATCTGTTAGTTTATATAAAAATTAATTACATTCATATCTCCTCGGACTTATTAAATCCGTTAGCTGTACTGATTCCTTTTCGACTGTTGCCGTTGTGGTGAAGACTAAGTGCTTCTAGGTCAGCCTGCTCTCCTGTATGTCTGAATGAAAGGGTTGCATTGCATCGCTTGACTCGCAATGCACTCATGACCCTTTCGTAGGGTATGGCCAATCCAACGCCACTTAATAATAATGATAAAACTGATGGGTTCCTGTCCATTAATCATGTATTACGATCAGAGATCAGAAATAAATCTCAACCTTTTGAAGGGTTCTCTAATAACTGTTATTTATTTATTTTCAACCAAAAAAAATATCAAGGTCAAGGTCTGCGAGTAACCTTTATTTTTTTTAGGGTACGGGTAACCACTGAGTTTTATTTTTGAGAGAAAAAAAAATCCCTTATGTAATATTATCATTCAGAATGCTCGTTAGTATAACCGTTAGTATTTTGTGAGCCATGATTCATGCGGACATGCAGGTTCTTAGGCTTTTTATTTTTAGTCATCGGTTTCAAAAATAAACACGTTCTCATCAAATTGAATTTGATTTCGCATTAGGCATTTTTTATTTATTTTCCATAAATTTTTTCGTAAAAAACTTAACCATTAGAGGTATTTTTGAAAATAAAAAATAAGTGTCATCCGATAAGAACCTATAATTTTTTTTTTTAAATAAATATCAAACCGTAAACAAATTCTTTCTTGAGAAAGTCTTTCTTAAGAAAGAAGAAGAAAAGAAAAGAAAATTAAGTAACTATATGAGAAAAACCAATTGAAAATAAAGGTTGACAATTATTTCTGATCTCTGATTAAGATATAAAAATTTGAAAAAAGTGTCTTATTCTTCCAACCATATCCTTAAATTTTTTAAGTGAACATGGTGGGTCTGGGAATGATTGAATTTTTCTGAAACAAAATGGCGATCACAAAATGATCAAATGAATTCAATATTATAATTTTTAATTAAATTGTGTGGAAAAGTATACATAATAAAGTTTGTTTTATATAGAGACCAAATAAATAGTATAAGATAACTGTAGTTATTTTGCAAAAAGGTACACTCATACATGCTCGTTTATGTTTGTTCAAAAACTATTAAAGAGATTTTATATTATTTAAAGCTAATTCGTGTTTTTCACTAGATCCAATTTTTTTGTATAATTCTCATTGATTTTAATCCAAAAGACCACAAATGGCACCTTTGAATAGACCCTGGTCCAACTTTTGCAATTTTTTCAATAGTGTGTAATAGGCTAGTGTTGGCTGTAAAGTGCGTTCAGCACTGTTCTTCACTAGGTCCGCGGACTGGCATGTTTGCGAATGCTCGGATCGAGCTCGCCGGTGTCGTGGGATCTTGTCCGCAAATCTAGGATACCAACCTATTACATTTTTGATTCATGCCTTTTGGTTGATCTTAATTCTGGAACACAAAGGAACTAAAAGAGCGGACGGACATTACCAATAGAGGGTGTCGTGTTGTTGTTCGGCATGGCCATATCCCGCCCTACCGTGGAAGTCCAGGGTCAATATTTTGGACTCCCCCATTCGTATTAAATGACTCACCATTTCAGCTATCCTTTTCCATCACCTTTGAATCTTTACGTCGTCGTCCGCGCATCCCCTGAAAATAAGCTTAAAGAGCCATCTGGCTATTGACTATTAAAAATCAATATTTTTCCTCGGGTACATAACAATATTTTTTTTATTATTTGGAATTTTACCAACAAATATTAATACAGATTACAAAAAAAAAGAAACACTTTACTTTACAGAACAAAATTTCTTTATAAGGAAGGATGCTGTTTAAATACACAAATCAAATCCTCATTAAAGAAATTTATTACGAAATTTCCTTTTATGCTAAAGATCTTCAATAATTGTTATTTTACATCAAAATTACCCCACAATACCAGGCCCAATTTTTTTTGATTAAATTAAATAGTAAAAGTTGAGTTGCACAAGAATGGCTACAAATTACGCATTAAACGTTCCTAAGCTAAAAGGACGAGAGAACTAAGAAGAATGGGCTTTTGCTATAGAGAATTTCCTCATCCTAGAAGGAATGCTAGACTGCCTAACAGTTGGGAAGGTTGTTGCCGTCGCCGATGATGCAAAAGCTAAGGCCAAATTAATTTTAACAATTGATCCATCATTATATGTTTATAATAAAAATCCTACTAAATCCATAGATCTCTGGAAAAAATTAAAAACCATGTTCGATGACTCAGGTTTTTCTCAGAGGATCAGTTTGCTGCGAAATCTAATTTCAATTCGACTTAAGAACTCTGATTCTATTACCAGCTACGTCGCGTCACACAAATAATCGAAACTGGGCAGAGACTAAGAGGTACTGGGTTCGACATCAATGATGATTTGATAGCAGCATTGATGTTAGCAGGCTTGCCAGAACGATTTGCTCCAATGATAATGGCGCTAGAACACTTAGGAGCAACATACACCACGGATTCCATAAAAACAAAGTTATTGAATATAGAGCCAGAAAGCGGTGTTACTCAGGTCTGGGGGTGGTGCGTTTGGGGTAGAAGCTGGCAGCGGGGTAAGAAGATTGGAAAGAACGACTCATCTAGCAATTCAAACGCCAAAATAATAAAATGCTACAAATGCAAGCAAACAGTGCACTTAAAGAGTCAATTTCCAAATTCTTCGTTCTCAGACAACAAAAGAAAACAGTCCAATGCATTTAGTGCTGTGTTTCTAAATGAAAGTTTTAGTAAGCACGATTGGTACGTGTCGTCGATTCTGGTGCTAGCGTGCACATCACTGCAAACATAGACTGGATTACGAATCCCTCTTATCAGAATCACATTCTAGAGAAAACTGTTGCGAATGAATCAAAGGTGCCAGTGTTGTGTGCTGGAGATGTTTAAATTACCACTATAGAAAGTGAATGCTCTTATGATATCAATGTGTGAGACGTTTTATGGGGCATATTCATAGCCGTCTGACAAGTTCTTTCTTTGTCTCTTCTAAGCTAACCTGGAGTTTACGTTATTCATAGACAATTTAGACCTGGGTCCAAAAGATAAACTGGAGCTCAAACTTTAAAAACGGCTGATTTTGACTAAGTTGTTTGTTTCGACGAAACGTCGATTTTTAAAAATTGTAAAACAAAAAAAAATTAAAATATGAATTAAAAAAAAAACAGTATTTGAATTATACAACTGGTATAAGATTTGAATTTGGCGCCCTTCCGGCCATATTAATGTAAGAAAAAGAAGAAGAAGAAAATGAAATAAATAAAATCATTCCATACGAACAATTCAAACCGCACGGTCTTTTCTTCTCGTTTTCGCTCGTTTTTTTTCTCGACGTTTTTAAACGAATTTTAAAAGTAAATTTTGATTCAAAATAAGCATCAATTTGTAAAAAATATCACAAATTTTCATGGCGCCCGAGCAGGGACGAATAAATAACTATTAAATTTTAATTTGTTTAATCTTAAAAAAAGTGTTTTTTTTTTGTGCATTTGCATACATATATATATATACATAGGTATATATGTACATATATAGACATATATAATAAATATAAAGTCGCGAGTGTACTTTAAATACAATTAACTATTAATCCATGGAATCATTTGCCGTGCGCGAGTTGCAAATTTTAGGGCTTTAAGCTAAAAAGCTATAAATTCAAAAAAAAAAAAAAAAAAGCACCACCAAAAACCAACAACGCAGCCGCAGCAGCAACAATTCAAGCCAGCAGCGAGCAGCAGCCGTCAACAGCAACATCAAATACCAAGAACAACCCCGAAAAGCACCCAATGAGTTCGCCAAGGGAAGTTGAAATTCTTGAGGAAGAGGTATTTAACAAAAACTGAAAGTGTTTAATTTTGCTATTCCGCAACATTTGTGTTGTAATTAAATTATAATACCCATATACAATGCGTTTCGTCTTTATTGAACGAAAGTTTCGTTGAGTTCTCTTTCTCTCACGAGTGAATGTGTTCAGTGACACAAATAAATGTTACGAAATAATTTGCGAAGTGTGTATTCAGCAACAATTTAATAAAAAATTAATTAATTTCGTTTTTCGTTTAAAATATTTTCGAGTTGTGAAAAATATTTTACTTTAAACTCTCGCGGTGATTTAGAAGACATTTGTGTTGGTGCAAAAGCACTTCTGCTTTCATTGGTGAATAAAAGAAAAAATTCTACTGCTTTTGCTGATTTTACTTTTAGCAATCCTCACCATTCACGACTTCCGAAAATGTCTTTGCCAAAATTCAGCGGAAAATATTCCGAATATAAAAATTTCATAAGCTTATTTGAAAATTTAGTCGACAATGATCCTATGCTCCCAGATATTGAAAAATTTAATGATTTGATATCGTGTTTATCTGTTGAAGCATTAGGAACAGTGAAAGCTTTCCAAATCACTGAACAAAATTATCCGAAAGCGCTGGCAAGTCCTAAGAAAGTTTATGACACCAATTGTCTTATATTTTTCGATAATGTATCAACACTTTTCGAATTAAAAGAAATTTCAAAGCCATCTGCTTCTGCATTGTTTCTGCAATTTATGATTCGCTTCTTTCACTTGGTGATGAAAAGAACATTACAAATGCGATCATAATTCATCTAGTAATGTCAAAAGTTGACTCAATTACGAGATCAAAATGGGAAGAGCAATTGGATTTCAGTACGCTACCTTTATGGAGTGACTGTGAAACTGCTCTTAATAAACGATATCAGCATCTTTCCGCTGAATCTGAATCTTCTTCAAAACAAAGGGTATCGGAAAGGTAATTGAAAACAAAACATGATTCAAGTCATAGCAAAAATCAAAAGCATCATTCGCTTGTGTTAATCCACAGCCACAAAAATCCAACTGCTTATTTTGCAAATCAAATGATAATTGTATAACTTCATGCCAAAGCTTCGCTTCGATTCCAGTGATGCAAAGATTTGAGTTTGCGAAAAGTGTTCCTGTTTGCATCAATTGCCTTCGAAAGGAACACACAGTCTCAAAATGCAAACTCAGTCGATGCTCAGTTTGCAATCGTTCGCACCACACCTTGCTGCATCAGTACCAAACAACTTTCAATAGTTCACCGGCACAAGGATCGACAAGCTTTCAAGCGGTGCATGCCTCTGTTTCGGCTGATCAAGTTCTTCTTGCCTCTGCAATTGTGCAAATAAAAAGCAGTTCTAGCGAATTTATTCCAGCTAGAGCCTTACTTGATTCTGGCTCCCAAGTGAATTTCATGACCGAAGAACTTCCCCAAAGGTTAAGGCGTCGAAAAGAAGAAAGGTCTCTTAATTTAATTGGTATTGGAAAATCGAACACTACCGTACATAAAAAGGTACATGCTGTAGTTAAATCAAGGCTGAATGATCATTCGTTTTCAGCTGATTATTGGGTTATGAGTTCCATATCGTCATACCAACCGGATCATGCTATAAACATTACGAAGTGGAACATTCCTTCGAATATTCAGCTCGCCATATTTTTATAAGCCCCAAAAAATTGACTTGCTAATTGGAGCAGAACCATTTTTCGAATTGTTGTCTGTTGGTCAAATAAAACAAGGACCTCAATATCCAACCATTCAAAAAACTCTTCTTGGTTGGATAGTATCAGGAAAATGTCCTAAAGATACAACTTCAAATACCAAACAATGCAATTTGGTATGTCAGTCTGAAACATTACCAGACTTAGAAAAAATAGTACAAAAATTCTGGCTTCTTGAATAAATTCCTGGAGAAACAAAAGGGGTATTCATGCAACGGTGGAAAACTCGGATAAACGCAGAAACCAGATAATTTTATCTCCGCAGAAACGAGCTGTCAAAATTTGTATGGGAAAAAAATTCACACAAAATTGATGCAGAAAGTGAAGAAATAAACCTGATAAAGTTTCGAGATGTAGTTTTAGTTGTGACAGCTGATTATTTCTCACATTTATGCAAGAATTTTTATGGGGTGCTCATGCAAACGTAAAGCGGAAAATTATATCTTTCTGCAAAACGGAAAATTATCTCGTTGCATGAATACCCTTAAAAAGTTTCTGACGCCAGAACAACAATTATGTGAAAAACACTTTGTTGAAAATACTCAACTTTTGCCTACAGGTCGTTTTGAGGTAAAACTACCATTCAAATCACCCTCAAGCTCGCTTGGACTATCATTTGAAAATGCCAAACTTAGGTTTCTCGCACTTGAGCGAAAATTATCCAAAAATAGCGAGCTAAGGACTATGTATATGGATTTCATGAACGAGTACGTTTCGTTGGGACATATGTCTTCAACTGACAATGAAATTCCAAAAAGCCCGCACTATTTCATTCTACATCAGTGTGTTTTGCGTCCGCAAAGCACGAGCACAAAACTGCGAGTTGTGTTCGACGCTTCGAGCCGAACATCATCTCAGCTATCACTGAATGACATCTTGATGGTTGGGCCAACCATTCAAGAGGAGCTGTTCTCGACGTTGCTTCGTTTTCGTTTGCATAGATATGCTATTACAGCGGACATTACGAAAATGTATCGGCAAGTTCTCGTTGCTGAAGAGCACTCGATTTACCAGCTCATAGTGTGGAGGCAGCATCCGTCCCAACCATTGCAACATTAACGTTTAAATACTGTAACGTATGGCACTTCTCCAGCGCCAGTTTTAGCGATACGGCGATGCTAATGAACAATCATTCCCCACAGGGTCGAATATGTGTTAAGAAGAGATTTTTACGTCGATGCTCTCTTGACTGGTGCCAATGACTTTGAAACTTTAAAAACAATAAAAACCGAAACACAAGAAGTCCTTAAAAAAGGCGGGTTTCAATTGGCTAAATGGTTTTCGAACCATCCAGAGTTTTACAATATAGAGAGTACTGAAAAATCAATAAATTTCAATGATTCAGACTCTACAAAAACTTTAGGAATTTGTTGGCATCCAAAAGAAGATATGTTTAGCTTCAATTTGGATGATAATTTTCATGATCTACGAGCTACCAAGAGAAATATACTTTCAGTTTCCGCTCGTCTTTTTGATCCTCTTGGTTTGTTATGCCCCATAGTAACCAAAGCAAAAATCTTACTTCAAGAGCTTTGGAGTGCAAAAATTGATTGGGATGAGTCGATTCCGTTGCGCCTTGATACAAGTTTGCAAAATTTTAAAACCAATTTATCTCAACTTGGCGAGATAAAAATTCCGAGGTTTGTCGAAACTCATTCGAACGCAGAAACACAAGTTCATGGGTTTGCCGATGCATCCATGAGAGCTTACGGTTGTTGTATTTACATCCGAAGCCAGAGCACGGCCGGTATCAAGTCGACGCTATTAACAGCAAAGTCTAAGGTGGCCCCTTTGAAAACCAAATCGCTTCCGCGATTAGAACTTTGCGCAGCGCATACTCTTGCAAAGTTATGGACAAGAGTAGAGGCAATGTTGAATCTTGACGGTAAACAAGTGGTATTTTGGACCGATTCCGAAATTACCCTGCATTGGATAAAAACACATCCAACTGCACTTGCAACCTTCGTTGCAAACAGAGTGTCTGACATCCAAGAGTGGACCCCAAAAGTATTATGGAAACATGTACCAACAAAACAAAATCCAGCAGACATTGTTTCAAGAGGCTGTAATGTAGATGAACTTAACTCATCAATCTGGTTCAACGGTCCACAGTTCTTATTGCAAGAACCGTCATCGTGGCCGGTGAATTTGCATTTTGAGTTGTCTCCAGAAGATGAAGCACTTGAAAAGCGTAAATCAAACATCGCTCTTATAGCGGTAGAAAAACCTCGGTCAAAACTATTGCAGTATATTGAAGAAGAATCTTCATATATTGACCTAACGATTACAGTTGTATATTTAATGCGTTTTTTAAAAAGATTCAAAAATAAAGCAGAAATGTTAGAAGAATCGCCAACGTCAAAAGAACTTAATTTAGCTTTTCTAAAAATAGTAGAAATTATTCAAAATTATGAATTTCCAGATGAGATTCAGAAACTTAAAAAGAAAGTTGTATTACAAGATAGTTTACAAAAACTCAATCCCTTTATTCACGAATTCCAAGACGAAAATACTTCATTTTCGCTGATTCGTGTAGGTGGTCGCCTCTTAAATGCACCAATAGAATATGATTCCAAGTTTCCTCTTTTGTTATCTAAAAATTCACCATTTGTAAAAACGTACTTAACGTACTTGCATCGGAAAAATTACCATGCTGGACCTCAAGCTATGGTAGCATTGATTCACGAAAAGATTTGGCTAGTAAACGCCAAAGAAGCATGCCAAAAGATTGTGCGTAAATGTATAAATTGCTTCAAATATAAGCCGAAATTGCTCACACAAATCATGGGTAATCTCCCACCGGATCGATTGCGAGCGCAACGACCGTTTTTAGTATGTGGCGTAGATTTTTATGGACCGGTGTATACCAATTTAAAAATTCGTGGTCGGCCACCCAATAAGACGTATATTTGTGTTTTTGTTTGTTTCGCCTCTAAAGCAATCCATTTCGAACTTGCTTTTAATTTGTCATCACAATGTTTTATTCTCGCCCTTAAAAGGTTTATCTCTCGCCGAGGAGTTCCGAAGAGAACTCGACAACGGCACAAACTTCGTGGGAGCTCAACGAATTCTGAGGGAAGTCCGAGAAGAGTTCGAAAGCGGACAGGAAGCAGTGCATAGGTACGCGGCAGAGGAAGGCTTCAGCTTCGCCTTGATACCGCCTAGGGCACCGCATTTCGGAGGCCTATGGGAAGCAGCGGTGAAGTCGGCGAAAACGCTGTTGCAACGTACCGTGGGCAACGCTCTGCTCACAACAGAAGAGCTGCGAGGCACTTACTCCAGCACACCTGTTGATAGGCAGCACTTTACGGTCGCTCCCACCAGAAAGAGTACCGGAACAGCAAACGGGTTGCTTGAAAAGCTGGCAAACTATATGCTGGCTCAAGCAGCAGTTCTGGCGGAAGTGGTCCAAGGAGTATCTGCTTGGCCTTCAAGCTCGCTCCAAATGGATTGCTTGGCCTTCAAGCTCGCTCCAAATGGATACGCGACCAGCCCAATCTAGTCGTGGGCAAATTGGTGCTAATCCACGAGGACAACGCCAACGCTCCTCCACAGCAATGGCTAATGGGACGAGTAGTGGCGGTCGTAGAAGGGGAGGACGGAAAGGTCAGGGTCACCGACGTCAAAACGGCAACTGCTCAGACGACCAATCGTCAAACTGGCCGTCGTGCCGAATGAAGACGATGATTGAAGCCTGCAGCCATTCAACGTGGCCGGTGTTTCGACGAGACGTCGATTTTTAAAAATTACAAAAAAAAAAAAAAATATGAATTTAAAAAAAAAAAACAGTATTTGAATTATACAACTGGTATAACATTTGAATTTGGCGCCCTTCCGGCCATATTAATGTAAGAAAAAGAAGAAGAAGAAAATGAAATAAATAAAATCATTCCATACGAACAATTCAAACCGCACGGTCTTTTCTTCTCGCTCGTTTTTTTCTCGTCGTTTTTAAACGAATTTTAAAAGTAAATTTTGATTCAAAATAAGAATCAATTTGTAAAAAATATTACAAATTTTCATTGTTTTTTTCTATGTGTCAAAAAATGGGTTGGATTTCAATGGATTGAGAGGCAATAGTACTAAAATTGTAGTAGAATTCCGTTTTTTACTAAACCGAGCTGCGAATTTCTTTATGAACAGCAGCTGTTTCTAACCTGTGTGTTAACTTTAGACTCAAGGCCAGTTGGACTCGGGTCTAAAGTTTGACTATGAATATGCCCCTATGTGTTCCATCACTTACGACCAACCTGTTATCAGTTAGTCAGCTGTTAAAGAATGGCAATAAAGTAAGTTTTAGATGTAATGCTTGTTATATTTACAACCAGCAAAATGTGCTTTTTTCTTCTGCTAATTTAGCAAATGGTGTATACAAACTAAATATCACCTCTTATGATTGCTTACTAACTTTGACTTTGGCCACTGCCGAAATCTGGCATAAAAGATTAGGATTAGGACACATAAACACAGCAGATATAAGATAATAAGATGAAGAGCGGGTCTGTTGAAGGTATGTCATACTCGAGCAAAGCCAACATAGGTAAGATGACATGTGCGGTGTGTTGTGAGGGAAAACAATCAAGGTTGCCATTTTCTCATGTTGGAACTAGGAGTACTAATGTACTAGATGTAATACATGGAGATGTATGCGGTCAAATGGAGACAAAGTCCATCAGTGGATCCATCTATTTTCTTATCTTTGTAGATGATTATAGTCGTATGGCATTTGTTTACTTCTTAAAATCAAAAAGCGAAGTGTTTAATTGCTTTAAAGAACTCAAGGTTATGGTTAAAAACCAGAAAAACAGAAGGCTTAAGGTGCTTAGAACGGATAATGGTGGTGAATTCTGTGACAAGGAATTCGATGCTTTCTTGAGAAGCACAGAGATTATTCATCAGAAAACCAACCCGTACACGCCAGAACAAAGTGGGCTTTGTGAAAGGCTCAACCGTAACCTAGTAGAGAAGGCAAGATGTTTGCTGTTTGATGCCAAGCTGGAGAAGAGATTTTGGGCGGAAGCCGTCAACACGTCAGTGTACTTGAAGAACAGGTCATTTTCATATGGTCTAGAAGATAAAACCGCTTGAGCTTTGGACCGGCTGTAAACCAGATATCAGTAATCTGAGGATTTTTGGAAGCTGTGTGATGGTGCATGTTCCCAAAGAAAAGAGACTTAAATAGGACAAGAAATCCAAAAAGCACATCCTTGTTTGATACTCAGAAAATGTAAAATGGTACAGAGTATGCAATCCTCAAAACAACAAAGTTACTACAAGCAGAGATGATTATAATGGAAGCTGCTATTGAAGAAACTAGAACCGTATACATTAACGAAAAAGAGTTCCCGGACGATGAAATATCAGTTTCAGTGGGGGACTTGGAACAAAAAAACAACAAATTTGATGTCAAGCTTGAAGATGATTCATTACTCCATCATGAAGAGCAAGAGGAAGAAGATGCTGATAATTTCAATACACCACAACCTTCACCGAATGACGTAAACGATTCAGAAGATTCCTTGGAAATACCAGAATCTGCAACAACTACAGTTGGAACGCGACCAACAAGACTGAGATGTGAACCTGAATGTCTTGGTTATGCAAATATGTGTGTTGCAAATTCTCCAGGCACAGGTGGCTGTATAACGTTGAGTGAAGCTATGAATGGACCAGATAAGGAATTTTGGATGCTGGCAGTGTGCAGTGTAAATTGGTCTTTAAAAAGAAGGTAGACTGTCAGAACGGGACGAACAGTAGTTCGGCATTCAACATTAAGATTATTATTTGCTTTATCAATTAAATTAGTTTTCGACATAACACATTTAGATGTAAAAACTACCTTCTTAAATAGTGTTCTTGAGGAAGATGTTTATATGTATAAACCAGAAGGTCTTGAAGTTTCAAATTCTAAAAAGTTTTTAAAATTAAAAAAAGCCATTTATGGCCTTAAACAGTCCTCAAAAGGTAGACGAAAATCTTGAAGCATTAGGTCATAAAAAGTCTAAATTAGAATGAAGCAATCTTCATTGCAGAAGAGAAAATTCAAAAAAAAATTAAACTGGAATCTGGAGGTATTTTGAAACGATTTTTCAAAATTTTAAAAAATCATCGTGTTGAGCATAAAATTTTCTAGACGTGATGTTTTTTACTTTTTTTTATTGTGTTTTTTAATGTTATTTTTTAATCAAAAAACGTAACATTTAAATCAATTTTTTTGTTTGTACTGGAATTCTGCCCACACACAAGAATGGTGTTATGAAAAAAAAAATATGTCACGAGTAGAACGATCAAAACCGCTGACGTGATGTATTTTTTTTTTTTTAATATTAACCGTTAATTTTTTTACGATGATATCTGAAAGGAATACACCAAAACTTTGTACCTATAGAACTCGGATGTTTGAAATGGCAGGCTAAAATTGAAAACACTATTTTATCAGAATTTTAGAAATCTCAACTTGACTTATTTTCTTTTTTTTTATTTCACCATATAAGGTCATTTTTAACAAAACAAAACATTTTAACAAAAACCTACCTACATATTACAGACAAAATGATTTTTGGAAGTTTTGTATAAAAGCTTCAGTCAAGCTTTACAAAATCCATGAACTTCCAAATCATTTTGTCTGTAATATGTACATAGGTAGGTTTTTGTTAAAATGTTCTTGTTTTGTTAAATTGGAATGAGGAATCAGGAATGAGAGTTTAAATTGATAAATTTAACCATGAGTTGTTAAGTAAATTTAATGTGTCTGTTTCCAAGATTGCTTTAACTCCAATGGAGACAAAATTAAATATATCTAAAGAAGCGAAATGTGAATCTAAATTGCCATACCAACAACTCATTGGACCAGATATTGCTTTTTCAGTAAGTTTTTTAAGTCAATTTAATAATTGTTATAAAGAAATGTATTGGAATTATGCTAAAAGAATATTAAAATATTTACAAAAAAATCTAAAAATTTTGGATTAAAATATGTAAACGGAAATGCAGATTTAGAAGGATTTGTAGATGCCGATTGGGCAAGTAATACAGTAGACAGGAAGTCTTACACTGGCTATTGTTTTAAATTAAATAATTCTGCAATTTCATGGGAAAGTAGAAACAAAAAACAGTCGCCTAATAGAGCACTGAAGTAGAAAATAGGGCTATATCTGAAGCTTCTAAAGAAGCTATATACGAGTATTTAAGGAATTTATTGATTGAAATTACACAAAAAATATGTATTATAAAATTGTATAATGACAATTAGAGGGCACAGAAGTTGTCGGCAAACCCTATCTTTCATAATAGATCTAAACATATGGAGGATGTAAGACATCATTTTGTAAGGGAAACTGTTGCGAATAAAGTCATTGAAATTAATTATTTGCCTACATCTGATATGCCCGCTGATTTATTAACGAAAAGTTTATGCACTCAAAAGCATTAGGATTTTTACTTCAAAATTATCCCACAATACCCTACAGTTATTGCCATCTATGAAACAAATATGTAACTTCTTACAGTCAGTATTACCAACATATGTATTATACCAAACGTAAAGCTATTATTTTATATATATTTATACCTTTTATACCTCTCTCACAATAAAGAAGTCTGTGCAGATAAATATTATATACAAAAAAAGGAAATAACACCCTATACTTCTTTAACTTATTGCGCCAAAAACGGGCGGCGTTTCGCGTGAAGCCGTCCAATAAGTTAAAGAAGTTAAGGGTATTGTTTAATTTTCCAGATCATTATTAAAGAACTTCAGGACAAAGGAGAGATTTTATATTATTTATAAAGCTAATTCGTATTTTTCATTAGATCCAATTTTGTTGTATAATTCTCATTGATTTTAATCCAAAAGACCACAAATGGCACCTTTGAATAGACTCTGGTCTAACTTTTGCAATTTTTTCAATAGTGTGTAATAGGCTAGTGTTGGCTGTAAAGTGCGTTCAGCACTGTTCTTCACTAGGTCTGCGGACTGGCATGTTTGCGAATGCTCGGATCGAGCTCGCCGGTGTCAGTGGGATCTTGTCCGCAAACCTAGGATACCAACCTATTACATTTTTGATTCATGCCTTTTGGTTGATCCTAATTTTGGAACACAAAAGAACTAAAAGAGCGGACGGACATTACCAATAGAGGGTGCCGTGTTGTTGTTCGACATGGCCATATCCCGCCCTATCGTGGAAGTCCAGGGCCAATATTTTGGACTCCCCCATTCGTATTAAATGACTCACCATTTCAGCTATCCTTTTCCATCACCTTTGAATCTTTATTATCCCCTGAAAATAAGCTAAATATTACGACACAGTCCGCAGACCTAGTGAAGATCAGTGCTGAACGCACTTACCAGCCAACACAAGTGATGAAAATTATGTCATATAAAGGACATAATCGGCATTTCATTTTATTATATGGCAGCTAGGTAAGTTGAAATCCAGCTTGAAATTTGTATTTTGGTTTTATAGTAGGGGAAGTAGGGGCAAGACCGCAGGTGGGGCAAGACCGTTTTTGTACATTTTTGTATGAAAAAAAAGTTTGAATGGCAACACTTTTAAACAAAACACGTGTCTTTTGGAATGATCAATCATGTCTGAAAGAATGAGTCGGTTCGGTTGAGACGGTGAAAAGTTATGGCACTTTTTGTGATTTTTCGTAAAATTGCTATCGTTCGGGTGCAATGTAAGTTTTGTTGTTAAAAGTGAATTTCTTAATATTATTAATTTTTCTTTTTTGTATTTAGACAGAGGATATTGAAAATCATTTATTGTGAAAGAAAGCAATTGAAAAGAAAACAATTTCTCCGAAAATTCAAGAAGGTACAGTAGGATCCGAATGGGGCAAAACCTCATATGGACGGTCTTGTCCCTATGCCATCTTGCCCCCAATGATTTCAGTAGCTTACGGCATAATTTTGTTCCTAATATGTTTATTTTTTGAATGTTTTCTAGTCAAAAATGGTACGAAATTACATTCGGAAAACAACGCGGCAGTCTTGGCAAGAATCACACATGAAATGTGCACTTGATGCAGTTCTTAAAAATAAGATGGGTTACAAAAAAGCTTGTCTCGCCTTTAATGTCCCTAAGAGCACTCTAAGGGACAGATATAAGAAAGTAATCGACAAGTCTAACACTCTTGAAAACTCTTCAAAAAAGTGCTCCCTTGGAACAATTAAAACCGTGTTTACAACAGAGCAAGAGAAGGAGTTATCTGAACATATAATTTTGCTCGAAAGTCGTTTGTTCCCCATAACTGTCAAGGATTTGCGTGAACTAGCATCCCAACTAGCAGAGAGAAATAACATCAAAAATGATTTTGACAAAGAAACTGGGACGGCTGGATAAAAGTGGGTGCAAAATTTTATGAAGAGAAATTCTAGCATTAGCCTTCGTAAACTGGAAGGCACGTCTGGAGCCAGAGCCATGGGTTTCAATCGGGTATCTGTGGCTAAGTTTTTTGAGCTTTTGACAGAATTAATGGATAAGTTTCACTTTACACCTGATCGTATTTATAACGTCGACGAAACGGGAATATGAACGAAAAGGAGGGGAAAAACGGCAGGCAATATTAACAAGTTCACCATATAAATCTGAGCTGGAAGCTCCAGTTGCTGCTACCAAAGATAAAAAAGCAAGTCACCATAAAAACCGCCAAAAAAGTTAAGCGACAGGCTACAAGGACTGTTGCCGAAAATGAGGATGAGGATATTAGTGTTGCAGAATGCAATTGCATCTTCCGTTTGGTGCTTTTTTCCAAATCAAACCCAACTGATGGCTGGATAAAATGAATCATGTGTTCTGGGTGGGCTCACGAAGCTTGTACTGGAATCGGGGAAGATGAAGGTGTCACTTTTGTATGTCACTTTTGCAAACAGTAATTTCCATTTTAAAGGTAAAAACGGTCTTGCCCCCAACAAAATGTGGTAGTTAAGTTTTCATAAAGTTTATTATCTTTTTTTTTATAAATTATTTTTTAATTTTAATAATCAAAGTTCCTAGATGAAATGTAAGACTATGTGAATAAAGACTTTATGTTCATTAAAAGATGTTTTTAATGGTTTTGGAGGCAGTCAATCACTGAATGTGCGGTCTTGCCCCCACCTCCCCTAATAGTATGTACATAATGTAATGTTCTTTTATTTAACAATTTTAAATTATCTTTGTTTTACAAATTTCACATAAATAGAGCATTGGCTAGCCGTCAGCTCGAAACAAAAGTGTATTAACTAAACAAAATTTAAAATGTACATAAAATTTGAACTAGAAACATTTAGATTAAATAGATTGTGGGTAATTATTATAATATCTTTGAATTTTTAGTTAAAATTAATTTACAATTTAAAGAATTTGGTTTCTATATCTTTGAGCAGTTTGTACATAGCTGCTAGGACCATTCCAGTTTGATCCATTAAGAATTTCAATGGTTTCGTTAAGAGTAAGAGCCTTTTTTCCCCAATGCGTTGAAATGGTCTTCAACGAGTATTGATCATGAACATAGTTTTTTTCGCAAAGGTTGTGCTACAAAGACTTACACAAATTTCTGGATTCACTTCGATCAGCTCTCTCCGAAAGTTCTAGAACATTTTGAGTTCTATTCTTTCCACCAATATTTGAAAGTTGGGTTCCTAGCTTCTCCAATCACTTTCTACTAGTTGTAGGAACATTATGTAACAGCTCCAAACGCGACCATTCTACGAAGAACTGCGACTTCTCCTGGAGTAGCTGTCTCACAACCGCATCTTTAGCGTGAAGATATATATCTAGTTGCGGGACTCCAGTCTCTAAGTGCAACATATACATAGGCAGGGCTATATTCATTTAGCCAGAATATTTTTTGTTGATGAATTATCTTATCGGTTTCTCAACTTTTTTGAGTTTTGATAAGTGAAAAGTACTCAACGTATCAGATAAGTGTTGCACCAAACATGAATTGAGTGGTTCTAAATTTTCGATTTGATAAGTGATAAGCTTATCAAAAATGACTAAAATTATCAGTTTCTGTTGCACTAACATTCTATCTCTTGGACTTATCGATGGAAATTATGATAAGTTAAGCAAAATTTTGCTAAGAAAAAATGGACTTATCAATTCTTTTTTAGAATTGTATTTCGGTACGAATTCTTGCTAAGGATGGATTAATATATATTACAATGGATAAATAAAGTTATATAATACATATACATTGTATGTACATATTTACATATAATGCATATAAATAAGAATACATAAGTAGATATAAACTATAAATATAAATTGCTTAGTGGAATAGAAAAAAATTAGAGAAGAGGGTAGATTATTTTTGTAAACTGAAATTTAAAAATAAATTCGATACATTTTTTGCTAGGTTTAGGTAATTTTTTTTTTTTGTAATTAAAATTTTTTTATTCTGAATAATAATGAAAAATACTTCAATAAGGACCACCATAATGCACATATAAGATCATGTAAATAATATTAGAAACTGCTTATATGTATAAAGTTCAGTATATCAATAAGCTAAAAAGTAATGTAAGCAAAGTCAATTTATACATACATACATACCTACATAATATATGTATGTACCTTTGTATATGTGATGTACTCCCTTTACTTTTTAATAGAAACAGAGGTAAAAGTAATTCGAAGTAAGATCCCTAGGCATCACCGTCATCAAGTACTTATTTGTTAAATAAATAAAATAAAAAATAATTCGATGATTTTTTTTTAATTTTTCTTATGAACATTTTAGTATGTTTTTAGGTCATGTACACCTATGTTTTATATATGAAAATAAATTTTTTTCTCTGCTTGTTCGTTCGCTTCGATCGTCTCTCAGTGAGGAATTTACCGTTTTGCACATTTTGTGAACAAAAAAAGTTGAAAAAATTGAATAAATTAAAAACTAATATCCATTACTTTTTTAAAAATAGTCCAATCTTCAAGGTTGAGGTCTTAAAATGATCGGAACACTTACGGCTACTTGGTGTAAAAAAATTAAGGGGGTGAGGCCACGCCTTCAATAAGAAACATATACATAAAGTCATTTTTCAATTGATTTTTATTCTTTTAATTGCAAAACATGATGAAAAATTTTACAATATCAAAAAACAATATTCTACAAATTTATTCCCCCAACTCTCTTCTACAAAAAAGTCAATGGTAGTGTATCGATAAATTTAACAGGAGAGACGCCAGAAACACTTTAATCGAAATAATACAAAAAAATGGATTTTAATGAAAAAAAATGTATAGAGATAGGTTAATAAATTAATTTCTTAATTCCAAAATTCTCACCGGATCTTCAATATTAAGGTCGCAAAATACTGTCATTGAGACAATCATAAATACCTCATAAAAAAAAAATTTCAAAATTATAAATGCCTACACTGAAAAAACTTAAAAATAAATTGCAGTAGTGTTTTTTATCCATTCAATTAATAAACTAATTAATTTAATTTGGTATAAAAAATTCAAAATATACAAAAATAAATATTTTTTTATTATTATTAAATATAATATTTTAATATTGATAAAATATTTTAAAGATGTAACAGGGGACTTGATAAAATTAATTTTCCAATTTAATATTTTTTTGACTTAAATTTTTTGATACAAAGATCGGTTCAGATTATCATTAATAACTTTTGACAACACTTACGGATTTAGATAAAATGTGTTTCATTCGCTTTAAGACAAAAAACGCTTATTTTCATAACATAGGTGTACATGACCTAAGAACATACTAAAATGTTCATAAAAAAAATCATCGAATTTTTTTTTTATTTTTAAGGTAGTCGTGCAGGCAAGAAAATTTTAAAAATTATTAATATTACTGCCCAAAATTGGTTACACAGTTGGACCATTCATTATGAGACACCCTCTATATTTTTCAATGTACTTGATGACGGTGATAACGAGCTAGAGATCTTACTTCGAATTACTTTTACCTCTGTTTCTTTTAAAAAGATAAGGGAGTACATTACATATACATAGGTACCTACACTATTATGTATGTATAAATTAACTTTGCTTATATTACTTTTTAGCTTATTGATATACTGAACCTTATATAAGCCGTTTTTAATATTATTTACATGATCTTATACATTAGAGTGGTCCTTATTTAGTATTTTTCATTATTATTGAGAATTTAAAAAAATTTGAACTACAAAAAAAAATTACCTGAACCTATCAAAAACTGTATCAAATTTATTTTTAAATTTAAGCTTACAAAAATAATCTACCCTTTTTCCTAATTTTTTTCTTTTCCACTAAGCAATTTAACAGTTTATATCTACTTATGTATTATTATTTATATGCATTATATGTAAATATCTATAGGTATATACACACTATGTATATGTGTTATATAAATAAATAAGAGCTTTATTTATCCATTCTAATATATATTAATCCATCCTTAGCAAGAATTCGTACCGAAATACAATTCTGAAAAAGAATTGATAAGTCAATTTTTTCTTAGCGAAATTGTGCTTAACTTATCATATTTTCCATCGATAAGTCCAACAGACAGAATGTTAGTGCAACAGAAACTGATAATTTTAGTCATTTTTGATAAGCTTATCACTTGTCAAATCGAAAATTAAGAACCACTCAATTCATGTTTGGTGCAACACTTATCTGATAAGTTGAGAACTTTTTACTTATCAAAACTCAAAAAAATATTTATCAAATCTCTTGTTAGTGCAACAAAAAATTATCAAAATTCATGATAAGTTGCTAAGTGGTAAGTGATAAGTTGTTGGTGCAATAGGGCCCTGGAAACCAATATTTTTTTCACAAATATGCATAGCACTTTTCTACACCTAAATGTTATAGTCCATCATGTTGTGTTTGTATCACATCCCTTTCCATCTGAGATGGAACATAAAAATAAACTTTCTTATCTATTTTGCTGTACAACAAACCGTTAGTTAATTCATAGGACGGGCTTTCTCCGTTTTCTAATGTTTAGAATAAATTTCTTATCACATGATCTTTTTGCTATGAAGCTGCAAGGTCATTCTCAAAGGAATCTGGCTCAACAATCAAAACATTACGATACGGTTAAGACCATCGACATGTTGCATCCTTCCTGTGGCGTCGTTCTTTTTGAATAGAAGAAAATAGATGAAAATGCTTATCTTCTTGACGCTGCAATAACACTGCACCAAATCTGTGACTACTTGCCTCGCAGTGCCATTCAATCTCGGCCTTAGGGTTGTAAATACTTAAAATAGGAGCGTAAAGTGGCTTTGCAATGGTAGAAAATCTTTAATAAACTTTCTAAAATAGGAAGCCAAGAAAAGAATGCAGATTCCTAACATTTGAAGGAATTGGAAACTCAGCAACCGCTTTTAATCCACTTAAGTTAGGCTTTATACTGCTAGATGAGATTTCATATCCTAACTATGTGATCTTTTCATACAGAAAGTGACATTTGTCGAAGCGTAATTGCAAATTGTGTTTGGTGACAATATCCATAACATTTGTCAAAATTCTAAAGTACTCCTCCTTTGACTCGGTTGCGACGAGTAAATCATCAATATTAACAAGCAGTTTTCCATCTTTTATAAGATCTTTATAAAGTGACCTACTGGCCTCGAGTCTAAAGTTAAAACACAGGTTAGAAACAGCTGCTATTCATAAAGAAATTCGCAGCTCTGTTTAGTAAAAAACGGAATTCTACTACAATTTTATTACTATTGTCTGTCAATCCATTGAAATCCAATCCATTTTTTGACAGATAGAAAAAAACAACTTAGTCAATGAGTCAGACGTTTTTAAAGTTTGAGCTCCAGTTTATCTTTTGGACCCGGGTCTAAATTCTCCATGAATAACATAAGCTCCAGGTTAGCTTAGAAGAAACAAAGAAACAACTTGTCAGACGACTATGAATATGCCCCATTTTTTTCAAAACGTCATCAATAATTTTCTGTAGCTAGAGCTTATGTATAATTTTCATTTCAAAATCATCTTTAAATTTTGTTTTAATGCACAACTTCTTGGAACTAAACTTTTAATTAACTTTTGGGCTTAGTACTTTAGATTCTCATTAATTTTAAGGCAGACAGATTTTTCAGTATCATCGATTTTTCAATATATCCGACCTGCCCAAAAAAATTCTTTTGTATAAATTGTTTTCATTAAAATCAAAAGCTTAAATTATCCTTTTCGACTACATCCATATTTAAATTTGTGCAGTTTTTTCTAATAAATTGACATTATCTTCCTTCCAAATAAGCTTCATATTATTATTTGCACAAAATCTTGGCCAGCATTTTGCATTGTATCATTTTTAACAAATAAGAAGCATAACTTTACATAACTATTTTTGACTTTAACATTACATAAAACACTACCATGCAATATAATTATGTAAGTTTTGAATTATTTATACCTACATACATAATCTTTATAAAGCTTTGGTACCGATGTCATCAAATAAGATGGCGCTTATTGGGCTTCCTGTGTCAATGGCCGTGTTCACATTGCGCTGAGATATGCCTTTGTATGTGAAAACTATAGTACTATCATGGTCATTGTATATGAATTTAGAGTGTTCAAGTTTTATATACAATGATCATGGTGGAAGTCGAATGGGGCGACATCTAAAGTATGCCTGCAACCTTTACTCTTTTTTTTCTGCGGAGAGCTTATGGAGGTTTTAAATGATATTTATTGATATTTTTTGGATGCAATAATCCAAAAAATAGTCTCATCTTGCCCCTACCCCCAATTGCCGATGCTTAAAGACTCCCTAAATCGAATTTTACACCTCACATTTTGCAGCGCCACCACAAGGGTCCGCGCAACCCTAAAAAAAACTCGCCATGATAGTACTATAATTTATATATACAAAGGATATGCTATCTCAGATACTCGAGTATCCGTATATGTTTGTGAACGACTAGAACCGGATAGGTTAACTTAGCTCTCACAAATCAAAACAGCTGACATAAAAAAAATTAAATTTATTTTCCTATCAACAGACGAACTTGTTTTGTTTTAAGTTAATTTATTTAAATCCGTATTATAATACTAAGTTATTTTTCTTTAAATGCAGTAGCTTTTTTTGTCGTGGTGCTTCCGATTGTAAAGCATCTCTCGATGTTGTAGGCAATAGGCAAAGAAGTAGAGGAAGTAGTATTCGCCACTGGAGGGGGATTGAGAGAACTCACAGTGGGGGCATCCTTCACTCTTACCTCCCCTTCAAAGACCTCACCTACCAGCTTGAAATAAGGCCAAGGCATACGCCCTCGTCCTGTTGCAGTTTTTTTGTTGTTTTCCAGAGTCAAGTGGTACCGTTGCATTAAGTTTTTGAGTTTTGTTTTGAGTGAGATTGTTTTGAAAAATACCCCCTTTCCTGCCATTTCAATCCGAATTTTTTCAAAAATACTTTTGCCGCGAACTTTAAGATTCCGTAAATCCTCTTTGAATTTCCTACACTCATTTATAAAAAGGAGAACATTTTTATGGTCCCACCGATGATCTGTAAGTAAAATAAATGAAAAAAAATAGAATCACAATCAGTGCTGCTACCCTTTAGATGAGCGCAGTATATTTATATATATGTAGGTACATTCTTCTGTCTAAATTCGTATTACCTGGAATTTGTACAGGCCTTCCGGGTATTGGGTCGCTCACATCTTCTTCCATAATACCGTCTTCCATCGAATCTTCTTGCATTGAGGAATCTATTTATTAAATTAGAAAATGTAAAATCAAATTGCAAAAATAACTATATAGCTGGTATTCACCGAGCGCTCATAACGTATGAGCGCTCATAACTTAAAAAAATAAGTTATGAGCGCTCGGTGAATACTAGCCATAAATGTATCTATTACCCTGGTCATTGTATATAGATTTGCATAGTACTCTCATGAACACGTTCCACACGTGTCGGCCATCTAGCGATCACATCACTTACTAATTGATATACAATGACCTTGGTCATAAGCTTGTGATGTAATTCCCCCCTCATTACAAGAGGGCTCCGGGGTCATTTCTTTTTCTGGGACTTTGACTGGCTGGTTACTGTTCATGCAGTAGAGTCGTGCAAAAGCTGCATCTACAAAATATGTTGTACATAGTAAACCATTAAATTAAATTTTTGTTAATAAAAAAAAAACAAATTCTTATTACCGGATTTTATTTTTTGGCATACTAATTCTGAATCCTCAATTTCGTAAAGAGTTGAACCTATTCTTACTGAAATATGCATTATATTTTTTTAATTTATTTTATTATTATTAATATGCACAAAATAACAACCGGTAAAACCCGTAAAACTTTAATTTGATTTGAATTCAAGTCAGCTGCTTTTGACATTTCTCTTCAGATAGCTGAATATACGAGAATTTTTTAGATCGGTTGAGATTTTTATTTTGAGAACAGATGTTTTGTAATCAGCTGTTTTTTCTCAAGAGATTACAACAACACAAACCAATCTGGATTGCTTTAGATAACTTTGTGAACGTGGCCATTGTATATAAAACTTATAGTACTATCATCAAGATGGTTTTTGTGTTGTGGGGTGTGGTCGTCTGAGGGCGCACTTGTATATACACAGAAACAGCAACCAGAAAATTAGTTAGGGGTGTGATCGCTAGGTGGCCGACGTGTGGAACGTGTTCATGATAGTACTATGCAAATTTATATACAATGAACGTGGCTAATTAAACTCATCGCATGCATTGTCAACTCCACAGATCCAGAATCGTTTCCTTGAACTAAAACTCGAACACGTCACAAAAGTGATCCCCTCCATAGGATCTTGAAAAAACAGGTGTTTCATTCTGCATCAGGCTCCATTACCATTTTCCCTTTTTGGCTTTGGACAATCGGGTGAGATGTGTCCACTCTCATCGCAATTAAAAAAAAAACTTTTTGAGGACAAATTACACATGATTATTTATGTTTTATTGATATAATATTTTCCACATGATTTAGAAATAAACATATTTTATTATGCTTTGACAATCATAATATTAATACCCGTTCATACGAATTCTATTAGTAAAGTTATAATATTTCGAGCCCTTTTCATTGTATAAGAAATCTATAGTACTCTCATCAGCACGTTCCACAAAGCTTAGTTGTGTGGTCGTTTGAGGGCGCACTTGTTTATACACAGAAACAGCTTTGTATATGAAAACTATAGTACTCTCATGGTGGAAGTCGAATGGGGCGACATCTCATGTATGCCGGCAACCCTTACTCTTTTTTTTTTGCGGAGAGCTTATGGAGGTTTTAAATGATATTTATTGATATTTTTTGGATGCAATTATCCAAAAAATAGTCTCCTCTTGCTCCTACCACCAATTTTCGACGCTTAAAGACTCACCAAATCGAATTTTACACCTCACATTTTGCAGCGCCACCACCAGGATCCGGGCAACCCTAAAAAAAACTCGCCATGAGAGTACTACAGTTTTCATATACAAAGGAAACAGCAACCAAAAAATTAGTTAGTTGTGTGATCGCTTGGGGGACGACGTGTGGAACGTGCTGATGATAGTACCTTTGATATGAAAACTAGTTTATATATACAAAGATAGTACTATGCAAATTTATATACAATGTCCTTAATTCGATTATCATTTCTTGCTTTGTATATGAAAAGCATAGTACATAGTACTGGCCCTATTCGACTTCCACCATGATCATTGCATATATATAAGTTTTATATACAATGACCATGATAGTACTATGTTTTTCCTTTGTATATGAAAACTATAGTACTCTCATGGCGAGTTTTTTTTAGGGTTGCCCGGATCCTGGTGGTGGCGCTGCAAAATTTGAGGTTTAAAATTCGATTTGGTGAGTCTTTAAGCGTCGAAAATTGGTGGTAGGAGCAAGAGGAGACTATTTTTTGGATAATTGCATCCAAAAAATATCAATAAATATCATTTAAAACCTCCATAAGCTCTCCGCAAAAAAAAAAGAGTAAGGGTTGCCGGCATACATTAGATGTCGCCCCATTCGACTTCCACCATGAGAGTACTATAGTTTTCATATACAAAGGTTTTTCATATACAAAGTTTCCTGTGAACACAGCTCAGTGTCCTATGTACCTTTTGGCGTGTAGGTAGAATATACATTTGTGAAGTACCTATATTTATATTGCATTTACACAGCGCATGACGATAAAATAAATTCAAAAAATCAATAATAGACATACAACTAGATAATCTGACATTTCAACTGTCTGTACGAGTTCGAGCGGTCAAAATGAAAACATTTCAACAAATAGTTGACGTAGATAGTTTTTAAGTTCAAAAACTGCACTCTTCCAAAAACAATCCACATACACTGGAGAAAATAATATAAACATCAAAAGTATGGAAGACGCAGCTGCCTCTAAATTAGACAATGAATTCGAATCAATCAATAGTTATTATAGAAAGACTGAAAATGTAAGAAATTCTTCAATTATAACCGATAAAAAATAATATTACTACTAGTATATCTAATATTCTGATTACTTATTTCCAAATCTATCTTCTGAAGGGTAATGAAAATACAACAAACCATCTGGAAGTATCTTTTAGTGGGCGATCAAATACAAATAATGTAGAAGAAAATGGAAATACTGATTATTACCAACAAACAAACACATGTCGCATTCTTCAGAGAAAATTAGAGTTAAAAGTTGAAAAAGCAAAGCGCAGTTACAACCAGTATCAGGACACTTGTGTAAGATTAGACTATTGTGAAACAAAAATTATTTTACTTTTTCTATTACCAATTGTTTGTTTTCTTTGTGTAGTCAAAAAAATCACAATCTTCAAGTTTAATTCCAATAAGCCGCTTACAAATTCCTGGTTATGTTGAAAATCAGCCTTTAGTTGATTACAAATCAGAAAGGTACATGTAATGAAAGGTTAATATATTAAAAAAAAAAAAAACTAATTTTATAGCTTCTTTTTCTAGTGATGACCAGGAGGAAATATCTTTTTTTCCTTTGAAGCTGAAGAGTACAAAAAAACAAGAGCTGTCAGATACATTTAGCATACAGGAAATAACAATTGAGTCAGAAGACAATAATTCCGATGATAGTGATACCTCAGCTAATTTAGAACTTCTTCCACCACGGTTAAAAACAAATCTTTTGGACAAGGTTTTATCTTGTTTCTATTGTGTACAAGGCAAAATTTAGTAGATAATAAATTTTAGTTCTACTTAATTACTCATAAGATAGCTTTTATTTTGTATAACCACCTTATCATATGAATTACCTCACATTGTAAGTACATACATATGTATTGGAAAAAAATCGTTTATTTTAGAAAAAAAAAACAATTATTTTTGTGTACGCACGCATTTAAAATAATGTATTGTTTGAGACCAGAAAACAATGCAGCCCTATTATAATTCTGAGTTGCGACAGTAAATTTATAGTTGATAAGAAAAGGAACTCGATATTTATATTGTATGTTTTTATCATCGAGAATGATCCGAATCGCTGTGAACTGAAAAAAACTTATTCAATGAATAGATCATCTGTTTTAGTTAAAAATGAGTTTTATTTTAAGGTACAAACCTACAAAATTTCAAGGGTAGGTGCAGCTTTTTCAAGAAGTAAAATTCCTATTTTAGTAAAATTTCAGCAATATGATATATTGTATGTGGGCCAGCAACTCAATTTTTTTTTATCAAAAACCCCAAATATTCTTAAATTCTTTTAAGTATAAATCAATGGATAACTTAACAACATTAACAAACTAAATAAATATGTTAATACAAATTCACTCAGAGACATATTGTCGTTTAAAAAAAAAAATTGTGTAATTTTTAAATATGTATAAGCTATTGCAACAAAGTATTCAAATCAAAATTAATTTTGTAATGTAGGTATATAACCTTTGTATATGAAAACTATAGTACTATCATGGCGAGTTTTTTTTAGGTTTGCCCTGACCCTTGTGGTGGCGCTGTAAAATGTGAGGTGTAAAATTCGATTTGGGGAGTCTTTAAGTGTCCGAAATTGGTGGTAGGGGCAAGAGGAGACTAATTTTTGGATTATTGCATCCAAAAAATATCAATAAATATTGATTAAAATCTCCATAAGCTCTACGCAAAAAAAAGAGTAAGGGTTGCCGGCATACTTTAGATGTCGCTTCATTCGACTCCACCATGAGAGTACTATAGTTTATTCATATATACAAAGGGCGACAACGAAAAGAACGAAGAATACAAGACATTTTGGTACCTCCTGTGAGGAAAAAGTCAACAGTGGTTGAACAAAATCGAAACTTACAAAGTTCTATTTAAAAAAAGGGTACATCGAATGTTGTATAGTCAAACGGTTGTGCGCTTACGGTTCATGTGTACCTACATAAACTAAGCAGGCAACAATAATACAGTGCATGATTCCCCTGCAGAATTAAATAACTAGGCGAACGGTCGAAGTTTTTTTTGTTGCGATTTGCGTCTGAGTAGAATCATACGAGAAGGAGGATGTAAGGAAAACGGTATTTTTCTGTTTACACAATCATTGGAGTTTGTTAGTTTTTATTGCTTCTCGGTTTAAATTTAAATTTGCGAGTGGTCGGAAAATAAAATTTTGTCTAAATAAAAATAATGTAATTTAAAGAGACGATGGCTGAATTAAAATTGCGGTCGAGTGCTGCTACATCTATTTCGAAGCTTGTGAAGAAATTGGAGGCTGGTGAATTGGCAGAGCCAATGTAGATGCACACTTTTTGTTGGTGGGTAGTGCGAATGAAACCGAGATGGAAGCTCACTCCACTCTATTCGAAGAGGTCGAGGACAAATATACGAAGGTGAAAGCCATGCTGGCAGCTGCAATCGATTTGGTTGTGGAGGAGTAGCAGACATCTGAAGCCAGTGTGGTGCGCTCGGTTCACGTTCAACAAGGCAACCTGAACGATTTGCGTCTGGAAAAAATTGTAATCCCAGAATTTCATGGCGAATTCAATAAATGGATTGCGTTCCGAGACATGTCTGAGGCAATGGTTCATTCGAAAGAGCACCTTTCGACAGCTGCCAAATATACGAGGCTGATGAGAGCACTAAAGGGCTCAGCTGCTCAGGTGGTAGCTGGTTTTCTACCTACCGATGAGAATTACGAATCAGCATGGCAGACGTTGAAGGCTATGTATGACAACGATCGTCTCATTGTGTCGGCCCATTTGAGTATATTCCTGAATATGGACTCTATTGAGAAGGAGACAAATACAGGCTTGCGTCGAGTGGTGGACATAACGAACGAGACCACACGTTCATTGGCAGCTATGAAACGGCCTGTCGATACAGGGGATGATATTCTAGTCCACATTCTGGTTTCAAAACTTCCAAAGGCAAAGATTATACATTGGGAAATGCAATTGAAAGTTTTGTATATATAAATTATAGTACTATCATGGCGAGTTTTTTTTAGGGTTGCGCGGACCCTTGTGGTTGCGCTGCAAAATTTGAGGTGTAAAATTCGATTTAGGGAGTCTTTAAGCGTCGAAAATTGGTGGTAGGGGCAAGAGGAGGCTATGTTTTGGATTATTGCATCCAAAAAATATCAATTAATATCATTTAAAACCTGTATAAGCTCTCCGCAAAAAAAAAAGAGTAAGGGTTGCCGGCATACTTTAGATGTCGCCCCATTCGACTTCCATCATGAGAGTACTATAGTTTATATACAGTGTGAGTCACGAGCAGTGCTAGGGCGTGTAGTTTGCGTTGAGATAAGAAAAAATATTCCCCCCCGTTTCATTGATAACTTCTGAAAACTGACCTGTCATGGCCCATGGGTTCTACCTGTTAGGGTGGACAATAAGGGCAATAAAACCGCAATTTTTTTAAATGAAAAAAAAAGAAAATTGCAATGCAAGATAAATAAAAGGCATTGTAGTTTGCTTAGTGGCGGTCAGCCATCAGCCGAATAGGGGGAATAACATGTAGCATACGAAAACATGCACGTGCCGTAACTATTCGGGACTGATGGAAGTGTGATCATAGCCTCTTCGCGGCGGCCGCTAGAAACAAACCCCAAAAAGGTTTGGCTAATATGATCAGGCTATTTCCACAGGTTGGCAACAGGTTAATTCCCTGTTCCGTAAAACTAAAAGAATTATGAGACCGTCAACAAGCCTCGGAAACGGACTGATCTCACGACGACAACCCTTGCAACGAAAACGGAACAACGATTTACGAATTTTCTTATGGAACGTACGATCGCTCTATAGAGCTCGAGCTGCTCAGCAGCTAGCCGATACCCTGTCAAAATATAAAGCTGACATAACAGCACTGCAAGAAATAAGATGGACAGGGAATGGTGTTTTGCAAAAGAAAGAATATGACTTATATTACAGCTGTCATACAAAACACCATGTGCTCGGGGTAGGCTTCCTGGTCAGCGAAAAAATGAAGTCTACCGTCATCGGCTTTAACGCTATAAGCGAAAGGCTATGCACCCTTCGCGTGCGAGGCAAATTCAAGAACATCAGCCTCATTAACGTTCACGGACCTACGGAGGAGTCCTCAGACGAAGATAAAGAGACTTACTATGAACAAGTCGAGAGGGCCCTCCATGCCTGTCCAAGGTATGATGTTAAAATCATCCTTGGGGATTTGAACGCTAAAATAGGTCGGGAGCCGGTATTCAGGCATTACGCAGGCACCCATAGTTTGCATGAGAACACTAATGACAATGGACTTCGAGTCCTAGAATTGGCAGCATCGAAAAACATGGTCGTTGCGAGTACCAGGTACCCGCGTAAAGATATCTACAAAGCCACCTGGGTATCACCTGATGGAGCCACTCGTAACCAAATTGACCACGTGTTGATAGACCGTCGCCACTACTCGAACTTGATGACGGTACGAACGTACCGAGGTGCCAATATCGACTCGGATCACTATCTTGTTGGTATGGTTTTCCGAGGGCGGATTGCCTTGCGAAGACGTATTGCATCCGCCGATCAGGTTCGAATCAACACGGCTGCACTACGCAATGAAAACACCAGTAACACCTTTGGACTTGCGTTAGGACTCGCCCTAGAACCACTCGATCCAGGGAGAGTAAGTCCTGGAGCCAGTATGCTGGGAGTAGATGAGAAGTGGACACGCCTTAAAAACACTGTCATTAGTACTGCCAATTCCATCTTAGGCAGCAGTCGTAGAAGTCGGAACGACTGGTTTGATGATGAATGCAAGCTAGCGACTGAACGTAAGAATGTTGCGTACCGAGCAATGCAACAATCTCATAGAACGCGGGCACGCGAAGATGAATATAAAGAGCTCAGAAGAATAGAAAAACGGCTTCACAGACAGAAAAAATCAGCCTGGGAGAAGAACATCATCTGTGATTTAGAAAGAAGCCGAGAGCGAGGTCCGCACCAGGCGCGGAAGTTCTACCAATCCGTCCGAAACATGACGCAGTACACACCACGCTGCACTTACTGCAAGGACGGAGAGGGAAATCTGATCACCGATCCCCAAAGCATACTGGAGCGATGGGAAGTGTACTTTAATGAATTGCTAAATGGTCAGCTCACTGCAGAAGTAGAGGCTCCACTACTTCAAGAAGATTACCCTATGTTACCGCCACCAAGCATAGAAGAGGTTGAGAAGGCTATAGCCCGGCTTAAGAAAAACAAAGCCCCGGGAGCCGATGGCATACCAGCCGAACTATTCCACCACGGCGGGCCAGCCTTACGCCAAGCAATTCATGATATTATAGTGCACGTATGGGAGCAGGAAGAAATGCCAGAAGACTGGCGAAAAGGTATAATTTGCCCCATACATAAGAAGGGAGATGTCACAACGTGCAGCAATTATAGAGGTATCACGTTGTTGAGTACCGCCTATAAGATATTCTCCTCTATCCTACAAGAACGGATAGCCCCATACGCTAAAACCATAATCGGCCAATATCAGTGTGGTTTCATTCCAGGCAAATCAACAACTGATCAGATCTTTACCCTTAGGCAGGCGATGGAAAAATGTCTAGAATTTAACATCCCAACATACCATCTGTTTATAGACTTTAAGGCCGCCTATGATAGCATAGCCAGGGTAGAACTTTACAAATTCATGAGAGAATTCGGCATCCCAAATAAGTTGACACGACTTTGTAGGTTGACCATGACCAACGTAACAAGCCAAGTAAAAATAGCCGGATTGCTATCCAGACCAATCAACATCTTTAATGGACTCCGACAAGGGGATGGTTTGGCCTGCCTCCTCTTCAACCTGGCGTTGGAGAAAGCAATCCGTGACTCTGGCACGGCAACAAGAGGGACCATCGTCAACAGGTCCAGCCAGATACTGGCTTACGCAGACGACATTGACATCATCGGAAGAACCGAACAAGCTGTACACGATTCCTTCATCCAGATCGAGCAGGCGGCACAAAATCTGGGGCTGCACATTAGTGAAGGTAAAACAAAGTACATGGTGGCGTCGAATGCGAGAAGAACAGTTGGTCAAACAATCAAGGTAGCGGAGCACGAATTTGAAGTGGTGCAATCCTTTAAATACCTTGGGTCAATAGTAGCAGCCGATAATAATATAGAAGAAGAAATACGCGGGCGGCTGCTCAATTCCAACAAAGCCTACTATAGTCTGTCAAAGCTCTTCAAATCCAGAAATCTCACCATAACTTCAAAACTGCTGCTGTACAGGACCATGGTCCTGCCAGTACTCACGTATGGATCCGAGACTTGGGTGCTTAGCAAAAGACACTCCGACCTCTTAGCCGCGTTCGAGAGAAAAGTCTTAAGGAGAATTGTTGGCCCCATATGTGAGGAAGGGCGATTCCGGAGACGGTACAATCATGAATTGTACGCAATCTACCTTGAAGCAGACATAGTGACAAAAATTAAGCTCGGTAGACTCCGGTGGGCAGGGCACCTAGCTCGCATGAGTGAAGAGGAACCTGCTCGGAAAGTCCTTTGTGGTACATTCTATGGTAGACGGCAGCGTGGTAGACCATGCTTGCGCTGGAGAGATGGCGTAGACCAGGACGCCCGAAGCCTTGGGGTGCGCAACTGGATGGCGTCGGCTCAAGACCGGGATAGGTGGAGAGACTTGTTGAAGGAGGCCAGAACCGGACCCCGGTTGTCGAGCCGATGATGATGATGAGTTTGCTTAGTAATTATTTCCAATTTGAATATTAACTCATTAACACGTAACGATGTCAAGCTGATACACCCGAGAAGAATTAACGGACATGCATTTCTGCTACGGTTTATCTAATGGTCGAGGTCGTGAAGCCGAAAGACTGTACGCTGAAAGATATCGCAATAGG
This sequence comes from Syrphus vitripennis, assembly GCA_958431115.1. NCBI lineage: Eukaryota > Metazoa > Arthropoda > Insecta > Diptera > Syrphidae > Syrphus > Syrphus vitripennis. The sequence goes on along the minus strand of OY288108.1, from coordinate 79,429,462 downwards.
AGGTGTCCCCATCATAGCACGTTTTCAAGAATCCACCGACGTCTACCAGATCATGGAGTGCTGGAGTGTAAAGTGGGCCTATGTACTGTGGGTCCTACCTCACCTACTAAGCTATGTGGGATATTGGATGGCTTCCCCAAGCCGAATGTGGAGGATGGCTAGAGAGCCTATCTGTTCCAAGTTTGAAAGTAAAAACAAGGCTGAAGAGCCAAAGTGTTCTGTTCTACTTCCAAACTGAAAGTGAATTTATTCAATCAAACTTAAGCTATTTATACAAAAATAATCTACTTACACACTAACATCTTAAGCCTATATCAAATACATATTATAACTTAAACATAGAAATATTTTATATATCAAATTAATATCCTTTAGAAATATATTTTATATTCCGGATTTCGTGGGAAATTGACGAACAACGGAACCAGGCAGCATACTTGCTATGTCATCAAATTAATAGTCGACACCAATAGCCCTTCTAATACAATGCACAAATATATCCAAATACCTCCAGCCATATGCACTACACAGTATGCAGTATATTGAACCTTAGCGAGTAGGAAGATACACTTGACCAAAGTAATCTGAAGCGTCGTCGCGTTCCGTCATCGTCAGTGGCATCGAAATTATTACTTAAAAATTTAGTGCATGAGGGTGATACTCTTGACCATGAATGAAATGCGAGTGCATTATTAAAAATAGAAAAGTAATGCGAGTGCATTAAAAAATAGTTTGGCTATTGTAAAGCGTAGTGTGGATTAAAGTCAATGACCGGAATTAAATGTATAATGAAGTGATCGCTAGTGTGATCCCTTCACACCACCCTTCCTGGGGAAAAGGAGAAATCATGACATATCTTGATTTCTTCTTTTAAACGACACTAACTTGTTTTTTTTTTCGTTCGGAACAAAAATTTTTTTTTAAACATTATTTTCTTTTATATGTATTGTAATAGTACATACTTAGTTTGTATCATTACTTACGTATATAATATAATATTTTTTTTTCATTCATTCATATAAGTAACTTATTTTATTCTTCTTATATTCTAGTTGCGTGTTGGTGGAGTAAGAACCAAATTAAATGACTTGTTTTTATATTTTGCTTCTAATGATTATCATATAATAGTATTAGTAGAAACCTGGCTTAATGATAGTCACCTCACAACAGAACTATTCAATTGCAATCAATATGCAGTTTATAGAAAAGACCGCTGCTCATTGAGAACCGGTCATTTTCGGGGTGGTGGAATTATTATCGCCATTTGTTCAAATTTATTTTCAAACCAAATTGAATTGTTCTCAAGTGAAAATGACTCTAATTTTGATATTGATCAATTGCTTGTAAAGGTTAATCTAAGAAAAAATGTTAATTTGTATATCTCTGCCAGTTATATTCCTCCAGGAAGCCCCTTAGAATTATATAATTTGCACTTAGAAAATTGTCGATCATTGTTAAGTTCTTTGGATCCATCTGATCATGTTATTTGTCTAGGTGATTTCAATATTGGTGATGTTAATTGGAAACTTGATGCTGATGAAAAATGTTTGATTCCTTTCGATGTAAAAACAGAAATTGAAATATCAGTAATTGATTTTTATAGCCAGTTCAACTTATTGCAACTGAACAATATACCGAATTTATTAAATCGTATCTTGGATCTAGTTTTCATTGATAGTGAATTGGAAGTAAAAATTGATAGGGTTGATTATCCCGTAGTAAAAAATTCACAGCATCATGTTTGTCTAGTAATCGACTGTAAGTTTTTAGTTTTTATTCAAACCATAAATGAAAATGTAAAATTGTATGATTACATGCATGGAAACTTTGATGCAATGAATGTGTATTTAAACTCAATGCCGTGGAACTTAATTGTGGGCAACCAAGATCTGAATCAAGCTTTCGCAACTTTTAAATTGTATTTAAAGCAGGCATCTGATATCTTTATTCCGCAAAAAAATAGTAAAAAGAATTCAAATCCACCTTGGTTCAATAGAAGATTGTCTAATCTCAAAAATATAAAAAATAAGGCTTATAAACGGTATAAAAAAGATAAAAATAATTTGATTTACAGCCAAAACTACCATGAAAGTCAGAAATTTTTCGATGTTTTGAACAAATTTCTTTATAATCAAACCTCTTTCATAACGCCAATTTTCAAATCTGGTGCAAAGCAAAAAGTCAGTAACTACCGCCCAATATGTAAAATATCTGTAATTCCTAAACTGTTCGAAAAAATTGTTTGTGACAAGCTTAATTTTCTTACTAAGGAACTCATTTCTGATACACAGTATGGATTTGTTTCAGAAAGATCCACATCTACTAATCTCACTATTTTATGTGATTCAGTTATAAGAGGTTTCGAAAGTGGTTTTCAGACCGATATAATATTTACAGATTTTGCGAAAGCCTTTGACAGGGTTAGCCACGAAATCCTTATTTATAAATTGTCAAAGCTCGGATTCCATTCTATATTTTTGAAATGGATCTCTTCTTACCTAACCAATCGAACCCAATATGTAAAAATAGACAGTTTTCTTTCAAAATGCATAACTGTGACCTCAGGCGTCCCGCAAGGAAGTCACATCGGTCCTTTATTCTTTAATTTATTTATTAATGATATACCTGATATTTTTCAGTTTTCCAGGAACCTGTTATATGCTGATGATGTAAAAATTTTCAAAATAGTTAAATCTTTAAACGATTGTTACCTGCTTCAAGATGATTTATTTAAACTAGCTTTATGGTGCGAAAGAAATTTTCTATTTTTGAATGTGTCTAAATGTCAAAGTTTTATATGTTCAAGAAAAAAGTCTCCTATAGTTTTTGATTACACTATAAATAATATTACTTTGGAAAAAGTTTCACAAAAAAAAGATCTAGGGGTTGTTTTGGATCGCCAGTTTTCTTTTACTTGTCACTACGATTACATAGTAAACAAAGCATGTAAGATGTTAGGTTTCTTGAGAAGGAATACCAGAGAATTTTCGGATTCTTATGCACTTAAGTCTCTCTATATGGCTTTTGTTAGGTCTAGTCTGGAGTATTGTTGTGTGGTCTGGAATCCTTACTATGATATTCATTCGTTGAGAATTGAAAGAATTCAAAAAAGTTTTACTAAGTATTGTTTTCACAAGCTTAATTGGAATATTGATATGCCCTCATATAATGTCAGATGTCTGCTTTTTGGCATGCAAACGCTTGAGCTGAGAAGAAGATATTTCTCAATTATGATAATAAAAGATATTATTGATAGCCACATTATTAGCCCATACTTGCTCGAGCGAATTAACTTCTTTTTCCCTTGCAGGAGTCTCCGTATGAGTTTTCACCTACGAGAGACTTTTTCAAGAAGCAATTACGGTAGAAATGAACCGATTACTTGCTGCATCAGAGAGACCAATGCGGTTATTGATTTGATTGATATTTGTAGGCCTATTCCAAGAGATACTTTTAAAAAAAATGTTATGATGATTTTGCTGCGTTTATGGTAACATATACTAATTATTGTAATCATGTACATATTATTCTTCTTTTTTATTATTATATTTAAATTGTGTTAATATTTTATATTATATTATTTTATTTTTATTCATTAGGTATTTATTAAGTAGTAATCTTAACGAGAAATGTCTCAAATTAATGAAATAAATAAAATAAATAAATAAATAAATTTATTGCTAAACACTAGGGGTATTCATGCAACGATGTAAAACACTAGATAAGTTTACCATTTGCGTAAGTTTACCATTTGGTAAATGAACTGTCAAAATTTGTATGGGAAATGATTTACACAAATTCGATAAAATTCCCCAACGAATTTGTTTGGGAAAATAATTTGGTAAAATTATCCAAACGTCATTGTGGCACCTAATCTGTCAGACACCTAATCTCCCAAATGATAAATTATTTTGATTCAAAACGGATCAGAACCACCAAAATAAATACGAAATTACTACACGGAAAATAAACAAATAAAACAAAAACAAATGGCACAGGTGAGATACAAATCCTAGCAGAATTTTCGTTTTAAAAATGTTTATTGGTTTAGACTGAAAACAAAATGAAACGCCGCCGTAGAGTAAATCCAACTCACCGCTGGACTGAAAGTCAAATGCAGGAACTACTCCAGATCATCATTGAGGATGTAAAAGATACCCCAGAGTTGTATGAGGTAGGAGTTTTGTTTAATTAAGTCTTGATAAAACTTTGATTTAATACTTTATGTTTACAGAAACCAACAGCTCAAAAATATTTCCAAAAGATTTTAGCACGGTCAGAATACCTGAATCAAATAAATTGGGAGTGTTGTAAGAGCAAGATGCGCTACCTCAAGGGTACATATCTAACAGCCATGAACTTGAAGGGCAAGACTGGGGCTGGTCTGTTAGCAAATGGCGAATCTCAATCTGTAGCCGAATATGTCCGAAAACTTTGCCCACAGTTTGAGAAATTGGAGATAATTTTTGGGTCAAGGAAAAATGTAAACCCGATTTTCATATATGAAACCAGTCAGAAGGAAGAATTCGATAATCCTATTGAAAACGTACAAGCTAAATACGAAGATATGGAGGAAGTTGGAAATATTGAAAGTCAAAAATCTTGTTATGAGTTTGAAGATCTTATAGAAGAAAATAATGAAGAAACAACAGAACTTCAAAAAGTTAAAGGTAGCTGAGTTCGGTGTATTTTATAGTTAAGTGTTAAGTTTTGATAATTTAAGTTTTAAGCTAGCTTTTTCAAAACAGCAAATCACCCATATTACGATTGTCGTTTCACTAAAACCACAAGGCTCTAGAAGAGAAAGTTGGGGTTAAAATAACCCCAAATTTTCGACATTCTCTCCAATATCCAACCATCTCATCAATATGAGGAGTTTAATTTTAACTAAACATCGATTGCAGCATCCAGTGTCGTGTCGTTTTTGTGAAACGGCAGCTGTAATAGGGGTAAATAACTTTTTTCATTCTTTTTTTAACAGAATATTTACAGCGTAAACCTATAGGGCCTGTCCGCATTGGATTTTTAATTCTAAGTACATCCAGTGCATAAAAATCCAATGAGGACAGACTAAAAGGCCCTGCTTAAATTGGCCATGTAAAAGTTTTTCCTTTATAAACAGGGTCATAGTTTTCCACGTCAGACTTTTTGGGAGTTGAAAGATTTTCAGTTTGAGCTGTTGGCATTCGAGATTAAAAGTTGTTTTTTCTTCGAGTCGTTGCATTCGAGACTTTTGTCATTCGATATATTGTCATGATCCATGATTCAATGCAATATTTTTTTTAATTAAAAACGAAGTCATTTCAATAAATTTTACTTTGTGACGATCTGATCAATCAACTCCCTAAACTCTGTCGCGATTGAAGATTTGCCGTTTTACAAAATTTTACTCTATATTTAAGATGAAATGAAGCTTCGTGGAAGTCGTAATCGTGACCCTAAGCCTAGCGGCATCGGCTCAAACGTTTCTCAATTATTAAAAATACAGCAGTCGAAATTGGAGTTGGAAATAAAAAAAATTGAGCTAGAAAAGGAAAAAGAATTGGGGAATATTGCACTCCAAAACAAAAAAATTGACACAGATTTTGAGCTCAAGAAAATTGAAATAGAATCACAAGAAAGATTAAAAAAATATGAGCTTGAACTACAATATAATCAATTAAATTAAAATTACGTTTTTTTTTTTACTATAATATGTACCTCTATGCATGTATATTACATATCATTTTAAATAAAATCTATATTTATGTTGTTATTTTGTTGTTCTTCGATTATTTCCAACAAGGCACGTCTCTTAAGCTGTCCTGCAATAGAGAAATTGCTGTTATCATTTTCAGAATCTCGGGTTTCGTTATCATCTATCGACGATAGTTCGTCAGGCATTTCGAAAATATCTTCAGTTTCGGTTTGTTTGGCAATAATATTATGCAGAATAGCGCAAACTAAGATCCAGCGACATGCAAGTTTGATGCTTACGTCATTTTTAATTTGTATTTTTAATTCTTTTAGGCTATTGAACCTTTCTTTGAGAAGCCCAAAGCAATGTTCAATTCTGATACGGTATTTACTAAAATGCCTGTTAATTTTTTTCCGTTGATCTAGAGTCATTTCTTTTGAGTTATCCCTGAATGGAGTTATAACTGTGCTGATTAATTTATAGGCACTGTCACCTGCTAACCACTGTGCTCCTGTGAAAAAATCCTTTTCTTCTTTCGATAAATCGCAATTGTTATAAACTCTATCATCATAGACACTTCCTGGATATCCCAGAACCATGTGGCGAATTCTCAATTTATAATCGCACACTGCTTGGACTTTCAATGAATACATATGTTTTTTTGAAAAATATGCTTCAGAATCCTCTGTGGGTTTTTCGGCCAATTTTATTTCGGTCCCATCAACGTAGCCGATACAATATGGGAGTTCATTTTGAGTTTCTGAAACTATATTTGTTCGCTCTGAAGCACCTGGCCAGTACACAAATTTATTTTTTAGCTTTAGAATGGCCTTGAAGACCCTTGCAGTGATATTCTAGGAAAAGATATTGTATAATTAAGTTTCAATTGGAAGGTTAAAAACCGTTACCTGGATTGTTCCCCCATCACCAACACCAAACAAGTTTGCAACTTTGGCAATTGTGGCTCCTTCACCACTCGAACCCAACCGATATAAAACAATTATTAATTGTTTTTCCACAGAAAACTGCTGACAAGATTTTCGACCATTAAAAAGTTCGTCTTCTTTGATTAAGTCAAGGATAACATTAAAATTTAAGCGATTAACTCGTACCATCTGTTTGAATCTATCGTCATCTAAATAAAGCAAAACATCGGTCAAGAAGTTGTTTGCTTTCGGAACTGAGTGATGTACAAATGGTGTTAGATATCGACATTGTTCAGCTATTATCATCATGAAAGTTAGCTCTTCTAAAATTTCATCCTCTTTTTGTTTCTGTTTATCTACATAAATCTGTCGTTCAAAAACAATTTTGCACTTTTGTAAAAGAAAATCCACAAACCATCATTTTTTCCGAATAGTTCCAATATACATAAGTAAATCATTAGAAGTAATTTTCTCATATATCTGAACAAATTTCTTTTTGTTGCTTATTTTAGGCATCTCTGGGTTAACTACTTCAAATGTTCTTAATGAAAATCGACTGTTTGGATTAACTTCTTATGATGGTATCAAATCATAAATGTTTTTACTCAAGAATAATCTTTGACGTTTAATATTTGACGTTTATTCTTTGACATTTAACGAACAGCTGATTCAATTACACAGCATTTAACTAGATGAATAAAAAGGTCGTTCATGCAAACTTTTGTGTAAACTTATCATTTTACACAATTTGTAAACTTACGACGTTGCATGAATACCCTTACTATAATTTACTTAAATCCTATGCGCGCCTTATTAAAAATTAAATGAAGTAGTTATCTTGTATATACATACATATATTATTAATTACATTTTCAATTAAAAATTAAATGAAGTAGTTACATATCTTGTATATACATACGTATACTATTATTTACATTCTCTTTCCCCTTTTTTTTTTTTTTTTTTTTTTTTTAGACTTTAATTTAATTATTGGTTATATAAAAGTTAAATACATGTAAAATGGTTTTAGTCTATTCTTGTGTACTGTCATTCTTTTGTTATCGTATTTAATATCACAATTTACACCATTTTGAGACAAAACTTCGTATGGTCCTATAAATATTGGATCTAATTTCTTTCTGGCTTCGTTTCTTAATAAAACTAAACTTCCTTTTTCAAAACTACTACTCTTTGTTTGTCCCTCTTTATCATATCTATCTTTCCTAACATTTTTCTTCTTTATAAGCGTTTCTCGGGCATCTCTATGGGCAACTTGTAATTTATGTTTAAGGTCAATTACGTAATCGTCATAGTTGTACACCGGTTCCATTTGTTTTGTCAGATTTTTGGGCAAGCTACATTGCTTTCCGAATATCAACTCGAATGGTGTGTAACCCGTTTCTGAGTGTACGGAAGTGTTAAACAGAAAACGTAATATGGCAACCAAGTACTCCAGTCCGTGTGTTTTTCTGATACGTAACTTCTAAGATATGCCCTAAAACCTTATGTGAATTTTCTAAAGCTCCTATGCTCTCATGATGGTACGCTGTAGATTGTAATTGTTCTATTCTCAAAAGCTTACAGATACTTTTAAAAACCTGGTTTATAAATTCGGTCCCCTGATCAGATGCTATTGTATGTGGTACTCCGTACCTTGGGAAAGGGTTGCCCCCATACTTTAGATGTCGCCGAGACTGTCACCATGATAGTACAATGTTTTTCATATATACAAAGCTTACAATGATTGACTGTTGGGAGGGAAATTTAAAACGTTAGGTATATTTCCTCTTTTGCAGAATTGCTCAGTAATGTGAAAGCAAATGATTCACTTGATTGTTACCCAGAAATAAATATAATTGTTTTTAAGGGGAAGTTAGATTAGATAACTTTTATTAAGTATTTTATATGCTTTATAACTATGGTTAACTAAATGAATTTGAGTTGTAACATTTCAGTATGACGTTGAATCATATTTAAAGCGGTTAATTATAGAAAGGTAGGTAACATTTTTTACTCAGAAAGAACCGAACCTTTGAGATTTTAAGCATTAAAAGTAGGTCCAATTTATTTACTCAGCAAGAACCAAACCTTTGAGATTTTAACGATTCTTTCCATATATAAGAGTGCACACATTATGAATCATATCATGAAACTAAAAGAACAAACACGAGTCGAAAAGTGATATTTTCCCAAAAGTTCATATAGCTTTTTTATTGTTAAACTGCTTTATCTATGCTTTTTTTCTAAATAATTAATGTTGGCTTGGCAGAAGACCCAATTACTTATTGCTTAATTGAGTTCAAATGGAAAAAGGTGGTCATATATTTTTTTTATTATGCTTCGTCTTTAAGTGTTAGGTAATCTAGTTGAAGACAGACAAAATTGCTGCAGGTTAAGGTCAAATAAGTTAACAAGACATTCACGTCTGACATAAAGCTGTTAATTTTTTTTTTCAAGCTAAAGAGCTACATTGAAATTTAGGTAGCAAACTAGCAAGTCACTGTTTATCTTCTAGACGGAGATGGCAGTGTACAATAAAAAAGAAAAATTCATTTGTTGCGGAAATACTGAAGGTTTTTCTAAAATTAATGGCTAAAATAGGTAGATTCTGAATACAGGAGCAATTACTAGTGAGCAAAGAGTGTTAAAATAATTGAACTCATCTCTGAAAATATTATAACCCGCTAAGTTAAACTTCTTATGCTTATACATTCATATCACATTAAAAATATGTAAATGGCGATAATGTAACATCAATCTTAAGGTGTTTTATATTATTCAGAGTCAAACTGGTTCGATAATACCTGCTCCTATGTATTGAGGTGATTCAAAAACTCAATTTTTCGAGTTTTCAAGAAGTCTAGCCAGAATATGAAAATTCAAAGTGAAGAAAAAATTCGCTTGAAATTTCAGCAAGATTGACATGTTCTAGATATGATTTTTCATGTGTTTCAAATAATATACAGGGTGTCCGGTAATTCGTAAGCCATACTTTGGGATGTTATTCTTGGTCATATTCTAAGAAAAAAACTGTTCTACAGTAAAATCTGATTTTCTACTTTGACATCACTTCATGAAAAGGGTTAAAAATGTACTTATGCCTTCTTGACTTCCTGTCAAAACCCTTATAACCTTACCTCCTCTCAGGGAGAGTTAAATTTGGGGTATGAATGTTTAATGGGTAAATTAACTTAAAAAGGTGGTATAAAAGAGTAGAAAAAATTAAGTCACGATTATAGTTGAATAAGAGCGCTTTTTGAAATCCCTTCATTTGCGAGTGAAGAATACGCAGACATTTTATTTGTTTATGGGTGGTGCAATGGACATTCAAGAAGAGCACAACAAAGATACCAAGAACTTTATCCTAAAAGACGCATAAGACGCTTGGCTCTACAGATCAATGTTTCCAAACATTTCCACTATACTACATGCAGCAAATATGCATCCATATCACCAATTCACTATACACCTGTGCAAGAACTGCTTAACTATGATTTTGAAAATAGGCTCGAATTTTGTAACTGGTTGCTAGAAAGAAGTTAGAAATGTCAAATACTTTATTACTGATTTTGGAAAAAATTTGAGGTATAAGTTTTTAATAGTATCAAATCCATCGGTTTTCTTAACTCGCAGTTGTTTAATTATGGTAGCAATGTTATTTTCAGATATGTATTCATCTTGAAATGTTTCAGCTACAGTAGATAAAATTCTAAGAGATGCAGCATCAACAATATTTATAGTATAGGTATCCGGGTCACTCAGGTTTTGAGATACTTCATGATTTTTCCTAAATTCAGTATCTATCAAATGCATTGGCTTTTTCACTATCAGTGTAAAGAACATCGGTGGATTGTTCTAATGTTTGAATCATTGTTTCTGTTTTTTTATAATTTTGGAGATGTTTTTAGTTTAGTTTTTTGTTCCATTGAGTGTTTCTAAATTTTTGGATTTCCGTTGAAATTACTTTGTTAAAATATTTCAAATAGTTACTATGTACTGGCAAGCGATATCTTTGCCATTATCTTTTAATGCTGTTTCTTACACGAATATTTTCGAGAATATAGTTTGGGAAATATGTACCGAACTTAGGATCTTTTCAGTGAAACTCGAAACGAGTAAGTCAATACTTTCTTTTGTTGAAATATTTCTTAAATCCGTGGGTATATTTCCGAGTTTCGATCTTAAATCACTTCGAAAAAGTGACCAGTTAGCATGTTTAAAATCAAGGTAATAATTTTCTTTATATAATTATTCGATAAATCTACACAAAACAGGATTATGATCCGAGGAAAGATCATTAAAGACAATAGGCTGTGATAAGATATTAAATGAATTTGTGAGAAAAAGATTCAGCACCGATGGAACCAGCGGGTATGTAAGTAGGACCTAATGGAAACAAAATTGAAAAAGGAAAAATGTTCGTCAAATCCGACAGTATGTTACAACTCCAATCCCTGTTTGCAGGTCTCTGTAACAAGTGCAATATCAACGTTATTTGCATTTAAAAGATTTCAGCATTCTATACATTTCTTTCGGATACCTCTGGTATTGCATGTAATTATATTTAATAATAACTTATATATGACCCCTCCTCCTCTTCCGTCTATTCTATCAACACGATAGCAATAGAAACCAGGAGTTGAGATCCTAACTTCTAAATCTAACCATGTCTCTGTAACATTGCTTATTGGTGCATTGTTGCATTGTTGAATGTTCGATACTGCTGCTGGTGACGATGACGATTGTGAATTTTGTGTATGTATTCATGAACTTGATACCCTCTCTGTACATTTTGGTCCAGATCGGGTATGTAAAGCTGGGAAATCAGTCATTCTTAGAAGTGATAGCACGTTGACGTTTGGATATTGGATTAGTAAGGTTTGGTTTCAGAGAGCGCCTTGTTTTGAAACCTTAGCTCTTATTTCTAAATATTTATTTCTGCTTTTACAGACAGAATAGGTTGATTTGTGGCTCTCATTGCAGTTTGCACCCTTAAACTTTTCTTTATTGACACATTCTTGTGTTGTGTGAACCAGCACAGAATGAACATTTTTAACATGGCAGTTCTTTTTCACCGTGGCCAAACATCAGCCAGTTGCGAGGACGAAAACTTGTTATCGGTAAGAGGGGATCGCGCACGTTTATCTATTTTGGAAAATGAAAAGAAAGAGAACTTGGTAAAACAGGTTGTAATAAGTTTGTAACAAGTTTTTTATCCTATTTGGATCAGTTGGGTTATTTTTTTTGGCCAGAAGCTGCGGGTTATCCCCCAAAAAAACAACGAAATACTCAAACAGCAACAGCCTCACCGTATTCCTTTTGCAGTCAATATTTTCTTCTGAATATATATTAAGGTATTTTTACTCACTTTATTGTTAAAAGTTTATTAATAATTTTAACTGGCGCTTGCATTATTGAAAAAAAAAATTGTTTGATTTTTCAATTTGGAAATCTGTTCCTAAAGTCACAAAAAAATCACCTTTGCTGTGGTATCGTTCTGAGTTTTGTTGTGAAGATAAGGGGGAGAATATAGTACATACCAAAATGTTATCGAATCACAACAATTCTCACAAGAAATAGTGAAAGAATAGTGACTCCTCACAAGGGGAAGAATCGGGTTGTTATACTCTGGATTATATCTGTGATTGATTTAAGTGCAGCTATTGGAAAGTATAGCCTCAGAATTCAAAAGTTCATTCAAAAGTTCTTCACAATACTGTTGCCATCTGTAAAGAATTTCGTCGTCATCTAACATCCACAATGAGTTCGCCTTGAGCGTTGTTTATGAATTTCGGCGAACGAATTTTGGACTTAATTTTTTTCTCGGATACTATAAATACTGATACATCTGTAACCCCTGCTGATATAATATTATTAAAAGAAGACCGACACCATCCTGCTTTAGATATATCGTTAAACATTAGCCTATGAAATGACTTCGAAAAATCAAACGACAATCTAGATTTCAATTTTAAAAAATGTAATTTTAATCAATTATTGAATTTGTTATGTAATGTTGACTGGAATCAAGTCTTTTTTAATTGTAATATTGACGAAATGTGTTTAAAATTCTATGATATCCTTTTTAAATGTTTTTATGAAACAACACCTCTACGTAAATCTTGTAGTAGATCTAATAATCCACCATGGTTTAATACTGAGCTTAAAAACTTAAAAAATAAAACAAACAAAGCATGGTTGAAATACTCCAAATCCAGAGCTGATGAAGATTATATGGCTTACTCCGTACTGAAGTTTATGTTTTCTGACTATTCTAATATATTATATTCTGATTACATTTTAGAAATAGAAAAAGATCTAAAAACGAACCCTAAAAGTTTTTGGAACTTCGTGAGCAGTAAAAGAAAAATAGATGGCTACCCCAACTCTATGTCTTTCAATAACACAACCAGTCATAAACCTGGAGAAATATCTAATATGTTTGCAAATTTTTTTAAAGATGCGTTTGCAGAGTCTTGTTCTCACGAACCCTCGAATTTTTGTGCTTCTCTCCCGATTTTTTCACATCTAACCACAATTAACTTCTCTATTTTGTCTATTGTTCAAAATATTTTGAAACTCAATGATTCTTTCAGCCCCGGTCCTGATGGCGTACCATCTAGTGTATTAAAAAAATGTGTATCTTATTTATCCTATCCCCTATGTGTTCTATTCAATGAATCTTTAAATTCATCAAAGTTTCCTATTATGTGGAAAAGTGCTTTCATAACACCAGTCCATAAAAAAGGGTCAAAAAACGATATAACTAACTATCGCCCTATTGCTAAATTGTCTGTAATTCCCAAATTATTTGAGTCCATTATCTATAACGTCTTATCTTTTAACTGTAAATCCATTATTTGTGATAACCAACATGTGTTTGTCCAAAAGAAGTCAACTGTCACAAATCTGTTTGACTTTGCCTCCTTTTGTATCGATTCCTTTGAAGATCGAAAACAGGTAGATTGTGTATTTACAGATTTCAGCAAAGCTTTTGATAAGCTTTGTCATAAAACTCTTATCAATAAACTAAATGACTTAGGATTCAATGCCAGATTTCTAGCCTGGATATCATCTTATTTAGAAAACAGGAGATATAGTGTTACTTTTCGTAATGTGTGTTCTGATCAATTTTTGGTCAACTCAGGTGTACCACAAGGCAGTCATTTAGGGCCATTACTATTTGTTTTATATATCAATGACTTGACATCAATTATAAAAAATTCATCTGTGCTTATCTATGCCGATGACATCAAAATTTTTAAAAGAATAGCCTCCATCAACGATTGTGAACAACTTCAAGAAGATATTTCCAGGCTCAGGGAATGGTGCAATACAAATCGTCTTCTGTTAAATATTGAAAAGTGCAAAACAATGTGTTTTACGCGCAAAAAAACTGAATTAACTTACAACTATATGTTAGATTCTTTTTCATTATGCAGAGTGTCTGTTTTTTCTGATCTAGGGATTATTCTAGATTCTAAATTAACATTCATTGACCACATTAACCATATTATTAAAAAAGCTAATAAAACTTTGGGATTTATAAAAAGATTCTCCCGTGACTTCCAGGATCCTTACGTTCTTAAGCTTCTCTACATATCTTTTGTCAGACCAGTACTTGAATATGGCTGTGTAGTCTGGGCGCCTTTCTATTCAGTTCATATTAACAGGGGTGGTATCGGCTAACGCGATAGTTGATAGTTGATAATCAAAAACGATACTTTTGCTCCATGTAAGCTGATTATCAAAACGACAATCGTTTTTTTCCTTGTATTTCAAGTGACAGCTATTTAGGTATCGTTTTCATAGATTTCAATTTCTAAAGCAAATAAATTGTGTGTAGGATATTGTCAAATAAAAGCAAATATATAAATAAGAGAACCGGAATGTTTACTTCAATAAAAATATTTAATAACGCGAATATGTAGGAGAAATGAAGAAAACAATTATAAGGCTGTTGACTGTTGTTTTCGTTGAATATTTACGAAGCGTCCAAGTCTTATAAAGATATGATTATTTTACAATAAATCATGTTTCTCCTTAATTTATTTTATATTTACCCTTTTCCATTCTGCCACGGATTTTGATGGCGGTCCATTTAAATTCAGGGAACGTGCCAATTGTTCCCATTGCTGCCTTTGGGAGGTTCGCCCAGTGGCTGAGAGAGCATTGTATGATCTCGCCAGCTCAGGATGTGCTTCCATATATGCGGAGAGTATTTGCGTTTGCGCTTTTGTTGCATGCGACCTTATAAAAAACAATTATATCTTTAATAGACATACAAATATTATATTTTCCAATATTTACTTACATTTTCACTACAAAACAAAATTTCCTTCGGACAATTGAAAACAATTTTAATAATATTATTGAACACCTGAGCAAAATGACATTTCTCACTGTAAGTGCTGCCAAAAATTCAAACTGTTTTATTGATCACTTTACACAGAGCAAATCAGAGTTGATAATCAAAAACGACTATCAACAAAGCGACAATCAACAATCGCGTTAGCCGATTCCACCCCAGACTTGAGGGAATCCAAAGGAGGTTCCTACGATTCTGTCTTCGTTTTCTTCCTTGGTCACAAGGATCGACACTGCCCCCCTATAACAATAGACTCATCTTAATAAATCTTCCTTTACTCTCGAAACATAGGCAGTATTTGCAACTATGTTATATTATAAAATTAGTTAATGGTTCGATATTATCTCCATCAGCTCTATGTCGCTTGAACTTTAGTTTTAGCCAAATTAGCCTTAGAAATCAACGGTCTCTTTATCCTACATTCAGCAGAACAAACTATGGTATGAACAGTCCCTTAAATCAATTGATTTCAGTCTTCAATAAGTATAATTTTTTAATTTCTTCAATTAATGACAATTTAAAATGTAGTAAATTTAAAGAAAACTTTTTTAATACATAATTGTAATTGGGTTTGTAATGTATATATATATTGTTTAGTTTAAGTTTTTCTAACGTTAGTACTTAACGGATTAAATAAATAAATAAGTTACGAATCTCCTAAGAATTTTTTCTTCTCAATGCGGTGATTTTGAAATTAGATTCGCCCTTGTTTATTTTGACTTGACGTGGTTCCGATGCAGATTATTCCCGTTTTTCGGGATTTTTTTGATCCTAAAGGGATAAAGGGAAAACCAACCCAGAAAACGGGAAAAACAGTCAGCTCAAATACTTCTACGTTTTAATACCAATTTTTTTTATTAAAGCTTGTGAAGAAATTCTAAAGCGATTCAATTTTTATGGCAACGACCAAGTCTTTAAGCTCCTTGAATTTATTAATCCATTATCTTTATAAAATAAGAGTATTCCTTCGTTAATTCCACATTGTAGGCATTTTCATCATTTATTTACTCAATCTGATCTAGATATGGAATATAGGTCACTAAGAAACCTTGACATATCAGCTACATCTTCCGGAGTGGGAACACTGGTTGTGCTGTGCAAAAGTGTAAAATTATAGTTCCCGATAAAATATTCTGTTTGTATTTACTAAATATCGATACAAAATTGATTTGTTTTCAAAAAAAACCACTAACTTTGAAACTGCATGTGAGTTGTTTTATTTTTTTTTTTTATTTTTTAACTCTTATACAAAGAAAATAAGTGAAAAAATAAAACCTATAACCAAAACTACCACAACCCAAACAACGATACCGGATGAATAAGCGAAAGCACCAGCTGACATCCCCAGAAACAGCCATATTTATCTCGAAAAAGAATAAAAACATCGGTATGGATAAACCGATAAGTTCCATGTCTATTAACGACCTAAATATTTTGTTTGATCGTAAACTAAAAGACATAGCCGCAAAAAGTGATCTTAATGAACTTCGAGAAGATCTTGCAGATGTGAAGAGGGAAAACCAAGACCTGAAAGCGACTGTCAAAGAATTAGGTGCAAAGTGCATTTTTCTCCAAAATGAAATTGAGCAGATCAAAATTGCCGCAAATGACTGCAACTTAGTTTTCAAAATGGCAAAAACAAATGGGGACCAAGTGCTGAAAGTTGAAAACATTTGCAAAAATCTAGCAAAATCATAAAACATAATTGCATCCCAACAAATTCACCAAATTAGGAACAACAACACTAAGACAGCTACATTCATAACCAAGTTTGAAAGAAAACATTCCGTATTCCAAGTGCTGAAGGAGGCTAAAAGCCTGAGAGGATCGGGAGTATCCATAAACAGAGACTACCCAGAGGCGCGGGCGGCTCCTACAACTGAGGAAACACCTACGTGCAATCAACACAAAATCAAAAGCTTTTCTTCACGACGACAAACTAAAACTAGTGGTTGATGGTATCGCAATTCGATGGGACGAAAGATCTGGTTTTGTTTCTGAGCAGGAAAACGGTTTTAATATCGTTTCTGAAACTCATAAATTAAAAGAAGACTTCTTCAAGATACATTCCGAGATGATACAGCAAAATAGAGGAGCTGAACGTGGAACTGATCAACAAAATCTAATGTCAGATTATGAGACTATAGGTGGCGATAGAAGGGAATATGAAGTTGTGGACAGGGTGGTACTAAATGTTAAAAACAATTAGGAAAATGCCGTCTGTCAGATGCTTAGTGATACAAATTTAAATATTCTAAGTTATAATATTGCTGGATTAGCAAATAAAATTAATATATCAGATTTTATAAAATTTGTTAAAAAGTATGATATTTTTGTATTAATTGAAACACATATTACAGAAGTTCATGTTAATAATTTTAGCATGTATTTTAATGAATTCAAATTAAAATGGACTCATTCAGAGGGATCAAACATTAGAGGACGGACAAGTGGTGGAATCCTCATGGGATATAAATTAAGAAATAATTATGGCCTTGATTTTATGGAAATTTATGTAAATCACCACAAACTGATATTAGTTTCAACGTATTTAAACTGCAACAACTGGGATTCTCAATATAATGAACTTAATGATAAACTGAACAATAATGCATTCACATATCGGTGACTTCAATGCCGGAATAGGTTCCGAAACCAGTGAAAACAAACTTTGGGAAGGAGTTCGTAGATCAAGGGATACTGGGGGGAAAAACTGATCGACCTTTGCAACTCGTTTGGACTTGGGTTATGGTTATATATGGATTCTCTATCAGTGATAAGGAATGAGACTTTACGTTTGTTATTCATCAAGGAAGCTCTGTCATAGACTATGGACTGGAAGGAGGTGATTGGTGTGAACTAATAAGCGATTTCGCAGTAATAACCCAGATATTTTCTGACCATCTTCCAATTGAAATAAGTATTCGAACGCCCTATCCTAGAGAACATAATGAAAATGCAACAACTCATTCAACTAAATACAAATGGAAAGTTGAGGTCGCCAACATGTATAAAACGTCTTTAAATGAAAATCTTGCATGTCGTACAACTAACAGTATAGAAATTTTGCCGGTTGAAGAATTAAACAACATTATTTTGGATTCGATTCCCAGGGCGTGTCTATCTAAAAAGAAAACATCAGGATTTGTTTTATCGAGAAAAATGGTTTGAATGGGAATTGTTCTAGATACGTAAAAAATCATTTGCATGGTTGAGAGTGCTTAGAAGAAATCCACAAAACGAGTTTTTCAGACGCAAATACATTGAGGCCAACAAGAGTACAAAAAAATATGGAAAATAAAGCGCCGAACCCATGCCATGGATGCGGCAAGAAAAATTATTGACTGTGGCAACGCGTCCGAATTCTAGAAAGCAATAGGGCAGATTAACAACAAAGGAAAAATGAACGGGCCAATACCAATTGATCCCCAAATACTGGTGGATTTCTTCAGCGAAACAACTAGGGATAACAACATCGATATGTTCCAGTTTGCAGTTCCATATAACCAAAATGACACATTGGACATCGCATTTACGGTTACTGAAGTAGAAGCGGCACTCAAGGACTCAAAAATCCATCCGATTCGGATGGTATTCCCGCTGAGTTTTTTTGCTCAGACAAGGCTGCAATTTAAGTCCTCTTCTATTTGCTTTATTTATAGATGATATAAATGAGATTTGGAACGTTGGAGTAAGGTTGTCCTTTGTATATGAAAACTATAGTACTCTCATGGTGGAAGTCGAATGGGGCGACATCTAATGTATGCCGGCAACTCTTACTCTTTTTTTTTTGCGGAGAGCTTATGGAGGTTTTAATCGATATGTATTGATATTTTTTGGATGCAATAATCCAAAAAATAGTCTCCTCTTGCTCCTACCACCAATTTTCGACGCTTAAAGACTCACCAAATCGAATTTTACACCTCACATTTTGCAGCGCCACCACCAGGATCGGGGCAACCCTAAAAAAACTCGCCATGAGAGTACTATAGTTTTCATATACAAAGGGTTGTCTGACGCGCTGATTATAAGTCAGTAAATGTTTGCCGATGACATTGTTGCATTGTCTGAGTCTCCACATGGGCTACAACTAATGATTAACAGGCTAGTGGATTATTGCAACAAATGGAGACTTCAAGTTATCTTTGAAAAATCCAAAATAATGATCTTTCGCAATGCAGGGGGGGCGAAATTGCCAAAATGAAAAATGGAAATTTAATAACCATGACCATGAGGTTGAAGTAGTAAACGAATACACCTACTTGGGCATGCTTATAACAAGGAATCTCAACTTGAAAAAACATATGACAGTCAAGCTCGGAAAATCTAAATCTGCCATAAATGAGACCTGGGCCCCATTGCACCAACAACTTATCACTTATCACTTAGCAACTTATCAATTTAAAGAAATTCTGATAAGTGTAAGTGATAAGCGTTGCAGAAAACCATATTACATTTCACTCAATTAAAATTATCAACTTATCATATCTTTGCTAAGTGAAAATGATAAGTGTTTCACCAACTAAAAACCCAACTTATCAAAACACTTCTTCGCTAAGCACTTATCACACAATTGATAAGTTTTTTTTTCTCTGCTTGTTCGTTCGCTTCGATTGTCTCTCAGTGAGGAATTTACCGTTTTGCACATTTTGTGAACAAAAAAAGTTGAAAAAATTGAATAAATTAAAAACTAATATCCATAACTTTTTTAAAAATAGTCCAATCTTCAAGGTTGAGGTCTTTAAATGATCGGAACACTTACGGCTACTTGGTGTAAAAAAATTAAGGGGGTGGGGCCACGCCTTCAATAAGAAACATATACATAAAGTCATTTTTCAATTGATTTTTATTCTTTTAATTGCAAAACATGATGAAAAATTTTACAATATCAAAAAACAATATTCTACAAATTTATTCCCCAACCCTCTTCTACAAAAAAGTCAATGGTAGTGTATCGATAAATTCAACAGGAGAGACGCCAGAAACACTTTAATTGAAATAATATAAAAAAATGGATTTTAATGAAAAAAAATTTATAGAGATAGGTTAATAAATTAATTTCCTAATTCCAAAATTCTCACCGGATTTTCAATATTAAGGTCGCAAAATACTGTCATTAAGACAATCATATACATATCTCATAAAAAAAATTTTCAAAATTATAAATGCCTACACTGAAAAGACTAAAATAAATTGCACTAGTGTTTTTTATCCATTCAATTAATAAACAAATTAATTTAATTTGGTATAAAAAATTCAAAATATACAAAACTAAATATTTTTTTATTATTATTAAATATAATATTTTAATACTGATAAAATATTTTAAAGGTGTAAGTTCAACAGGGGACTTGATAAAATTAATTTTCCAATTTAATTTTTTTTTTTGACTTAAATTTTTTGATACAAAGATCGTTTCAGATTATCATTAATAACTTTTGACAGCACTTACGGATTTAGATAAAATGTGTTTCTTTCGCTTAAAGACAAAAAACGCTTATTTTCATAACATAGGTGTACATGACCTAAAAACATACTAAAATGTTCATAAAAAAAATCATCGAATTTTTTTTTATTTTTAAGGTAGTCGTACAGGCAAGAAAATTTTTTTTTGGCTACACAGTTGGACCATTCATTATGAGACACCCTCTATATTTTTCAATGTACTTGATGACGGTGATAACGAGCTAGAGATCTTACTTCGAATTACTTTACCTCTGTTTCTTTTAAAAAGATAAGGGAGCACATTACATATTCATACATAGGTACCTATATTATGTATGTATAAATTGACTTTGCTTATATTACTTTTTAGCTTATTGATATACTGAACCTTATATAAGCAGTTTTTAATATTATTTACATGATCTTATACAATTTAGAGTGGTCCTTATTAAAGTATTTTTCATTATTATTTTGAATTAAAAAATATTTGAACTACAAAAAAAAAATTACCTGAACCTATCAAAAACTGTATTAAATTTATTTTTAAATTTAAGCTTACAAAAATAATCTACCCTTTTTCCTAATTTTTTTCTATTCCACTAAGCAATTTAACAGTTTATATCTACTTATGTATGTATTATTATTTATAACAATTTAACAGTTTATATCTACTTATGCATTATTATTTATATGCATCATATGTAAATATCCATATACACACTATGTTTATGTGTTATATAAATAAATAAGAACTTTATTTATCCATTCTAATATATTGTAATATTCTGCTAAGGGTTCGCAATAAAAACTTATTTACTTAATTTCTTAACTTCTTCTTATTACATTTAAAATAAAACACACTTTACTTCAATTGAAATCACTTTTATTAATCACTGGCACAACACTTTACACGAACTTTATTCTTTCACTTTCAAAAATCAATCGGTAGCGCCATCAACCTTATATAGGGAAATATCTGGTTCTGGTCTAATCTCGAAAGCAATAGAAATCTTTAGAACCTGTATCTCGATCTTTCTATTCTGACAGATAGATGGAATAATTCCCCTTCGGACTTCGACATTTACCAATGTTCGAAAAAGCTCATTCAAAGCTCATAGCAGGTTGTTTTAAATCGCAATGGTACTAGATTAAGACAATCATATACATACACTCCTCGTCAACTGAATACGCACAAACATTTTTGAATATATTTTATCCATTTTTTCCAAACAGTGATGGTTATTATGCCATCTGTTGATGGTAATAATTTTCGTAACATATAAATAACAGAATTTCAAAGTTTTATCCAAAAACAACCATGAGTTTTTCCTTCAACCACTTCCAAAGTGTATCTTATGCAAAGTAGAAGTTTTTTTTTGAGTCAACTGAATAGGTACAAAAATTAAAATTGGTATTGGAATGGAATGAAACAAGTTTTTGTTTAAGTTTAGTAGTGGGTACTTCCACGTTTATTTTTAATTACTTCGTAAATTCGATCCGGCATGGAATCGTTTAGCTTTTTAATGTAATTTAACGAAATTTCGCTCCACGCTAATTTGATTGCAGAAATTAAGGTTTCTTTGTCTTCGAACTGACGACCACCCTCATAAACTTTGCGTACTAACCATCCCCAGACATTTTCTATGATGTTTAGATCAGGTGAGTACGGCGGCCATTGAAGCAACTCCACTTGTTGCTCCTCTATCCATGTTTTTATTATGCGCGCTGAGTGAATAGGCGCATTATCATGTTGGTAGGTCCAGTTTATGGGTCCAAAGATGTTAGAAAATTTAGAAAAATTTCTTTCCAAAATTACTTTATACCCAGCTGCCGTCATTTTTGATGTTACAACCTCGAGCTCAACTGTTCCATAATAACTGACTGCTCCCCATATCATGACACCTCCTTCACGACTATGATGGCGCTTTAAAAATCTTTTTTCTTTTCTTAAGTCGTGAAAATAGAAGTTGAACCCATCAGGGCCATCGAAATTAAACTTTTTTTCATCTGAAAAAACCACGTGATACCACTCTTTTTTCCAACTCATGTGAAGTCTTGAAAAATCTAATCGCAACATTTTCCGTCTCTCGTCAAGTGGTGGTTTTTTCTTAAGTTTCATTCTTTTAAGATGGCTTGAGTTGTTGATTACTCTTAAAACTGTTGAGCAACTTGCGTTAACGCCGACTTTTTGTTTTATTTTTGCCACAGAATCAGAAGAATTTGATGCACATCTTAAAATTCTTCGTCTCTCAGCTGCTGTTGTTGCTGTTTTCTTACCTCCCTTCATGTTTTTGCCGTATGCATCTTTATTTTTCAAGTAAGAATAAACTACATTAAAACTTCGGTCAACTTTATCAGCTATTGCTCGTCCAGTTAGGCCTTGGTCTCTAAGTAAATCGATTTTAGCTTTTTCAACACTGTTAAGACACGTAGATCTACCCATTTTTCTTAAAATTTGAAATCAAGAATTAAATTTTACTGAAAACACTAAAATCGTTAATTTAAACTCTCAAGCACTCCAAGAAACTTATAAACAACGAAGAAAATGGCGTTGTACCTATTCAGTTGACTAAAAAAAAAAACTCCTAATTTGCATATAAAACACTTTGCAAGTGGTTGAAGAAAAACTCACGGTTGTTTTTGGATAATTCTTTCGGAATTATCTGCTTAACATTTTAAGGGAATAGTTAGCATCAACAGATGGCATAATAACCATCACTGTTTGGAAAAAATGGATAAAATATATTCAAAAATGTTTGTGCGTATTCAGTTGACGAGGAGTGTATCTCATAAAAAAAATTTTCAAAATTATAAATGCCTACACTGAAAAGACTAAAATAAATTGCACTAGTGTTTTTTATCCATTCAATTAATAAACAAATTAATTTAATTTGGTATAAAAAATTCAAAATATACAAAACTAAATATTTTTTTATTATTATTAAATATAATATTTTAATATTGATAAAATATTTTAAAGGTGTAAGTTCAACAGGGGACTTGATAAAATTAATTTTCCAATTTAATTTTTTTTTTTGACTTAAATTTTTTGATACAAAGATCGGTTCAGATTATCATTAATAACTTTTGACAGCACTTACGGATTTAGATAAAATGTGTTTCATTCGCTTAAAGACAAAAAAACGCTTATTTTCATAACATAGGTGTACATGACCTAAAAACATACTAAAATGTTCATAAAAAAAATCATCGAATTTTTTTTTATTTTTAAGGTAGTCGTACAGGCAAGAAAATTTTTTTTTGGCTACACAGTTGGACCATTCATTATGAGACACCCTCTATATTTTTCAATGTACTTGATGACGGTGATAACGAGCTAGAGATCTTACTTCGAATTACTTTACCTCTGTTTCTTTTAAAAAGATAAGGGAGCACATTACATATTCATACATAGGTACCTATATTATGTATGTATAAATTGACTTTGCTTATAGGTATTACTTTTTAGCTTATTGATATACTGAACCTTATATAAGCAGTTTTTAATATTATTTACATGATCTTATACAGTTTAGAGTGGTCCTTATTAAAGTATTTTTCATTATTATTTTGAATTAAAAAATATTTGAACTACAAAAAAAAAAATTACCTGAACCTATCAAAAACTGTATTAAATTTATTTTTAAATTTAAGCTTACAAAAATAATCTACCCTTTTTCCTAATTTTTTTCTATTCCACTAAGCAATTTAACAGTTTATATCTACTTATGTATGTATTATTATTTATAACAATTTAACAGTTTATATCTACTTATGCATTATTATTTATATGCATCATATGTAAATATCCATATACACACTATGTATATGTGTTATATAAATAAATAAGAACTTTATTTATCCATTCTAATATATTGTAATATTCTGCTAAGGGTTCGCAATAAAAACTTATTTACTTAATTTCTTAACTTCTTCTTATTACATTTAAAATAAAACACACTTTACTTCAATTGAAATCACTTTTATTAATCACTGGCACAACACTTTACACGAACTTTATTCTTTCACTTTCAAAAATCAATCGGTAGCGCCATCAACCTTATATAGGGAAATATCTGGTTCTGGTCTAATCTCGAAAGCAATAGAAATCTTTAGAACCTGTATCTCGATCTTTCTATTCTGACAGATAGATGGAATAATTCCCCTTCGGACTTCGACATTTACCAATGTTCGAAAAAGCTCATTCAAAGCTCATAGCAGGTTGTTTTAAATCGCAATGGTACTAGATGGCGCTGTCATCGCATTCGAGAATCGATATAGTTCGAATGTAAAAGTCGTTATATTAATTTTCAAAAGTAGTTAACTAATCTTCGTTACATTGCCCCCCTCTTAGAATTGATCGTCCCGAACAATTTCATCACCTCTTTCACCGTTATATCGATGCAACCGGTCAGCGTGAACTACTTTTAGTTTGCCTCTTACGCCTCTTTGTATACGGTAAACCACATCATTGATTCTTTTCACCACAGTATATGGGCCCTCCCAGTTTTGTTGGAGTTTTGGTGATAGCCCCTTTTGTCGATGAGGATTGTAAAACCACACAAGGTCTCCTTCTTGAAATCCCGTTGCTGTCGCTCTTGCGTCGTATCTTGTTTTCATCCGATCACTAGACCATTTTATATTTGTCCTTGTTTGTTGATGAATGTCAATAAGCCTTTTCTTGAGGTCATCCACATATTCGTCTGTTCCCTGTGACTCATTTGGATGACAACCAAATTTCACTTCACTTGACAGCCGTATAGTTGATCCGATGGTGTTTTTCCTGTCGAGCTATGGGTTGCACTTCGATATGCCATAAGGAACAATGGGATATGTCGGTCCCAGTCTCGTTGGTAGTCGCCGAAAACCTTCGACAGATGTTCTTTAAGGGTTCTGTTGAATCGTTCAACCATCCCATCAGATTGTGGATGGAGCGGTGTTGTTCTTGTCTTTTTAATGCCAAGGAGCGAGCAAACTTCCTGAAAGACTTTAGATTCGAAGTTCCTTCCTTGGTCAGAATGAAGCTCCATGGGAACACCGAACCTGCTCACCCAATTGAAGACAATTTGATCCACAACTGTTTTGGTTTCTTGGTTTGGGATGGCAAATGCTTCAGGCCACTTGCTGAAATAGTCCATGACAACAAGGATGTATCGGTTTCCGTTGTTAGTTTGAGGAAAAGGACCCGCGACATCTATTGTAATTCTCTCAAAAGGTGTGCCCACATTATACTGCTGCATTTTACGTTGAATTTTTCTACCTGGTCCCTTGCTAGCAGCACAAGTATCACATTTTCGGCACCATCTTTCGACGTCATCTCTTGCGTGTAGCCAGTAGAATCGTTGTCGTACCTTTTCCAGCGTCTTATTCACTCCCAAATGACCTCCAGAAGTTCCATCATGCATCTCTTGATGTACGTCGTTAACCTTTGACCGAGGTACGACTAGCTGCATCACATAAGATTTACCGTCTGCGGATTCCCACTTACGCCTTAATACCCCTTCTTGCACATGAAGCGAGTCCCATTGTGCCCAATATGCTTTGAGAGCCGGACTTCGGTAGGAGATATCACACCATTCTGGTTTCTCTTGGTGTTCTTTCCAGGCAAGAATGGGTTCGATATCCGGATCTTCTTGTTGGGCCGTTCTGAGTTCTTCGTTGTTCCAACCGTTAATGGGATCAGCTCTAGTTCGTTGAACGATGACCATTTCCTTTTCTTCTTGGCGTGTGCAATGCTTACAGTCTGGTTTACACGGTCGCCAAATGTAATATTCTGCTAAGGGTTCGCAATAAAAACTTATTTACTTTATTTTCTTAACTTCTTCTTATTACATTTAAAATAAAACACACTTTACTTCAATTGAAATCACTTTTATTAATCACTGGCACAACACTTTACCTTTGTATATGAAAACTATAGTACTATCATGGCGAGTTTTTTTTAGGGTTGCAGAGGTCCTGGTGGTGGCGCTGCAAAATGTGAGGTGTAAAATTCGATTTGGGGAGTCTTTAAGCGTCGAAAATTGGTGGTAGGGGCAAGAGTAGACTATTTTTTGGATTATTACATCCAAAAAATATCAATAAATATCATTTAAAACCTCCATAAGCTCTCCGCAAAAAAAAAAAGAGTAAGGGTTGCATAGGTAAATTAGATGTCGCCCCATTCGACTTCCACCATGATAGTACTATAGTTTTCATATACAAAGACTTTACACGAACTTTATTCTTTCACTTTCAAAAATAAACTGTGTCCAATCGATAGCGCCATCAACCTTATATAGGGAAATATCTGGTTCTGGTCTAATCTCGAAAGCAATAGAAATCTTTAGAACCTGTATCTCGATCTTTCTATTCTGACAGATAGATGGAATAATTCCCCTTCGGACTTCGACATTTACCAATGTTCGAAAAAGCTCATTCAAAGCTCATTCAAAGCTCATAGCAGGTTGTTTTAAATCGCAATGGTACTAGATGGCGCTGTCATCGCATTCGAGAATCGATATAGTTCGAATGTAAAAGTCGTTATATTAATTTTCAAAAGTAGTTAACTAATCTTCGTTACAATATATTAATCCATCCTTAGCAAGAATTCGTACCGAAATACAATTCTGAAAAAGAATTGATAAGTCAATTTTTTCTTAGCAAAATTGTGCTTAACTTATCATAATTTCCATCGATAAGTCCAACAGACAGATTGTTAGTGCAACAGAAACTGATAATTTTTCATTTTTGATAAGCTTATCACTTATCAAATCGAAAATTTAGAACCACTCAATTCATGTTTGGTGCAACACTTATCTGATAAGTTGAGTACTTTTCACTTATCAAAACTCAAAAAAATATTTATCAAATCTCTTGTTGGTGCAACAAAAAATTATCAAAATTCATGATTAAGTGATAAGTGATAAGTTGTTGGTGCAATAGGGCCATGGATTGGGTTAAAATGGATGACGATAACTTCTACGTTCCGGTTAATGCATCTAGGTAGTCCTATTGAACTTTCATTAATAGATGGTATGTCTTCATGTGGATTGAGCCAGTTCAATGCAGTTCAATGGAGTAAAGAATCGTTTAGGAGGAACTCTGGATTTAATATTCTTCTCAGATACCGTGAGCACTGAAACTGCAATAACTGCATCCGCTGTTTAACTAATAGACGAAGATCGACATCATCCAGCATTAGATATTGCACTTAACATAAATATATCTTGTCCATATTATACTCCTATTAACAAACTTTATTTCATAAATGCAATATTAATGAAATGTGTAATGTTTTTTTTAGTACACATTTTATCTGTTCTTACGAAACAATTCCACTCGAAAGAGCTCGATGTAACAATAATGTACCACCATGGTTTGATCTCCATCTTAAAAACTTAAAAAATAAAAGAAACAAAGCTTGGGTAATATACATATAATAGGACAAGAGCCGATTCAGATTTTGAAACTCTAAAACAGCTTTTTGCAGATTATTCGAATACCCTTTATGAAAGCTATATTTATAAAATAGAAAGTGATTTTAAATCTAAACCAGATATTTTCTGGAGATTTGTAAATTGTAAAAGGAAAACTAGCGGCTACCCAAACTCTATGTCGAATTCATTGTCAACTAGTCCTGAACCTAAAGTTATGTTAGCATACTTCTTTAATGAAGCATTTGAAGATACCAACCATAAAAGTAATTCCGACTTTTCTTCTTCAGAGGTAAATTTCCCTCAAATTATCTGTGATACCGAAATTGTTTGAGTCTATTGTATATAATGTTCTTTCTTTTCACTGTACTTCAGTAATTTGTGATGTTCAGCATGGCTTCGTCAAAAAAAAGATCTACTGTAACTAATTTATTCAACTTAACATCATTTTGTTCAGATGTTTTTGAAAAACGTGGACAAGTCGATTGTGTATTTACCGATTTTAGTAAAGCATTTGACAAGTTATGTCATAATACATTAATTTTAAAGCTAAGCAATCTAGGTTTTAATAACAATTTCTTAAATTGGATTTCATCATATTTAAATAATAAGCTTTACAGTGTTGTATTTCGTAATAAGTGTTCAAATCAATTTGTTGTCAATTCTGGCGTCCCTCAGGGCAGCCATTTAGGTTCAATTTTATTTATTTTGTTTATAAACGACTTAGTTTCAATCATAAAAATTCATCTGTTCTTATACATATATGTACGCTGATGACATTAAGCTTTTAAACAGCATTGGGGCATATTCATAGTCAAATTTTAGAACCGAGTCCAACTGGCCTCGAGTCTAAAGTTAACACACAGGTTAGAAACAGCTGCTATTCATAGAGAATTTTGCAGCTCTGTTTAGTAAAAAACAGAAATCTACTACAATTTTAGTAGTATTGCCCGTCAATCCATTGAAATTCAATACATTTTTTGACAGATAGAAAAAAACAACTTAGTCAAAGAGTCAGCCGTTTTTAAAGTTGAGCTCCAGTTTATCTTTTGGACCCGGGTCCAAATTGTCTATGAATAACATAAACTCCAGGTTAGCTTAGAAGAGACAAAGGAACAACTTGTCAGACGACTATGAATATGCCCCATTAAATCTACTTCTGACTGTCTACTTTTGCAAGAAGACTTATTAGTATTTAGGGAATAGTGCAATAAAAATCGTCTTGTTTTAAATGTTGACAAGTGTAAAACCATGAGTTTTACACGCAAAAAAGTCCTCTCGTCTTTAATTATTCATTTGATTCATGGCCTTTGAGTAAAGCCTCAGACCTCAGTGTTTTCTGACTTAGGAGATGTTCTTGACTTCAGCAACCATTTTGCCAAATACATATTTAGTAGATCAAACTATGGTGCAAATAAAGATATACTCAACAGAAGAAGATATATGTTGCATTATAAAAACAAGAGCTGAAATAATT
Source organism: Syrphus vitripennis (assembly GCA_958431115.1). Classification (NCBI taxonomy): domain Eukaryota; kingdom Metazoa; phylum Arthropoda; class Insecta; order Diptera; family Syrphidae; genus Syrphus; species Syrphus vitripennis. The sequence continues at coordinate 79,400,154 of OY288108.1, read as the reverse complement.
CCATTAAATTTTATTCTACATAGAAATGAGCTTTCCGATATTTCTGGATTGTGTGATATGAGGGAAAGAGAAGATGTCTTCCACTTCTTGGGAAGGTGCCCTATCCTAGCAGAAATCCGAAGATTTGTTTTTAACAAAAGTAACCTAAGTCACGTTGAAATGAAAAACATATTAAAAGGTGAAAGTTGGAAGAAACTTTGTACATACGTAAAATGGGGATTGATAAAAAGAAAAAATATTATTCATGAACTATTTTAATAATCAGATATTGAAATTACAATAATGTATATATTTTATTTAAAAAAAAAATTGTAAAAATAAATCTATGGCCCCTATTATGACTCGCGAGTCGCGCGAAAAATGTGTCGAATGTGAGTTTTTGGCATTACCGCTTGCGACTCGCCTAATAACATTCGCCTCAAATGTCAAAAAATTTGGCGAATTGAAAAGTCATTCTATTATCTTTAGCGAATGTTCGCCTTTATCTGTCAAAATCAGTCGAACTGCAATTCTATGTGACTTTGAAAGGCGAATGTTGCAGCGAGCTTTTAGCAATACCTCGACTAGAGTAATTCGCTAAATCGTTCGACTTAAGACGAACGTTCGACTCGCGAGTCATAATAGGGGCCTATAATTTACTTATTGAAACATAAAATTGTCACTCTGGCAGACGGCTCAGGCCATGCTTATTTATGAAACTGTAACAAAATAGCATTATGTTATTATGGTAAATAAAGTCATTATAAATCTAATCTAATCTAAAATCCTCCGAAAATATTCAAAGTTTTTGGAATGATATCTTACAAATGAAGTTTGATATGGATGATAGATTCCAAAATATGTAAAAATTGGTTTCATTAATTTTTTGTCTTCCACACAGTGGAGCAAGTGCTGAGAATGTTTTTCCACAATAAACTTACACAAAACTAAGCTAAGAAATGAACTAGACAACAGAACACTTTATGGAATTCTCCATACTAAATTGATGATGAAAGACTCCAAAAATTGTATGGAATTAGAAATAGACAAATAATGCTTGCGTCTACATACAAGTACTACATACTGTACATTGTACAAAGACGAACTAGTCCTAGTGTAGATTTACATATGTAGGGGGAGTGCGGGAGACTTGAGCCACTTTTTGTAAAATCGTTCATTAAAACTTTTCTGTCAATCTTAGCCACATGTCGGATATATCTTTTTAGACATACATTTATCTATTTTAATATTAGTCACATACATTTTATGTACAGGCAAGTGATTTTTGTCACATGCAAGATGTTTGGAAACAGATTTTTAGCTCAAGTCTCCCGCCCAGTCGGGAGACTTGACCACCCCCTTGGGGAGACTTGAACATGCTTAAATTCTTCCGGTAAACAATAAAACAAAAAAAATTTATCTTTACATATTTTATTAGAATTCTTTTTTTATTGTTGTTATGAAAGAACAAAAAACTGTTTAACGTTTTTTTTATAGAGAAAAAAAAAACAAATGCATAAAAATAATACAGTTATTGAAATAAATAAGGTATTTTAGAAAATAATAAGTAAAAAAAAAAAACAAAAAACTTCAAAAACTTCAAAAACTTAACAAAAATAAATAAATAATTTTATTTCTTAATTAACTTAAATATGGTTAAGGTATTTTATAGCCATTTGTAGGATTAAACTCTAACTGGTATCACAGTTGGGGCATATAAAAATCTCATTGTCCCTTTTGGTCAGTCCAACACATATTTCGTGCACATATTTGTTACATAAGATGCAAAGACGCATATCTATTATTTCATCAGTTTTGCACACAAAACAGAACCATGAGTGGTCTTGATCTTCAATTTCCATTGGGCTGTTTAAACCTTCATCATAATTGACTTCTTCAGAAGTTTCACTTTCACTTGTTTGCAAAACTTTTTTTTTAATAATATTTTTTTTCTGCTGCTGTTTTTTATTAGGTTTTTGTTTTTTGGCAATGTTTTGTTCATTTTTTTCGGGTGTTTTAGTCAAGATCTTAGTTTTTCCAGGTTGCCGTCCTCTTTTGTGTACTCTTGGAGCAGCCTTTGGGAACGGTCGGATCATACAAGGGCTTATTGGACTTCCAGATCCAGTTGCCGGGGATGGAATTAATAAACCCTTTGATAAACCTTTTGAAGTAGAGGGAACTGAATCTGGATCTGGGACTTTAACTGATGGGACTTCGATTGGTACTGTGACTGTGACTGATGGGACTTCCATTGGTACTTCAACTGGAACTGGATTGATAACTTCGTGAAGTTGTGATTCTATTATTGGCCGATCTGTCACTGCAGAGCACATAAAATCATCATCAGTGAAAATTTCGCTGTTAAAAGGATGAATGCCTGCCCTTTCAAAACCGCTGCTTATATTTTTTTGATTAAAAGCTAAAGGCATTGCTTCTTTTACATACGCTGGAATATTATAAATTGTTACCGTCTTCCCTGGATTGCACAACATCCAGTTATTCATCGCACCGTTGTAGCGGGACTTAAAGGAGGAGAACACAGTTATATCGAGAGGCTGCATTTTGTTGCTACAGTGAGGTGGCAATGTTAAAAGCGTTATGCCATGTTTCTTCGAAAAGTCGATGGCGTCAATGCTCATGTGGCTTTCATGGTTATCTAATATAAGCAGCACTCGATTCTCCATCGAACAATGAGAATATTTAACGAAGTGATTAAGATATTTGAGGAATCCATTGGAAGTCATCCACCCACTTGGGTAGGCATCCCCTCCAGATCCTTCGGGTCCGGTTGCAACGAAAGCTTCGTTGAACTTGACTCTTGGAAAAACGAAAAATGGGGGAATACTATTTCCGATTGCATTAATTGCGAAACATACGGTAACAAGTGTTCCCCTCTCTGCAGATGTTGCCAGTCCAACCTGACGATTTTTTTTTGATGCAAAAACCTTCGGACATTTTTGGACTGTCGTGCATCCAGTTTCGTTGCAATTATATATATTCTGTGCTTCGAAACCAAACTTTTCGCGGACTTCTTTTAAATTTGCAAAAAAATCAGAAACATTCTTTTTATTGAAGCTTGTTGCTCTGGACAAACTTGTTGCTTCTGGTCTTCGCAAGCTAATTGTTGGATTCCTTTTTAAAAATCCCCGAAACCAATCACAACCAGCCTTTTCTTTTTCTGACCAGCTCGGCATTATTTTGTTGTTGTTTGCCTTTGCATACTGATAAGCCAACGACAACGCATTTTTTCTGGTTAGCCCATAATTCATTTTGCTGCATGTTATAAGATAGTCAACCAATAGTTTTTCCTCACCAATATTAAATATTTGCGAATTTTTAAATTGACTTCCTTTGCTGTCAAATTTGTCCAACTTAGATTCTCCGCGTAAATATCGGCCGAGAGTAGTTCGATCAATATTATTTTTTATAGCTGTTGCCCTGATTGATTTACCTTCTTTAATTTCTTTTAATGCAGCTTCAATGACATCTTTGGGAATCGCATTCCTTTTTGCTGCTCCTTCTTTTGTTTTGTATTGAAATGGCATTTTCAATAACTGAAAAAAGAAAGAAATTCCTGCATTCAAAACCAATCTGACAGTTATTTACAGCAAAGGGGAGACTCGAGCCATTGATCAGCTCTCCCCTTTCAAACCGGCTCAAGTCTCCCGTTCACGTTTTCTAACAATTAAGAACCAATAACATTTATAAAACACAAGCTAGCTGAATTTCGTTCTTATATTTTCAAAGTCTAATAATTGTTTTATAAAATAATGTTTACTATTTTGACTTACCTCATTAAATAAACTTTTTATCACAAGAAAACAAAAAAAAAATTTTTTAACTTTTTCCACCAGAAAACACACTTTTACTTGCAACATCCAAAGCCAACTGACAATCTGAAATTCTTTTTGTGTGCAAGTAACGAGTTGCACTCTGCGATGTTTGACTTGACCGTTATTGGGTTAGAGTGGAATTTGAGTGAATTATTGAGAGTGGTTCAAATCTCCCATATGTTCAAGTCTCCCGCATTCCCCCTACATATGTTTTTGTGATATTTGAGGCTAGTGCTAGTCTTATATGAACTAAGATATTTTTGTTTTTTGTTAAATAAAATAATTTATTACGTTTAAAATTGATTTTTCTTTGCGGACAAAAAAAGTAAAGAAACGGAAAAAACTAACCGCATGATGTTCATTATGTAAAGGATGTCTTCACCAAGAGGTTATACTCATATAAAATATTAAAAATTAAAACAGAAAAGTCTTTTTGAAGTTGTTTAACATAGATTTAGAACTTCTGTATTCAGCTTTTTTCAGTGGTATTAAGAATTTTTTATAATCCAGCTACAACAAATAACTTTTAATCTCTCTAAAATGTTTTGCGCTTCCTAAGTTTGAAAGCAGCCTTTCAATTTGTCCGCAGGGCAAGGACTGACGTTAATTCAGCTGGTCGGAATACTTCGGAAGCAAAACTATTTGATTTTGTAAGTCTGATTGGTGTAAAGCTGAATTCAAACTAAGCGTTTATAAAAGTTCACAGCCAAATTAAGATGGATCTACAGCTACGCTATAAAAACTTTGCCGTTTGTAACGTAACGTTTCTAACTTAAAATGTGGAATCCAAATCATTTTCATACCTAAGGTTCCTCATCTGCAAATCCTATCTGCAATACAGTGTGACAATGAGTGGAATTTAATTCCATACATTGCATAGCAGCTAAGCTACAATAAATAATTCAACAAGTCCAAGAAAAACAGTGACTTTCACCATTTCTGAAGTGGTTGAACCTCATAAACGCCCGTGAATAACAAAAAAATAAATATGATACATTAAGAAAGTGAAATTTGCTTTTTTTGGCGTAGTTTTTACTTTCATTTGATTGTATAGTTGGTTGAATTCCTATCTAAGGTGATGTTGTTGATACAACATATTATATTTACCTCATATCATATATTGTTCTTCCTTCTTACAAAATTTAGACTTCAACATCATGCGGCAACATAATGTTAGATCATTAATTTATGGACATAACAAAAGGCTTTATAGGCCTTAGAAGAATTTCAGTAGAAACACAATAATATATCACCTCACCCAGTATGAGCATAATTATGTTTTTTTTTTTGTGGCCATTGCTCCATAGCTTCACCTTCTGATGCGCTCCAGTGACGTATTGTACGTTTAGACTGTTGAAGTAACCCCGTTTCCTCTTTCCATATCCTAATGATGTGGAAATTCTGACATGTTTTGTAAACGGTAACTGGTTGGGTTATGTTATACGTACAGTGCATTTAAGAATAGACTAGACAGACAGTATAGAGCTATGGATATCGTTATATTGGGTAATTATCTACCTTCGTTCGTTGTGCCTCAGAACAGGGACATTATTCTTGGTGATTGTATCGTTCTAATTCAATGCACTTTGGAGACTTGAGATTTTTTTTGTCATTTACCTTAAATGTAAGAACGAAGTGCCTTGTCTTATTACATGTAAATTATTGTCATCATAGAGGTACGCGGCTAATGCAGTTATGTCACATATGAGTGATTTGGAACAATACATGCTGATGGCTTATAGTCGCTGCTTACCCAACAACTATTCCGTAAAAAATTATAGGGTTATTGTTTTTGATAAAAAAAAAGTCTCAGAATATATACATATGTACATACAGAATATATATGTACGTACATACATGTTATAATTATATTAGAAAAAAAAAGAAATTGTTATTAACTTTAAGTAACATTTATTACGTGCGTGGTGCAACAAATGTGTGAAAAAGTAGCCAGATTAGAATAATAATTCAGCTATTTTAATATCATGTCAATTTGTTTTTGGTATTTAATATTGTTAAGTTTTGGTTTATTTTACTATGGGTAATTCTGAAATTGCACTGCAAACAATCTGAATCAGTTTATTTATAATTTACTAGCTGTTACCCGCCCACTTCGCTGGGCACTTTATAGAATTGTGTTTTTAGATCTAGACTTGAAATTTAATTGAAGTATTGTTTTGACTTACACAGATCCACAGTAAATTCAAACATACCAAAAAAAATATTCTGGCCAAGTTTCAGAGTTCCAAAAGCTATAAATTGGAAAAAAAAACATTTTTTTAAATTTTTAACGCCCCCGCACAGCCCTCTGGGGGTGAAACATCATAAAATTATTTTTTACTAAATTCAAACATGCCAAAAAGAATATCCTGACTAAGTTTCATACCTATAAGAGCTGTAGTTTTAAAATTTGAATTTTTTGTAATTAACACCCCGCAACCCCTCTTGGGGTGAAATTTCGTAAAATCCGTTCTTAGCTGACCTCTACTCAGTGAAAAGAGTATTCCTACCAAATTTCAAGTCTTTAGCTCTAATGGATCCAGAGATATCGTGATGAATGACTATAAACGTGGAAATCTCTTATACCTATGTATATATTATATAATTGTGACTGTCAATTAATTATAGACAAATAAATTTGCAATAAAATAAAATTGCGACTATAATTAAAGATCTAAGCTATCCTATCTCACAAGTTGGAAAAAAGCACACATTTAAAAAAAAACATTAAAATCGGTTAAGAAGTTGAGGAATCCATCGCGGACAAACATCGTGACAGGAGATTTATATATATTAGATTATTCCTTCTCAGGGCAACAAACATGTTGTCAACCACTTTATCAATTTTATATAACCAACATCTTAGTTTTATCGTATGTAGGTCTACAAATCTGGGCAGATCTACGATAAAAACTATGTTGATTCCACTCTGTATTAAAAAAATAGATAGGTGCTGCATTTGTTACAAACGCTTCACGAATCAAAGTCTTACAAACATTTTCATGTCAGATTAATCACTATTTCATAAAAACAAAACAATCAAATAACATTAATAACACTTTTCTATATTTCCATCGATAGAATTGCTTACAAATGGAAATCGGCCAGCTTGAGCTTACTAGAGCATATCAAAAAAAAAAATATTTTCTGACCAGCGCAGCAGACATGCTGCTCGTTGCCAACTTTAATTTAAATAAAGTGTTTTAAGGGGGTTTTTGTATTGCTTGTTATACGTGCAGCTTGCTGCCTGTGAGATTTAATTTATATTGAAGGTTTTGAATGAACAACAACAACTTGTGTGTGTTACCACCAGTTCAGTGTTTTAAATTAACTAAATTTTATGATTTCCAACATGCGGAATTGCTCTAATTAGTCAACAAATTATTCGAGATACATAAAAAAAAATTATTTCCATCTTCTATTCATTTACTAATTATATTTTTTTCCATTTAACACTTGCAGCGGTGCAAAGCGCAATTCTAGACTCGAGATGCTATCTGGAAGGTGGTGGATCGGCAGAGAGCTTTTTAGCCAGCGAAGATCTCGAAGTTGGTTCATTGATTGGAAAACTTCGCATCAATGGGAATCCAGACGAGGATTTGGGTGACATAAATTTGTCATTAAGAGAACGAGATGCACCAGTAGAAATAGTACCAGGATCAAAAAATATAGTGCTTGCAGTTGAGCTAGATAAGGAAGGAGTAAAAGGGCCATCATCAATATATGTGAATGTAATATGTGTGCGAAGGCACTCGACAGATCCGGTAAGTTATCAACAATGTCGAATTTTCATATTTAAAAAATTTAGAATTTTTAACTCAAATAATCCAGTCCATATGGGAGGTAAATCTTAAATCCGAATTCCTGGCTATCTACTTCCTTCAGGATTGCCGCTGTTTTCAATTAAATAGTTTCCATAGCTTTTTTAACGAAAAATGAAAATGTATACTTGACAAGAAGAATTTGCTCCATAAATTTTTATATGTATTACCTGTGTTTTCATATTTTGTGTGTATAACCATTTATAACAAAATATTAAATTAGTTAGTTGATATTTCTTTGAATAGTGTAGCGCAGTTAGTCATGACTCATATGAGAATTTAATATGGAAGAAATTTTTTTGTCGCCGTACAACCTTATAAGAAGCTAATATTTAAGTTCTCGATCATAAACCGTTGTTACCATTTGAAAAGGTAACTAGGGTTTCGCTAAATACTTAAAAGCGATGGGTTCCATAAGTTTATGTTTTTATAATCGTTAGATTATGTTAGTACAAAAAATGTAACAAAAAAATCGAAAAATCAAAAATTTGCAAACAACTTGCAATGACCATATCTATTTGTAGATACTCCCGAATTCTTTTTCTTATATTTAAAAAATTCTTATATTTAAAATCTGCTCCTTTATGTGGCATGGCATGAACCAAACATACATAGTAGCTGTTTTCGAATTCAATAAGATGATTTAATTTTTTTGAAATAAAAAATTAAATGAAAAAAAAATAAACACGAACAAACAAATTCTAACTATCACGTTATAATAGGTATATCATGTTTTTATTCAATTATTAAATATTTTAGATTTAGGAATACTCAGCCAATGGTGTGGTGTGTTCTGTGGTCCAAATCCAAGTGAACGAGCTTAAACGATCGATATTAAAAAGAATTATTATAATCGTAGATTTTCCACCCACGCATATTCGCACAATAGTGCATTGTTGTTGCAAACTGCGGATCCTCTTACAAAACAGGAGTAGAGAGAGAATCCACCACACCATCGACCAGCACAAATGTTATTGATAAGAAAAAAATTAAATAGTTAAATACAAGAGAATAGCACAAAATTGACATGTTTTGATAAAGAAGTAAATTTAATGTACACTGAACAAAATGATTATGATGATTGCTTGCGGGTTTCAAAACAGTAGCTGAGGGCTCTTACAAAAGGTACATGGAACAATTAAAAACGCCAAAAATGTATGGCACCGTTATTTCGTTAAACACGGCCCAAAAACACTATACACTAAGTTTCAAGTTTGCGGGCCTACTTTTTCCGTATCCCAATAAAGTCAATTTTGATCAAAATCTCGAGTTCGAATTTTTCACGAATTTAAAATTGCCTTTTAATCCATTAAAAGGCTTGCCACGGCCAACCTTTTAAGGGGTTGGCTGTGGCGCGATGGTATGAGTGGTCGCCTGTCAACCTCACAGGTTCGATCCCTGCCGTAGTTCTATGTCATGTTTTTATTCTATTATCATTGATCAAACAAAAAAATATATACATACCTACATCTTATGTATACTCTGATGCTGAGCCAGCAAATCTCCACACAACACAGCGAGTGGTAAATCCCTATTCTCTATCCCTCCCACATCCCCCACATTTGTTTTGGCTTGGTCATTGCACATGCAATGTGCGGGCATTCCATACATTGGGTGTGTGATTGATTGAGTCAAAGCAAAATCTAAAGATAAATTGCTGTTATTGGTTTTGGGTATCCAGGAGCGGATCAGTGCATATACTATCTAGGCATAACACTGATAGTATTTTGTATTGTGAAACTTTTTGGGGCCCAAAACTGATAACAGCATAGTTAATTGTCTGATTTGTGTTTTGATGTTTTGTGTTTCGTAATGGTTGGGGAATTTAGGGTCGACTACAGCAACATTCGGGGGCTTAGGAAGAATATCTGTGCTGCATATGTCCATGCTGCTATAAACAGGCCAGCTGTTCTGGCACTAAGTGAAACACAGGTAGGTGAAAATTCTGATCACTCGGAATTTAGCCTTCCAGGATATAGCTTAGTGCCTCTATTTTTTCCTCATCATGGTCTGGCCGTCTATGTACGGAATGATGTTCCTTATCAACTTCAACCTCAATATGGCACATGCTCTAATACTAATTTTAATTACATGTGGTTCAAATTCACCGTGCATAAGCACATCATTCATACCTGTTTTATTTATCGTAGCCCAAGTTTGGATGGCAATTCAACTTCTAACGAATTTGATGCGTTATCCGACTCAATCCAGAGAATTGTTGCCCATTTTCCGCACAGTGAAATTGTTGTTACGGGCGATTTCAATGTTCACAATCCTTCGTGGCTACGCTATTCTGGTCAGACAACACCCGAAGGAAGGTACGCCTAGATTTTTGCCGAGTTAAACAACCTGACTCAGCTTGTAAACGAGCCAACTCGTATACCGGACGTTGTAGGTCATACCGCCAACACCCTAGACTTGTTTCTTACCTCTCATCCTGGTAAATACTCTGTAAGAGTGTTATCGCCTCTAGGCTCATCGGACCATTGTGTCATATCAGCCAATTTCTCGTGTCCGAACATTTCAGTTAAAGAAAATTCCCCCAAGAGAACCGTATGGCAATACGAGAAAGCCAACTGGGACGGTCTCAATAATTTCTTTCGGGTCTTTAACTGGTCACTATGTTTCCTCGGTAGTGACATAGATTCCAGCGCTGATATGATTACAAACATTATTCTTTATGGAATGAGAACTTTTGTTCCGAACAGGACCAAAAGCATCAAACCTAAAGAGAATTCATGGTTCGATTTGAGCTGCAAAGAAGCTATCAGTTTGAGAGAAGTAAGTTTCCGTTGTTACAAAGCCAACCCCACTGAGGAAAACCGGAACAAGTTCAAACAAGCTAGAAAGACCTGCAACGCCCATATACGACGAACCAAATGTTTGCATGACCAACAAATAAGGCATAAAATACTACAATGTCCCAAAGGTAGTAAAAATTTTTGGTCATTTGCAAAAAATGTGCGTAATTGTACCTCATCGTCGGCTCCAACGCTCGTTTTCAACGATACTCCTGTGGTAAGCTCACAAGACAAAGCCAATTTGCTTGCAGCACAGTTTGCCGCAAATTCAACTCTTCCACATAGTAGTATGACTCCCCCTGTACTTGAGAACATTGACGGATTCATGGGACAAATATATTTTCGTACTCGTACGAGTGGATGGAAAACTGCATTTGTCCAGCCTGTCCCTAAAAAAGGCGAATCATCTGCACCCTCCAACTATCGTCCAATTGCTCTTACGTCCATTCTTTCCAAGGTCATGGAAAAGCTGATTAACCATCAGCTTAAGAAATATCTCGAAGATCGAAAGCTTCTTAATGAACGGCAGTGCGGCTTTCGCAGCAATAGGTCCACTGGTGATTTGATGGTATATCTCACCGAATAGTGGCACAAATCTTTACATCGTTTTGGAGAAAGTAAGATTATTGCACTTGATATTTCAAAAGCGTTTGAAGTTTGGCATCAAGCTCTCTTATCGAAAATGCGTGCATTTGGAATCGATGAATCTCTTCTTCTCAATCGATAAATCTCTTTATCTCAAATTAATAATTTTAACTATAGATCTTAAATTAATCTGATAATATAATAACAAACAAATAAAAATAATAAAATTATGATATGTATTTGTCAATCTTGTTTTTAAAGAGATTTTGCTAATAATTTTGCTAATAATTTTGATAACTGTTATAAATAAAAAAAAAAAAAAAAAAAAAAAAAAAAATGTTCTACACTAAACATAATAATCTAACAAATTGCAACTATTCAACTTTTATTTCATTATAATTTGTAATGTAGAATCGTTCTTTTGTATAATTATTTTAAACTTTTTTATATTTCCTTTTTCATTTTAAATTTTTTAATGTGTATAATAATAGACTTTTTATTCCGGCAGACGGCACTACATGCCATGCTTGTATTTCTTTTTACCAATTTTTGTATATATATTTGTTGAAAAAATAAAGAAAAGAAGAAGAAGAAGAAGAATCTCTTCTTCGTTGGATTAGAAATTACCTTTCGGACCGCTCAATACAAGTTGTATTGGATGGTTTCAAGTCTGTTATCCATAAAATAAACGCTGGTGTGCCCCAGGGCTCCGTTTTGTCTCCGACTCTCTTCCTTATTTTCATAAATGATCTTTTATCTGAAACTTCTAATCCATTAAATTGTTTTGCTGACGATAGTACTCTCAGCTTTTCATATTCGTTCTCAGATTCCCATCCCTGTTCTTCGGATGTAGAACTAGAATGGCAGCGTATGATAAGCTCATTAAATTCTGATATTGATGCCTCCAAAACTCAATGCTGCTTACTGTCGTTAAAGCGAAACCCACCTCCCATGCCGCTATCCATGAGTGGCACTTGCATCGAGGAAACTGAACACCTTTCAGTTCTCGGTATGTGCATCACAGACCATCTTTTGTGGAATGATAACATATTCGATGTCGCCAAAAACGCTGTTAAGTGTTTAGGGTTCCTTCGTCGATGTAAGAAATATTTCTTCCCTTCTGATCTGGCTATTATCTATAAAGCCTTCATTCGCCCAAAGCTTGAGTACATCTCGCATATCTGGGCAGGTGCTCCAATTACACATCTAAATCTTTTGGACAGAATACAAAATAGAGCGATGAAAATGATAGGTGAAAGAAGTATAACAGAAACATTCCCTTCCTTGGAGCATCGACGCGTCGCGACGTAGCGTTTCTTATCTTTCACTTTAAGCATTGTTCTAGTGAAATAGCCAGTTGCATTCCTCCCCTTAAGCAATTCCACCGTAATACTCGCACCGCAAGGAATGCCTATCAGTTCACCCTTGAGCAAAACTTCGGACGCACTGTTAAGTACAGAGAATCTTTCTTTAGCCGCACCACTCGAATGTGGAATGCTTTACCAGGCTCGATCTTTCCTACCCATTTCGATGCTCAGACATTTAAAACCAATGTGCATCGGTATCTCCTTTTAACTCCTATCCCATTTCCTTAAACGCTCGTACTGTGTTAAAACATTTTAAGGTAGTCATATCCCCTTTAGTGCGCGCTTAATTTAAAAAAAAAAAATCATTGCAAAGGTCCTGATGGTGGCGCTGCAAAATTTGAGGTGTAAAATTCGATTTGGGGAGTCTAAGCGTCAAAAATTGGTGGTAGGGGCAAGAGGAGACTATTTTTTGGATTATTGCATCCAAAAAATATCAATAAATATCGATTAAAACCTCCATAAGCTCTCCGCAAAAAAAAAGAGTAAGGGTTGCAGGCATACATTAGATGTCGCCCCATTCGACTTCCACCATGATAGTAGGTACCTTTGTATATGAAAACTCATGGTCATTGTATATAAAACTTATAGTACCTTTGTATACGAAAACTATAGTACTCTCATGGCGAAATTTTTTTAGGAGGACACGTTGTTGTTTGGTGGCGCTGTTGGCTGCAGTGGAGAATTGCATGTTTTCAGCAGAAGAAAAGAGATTTTATATTTTCCATAAGGCTCCAAATGAGTAAGGGAGAAAATCCATTTTTTGCTAGTTTCTTCATTGACAGAATTTTTTGCTTGCTCTGTTTTTTTTCTTGCCTACATACGAATACATTTTTTTCTTCGGTTTGTGCGAGAAAGAAAAGTATGTGTATGTGTTTATAAAATGTAGAATGTAGATAGGTATATTTTAGTTTATTATTGGGGCAGGTAGGTAAGTATTCTTTATTTATTTGAGTTGAAATTTTCCGACAAGATTTCGATTCGATTTTTGAATGTACTTATGTACATTGTACATATGTATGTATGCATGTAGTATGTCCGAACGGAACGAGTATGTAGGTTGGATTGAAATATGTTTTTTAAGAGTAGTTAGGTAGGTATGTGTGTAGCTTTAGGAAGTTGTAAAAAACATCATCGGTTTGTTTATTTTTTTAAGTGTAGGTACTACTTGTACATAGAATGTAAGTTTATTAGACTTGACCATTCTTTATTCCCTCAATTTCATTGAATTTTTGTGAACAACAACAACAACTTAAAGGCACTACCACCAATTGTTTTTTATGAATTAATTTTCTTATTAATTCATTTATATTTTTTTATTTGTTTGGAATTTTTTGAAGTTGAGCACTAAGACCGAATTTTTTTGAAATTCGAATAGTAAGTTGGGCAAAGTGGGGCAAATGTACGTAAGGGTTGAAAAACTATATTCTAAACGTAAAGGGCTAGGAGGTTTATTTTTTTATTCGATAGGTTTTTAATGTAAGTACATACTATGTATAGTATGTGTATGAATGTAAAAATTCTTAAAAAAATATTTGAAATGCTATGTTTATAAGAGTCAAAAATTGGAAAACAAATGTTTTTTAAGTAATTCACCAAACATCAGGATATTAACCGTTTTAAAAAGGAAAAACTATTGAAAACTAACAAAAAAAAAATTAGCCATCAGAAAATTTTAATGCAATTTTTTATTGATGCAAGTACCTACTTATCTTTTTTTTAGTCAATTTTCGACACTTTTTCATATTCGATAAAAATATCGGGTTGGTCTAAAAATCGCAAAATTTTTAAGGCATAAAGAAAATGTTACGTTTGATTTTTGGGTGGGTTTCTGACTTTTCAAAGTACGCTAACCCGAGATATTTGCATATTACATCTAGTTTAGAAAACACATGAATGGTCTGATGCCTTTAACTGTATAACTTTGTTTTTTTTTTTTTAGTTCGCAAGATTATTATTCAATAATTATTTTCATATTATCATACATAACTGTACATGCTAAACAAGCTTCACAAATAGAATTTAAAAAAAATAGCAATAGCAATAGATTTGTGTATCTACGACCAAAGAGTCAGCTGATTTTTGTCACCAACTTACTACCCCAACCCTCTTTTGAAATGTTGCCCAACAATGCTTTTTGATCAATCTAACAGGTGAGACGCAAAAATTGGTAATATTGATTTGTAACGAAAAAAAAATAGATTTTAATAAAAAGAAATTGATTAGAGGTTAAGAAATGAATTTATAATTTCCAAAATCCTTAACGGATAATCAAGATTAAGGTTTTTGTTAAAGCTAGATAAATCACTTAACAAAATACTACTGTATGTTAATTCATATTATCTTAAGTACTTTTGTGATATCAATTATTTTATCAGAATTTTAATTTTTATTACTAAATGAAAAGCTGAAGCTGAAGGAAGTTTTCTTTTAATAAATATTCTGTTTATTGTTCTTTATTAAAAACGGACTTTCATTTAGATAATCTTCATCAGGTTATGGGCCCAGTCTCGTGTGAACTGCATTAGAAGAAAATGGCATCCAATGAATTAAAGGTCTCTGTGGACAAGCTTGAAGGAGCTAGCGATTGGGCAAAATGGAAATGGCAAATGGGTATGCTTTTCCGTGCATATGATCTCAAGCAAATTGTTAGCGGAGAGAAAATATGTCCTAGAATCACATCAACATCTAAAGCGGAAGAAAAGAAGGAACATAACGATTGGTTGAAACAAGATGCAAAAGCCGCAGGTTTAATTGCTGCATCGCTTAGCTCACCGATCGCCGAACTTGTTTTAACATGTGAATATTCCAAGGACATTTGGGATAAATTATGTGCTCGTTTCGAAAGAAGCAGCATCCAAAGGCTCAACATGTTAATAGACAATTTCTTTCAAGCTAGAAAAGATGAACAAGAGGACATCAGTGCCCATATTGCGAAATTGCAAAAGCTGTTTGTAGATCTCAACGATGAACTAGCTAAGCATAAGGAAAATACACTCTCTGAACGGATTCTAAATGGCAGAATCATGTCAACACTTGGTAAGGAATTTGACAATTTTAGAGATTTGTGGGATACGATTCCTGCTGAGAAACAAACTCTGAATTTGTTGATCGAGAAGTTATGCACCATTGAAACTAGGGAGTCGAAACAAAATATGAAGAATGATGGCGCTGCTTTTGTTGCAAGAGGACATTTTAAGAAAAAGCAGAAGCAACCAGAAAGGGCAAATAATAAACTGGATCGTGCAAAAATGAAATTTCCATGCAACAAATGCAAAGAACTTGGACATTGGGCTGCCGAATGTCCACAGAACAAATCTGGACAAAGCAACATAAAGCGACCCGCTCTGATAGCGTTCTCTTTAAATGCAACAA
Source organism: Syrphus vitripennis (assembly GCA_958431115.1). Lineage (NCBI taxonomy): Eukaryota > Metazoa > Arthropoda > Insecta > Diptera > Syrphidae > Syrphus > Syrphus vitripennis. The sequence goes on along the minus strand of OY288108.1, from coordinate 79,384,396 downwards.
ATAGGAATTTTTTAAGAAAAGATGAATGGTATTGTGACAGCGGAGCTTCAAGACATATTACACCGAACAAATCGCACTTCGAATCATACACGCGATTCGATGCACCCGAAGTAATTTGTGTAGGAAAGCAAGATGTTACAATGCAGGCATATGGTAAAGGCAATATCAACATTCAGGTGAGCATTGATGGGGTGTGGAAAGAAGCAACTTTGAGGGAAGTATGGTACGTCCCTGAAGCAAGTGCACAGTTGTTTTCTGTGAAAGCTGCAGCTCGAAATGGTTTTACCACAACGATGGATGATCGAACTGTTACTATTCGAAACAATATTAGCGGTGAAGTAACAGTTGAAGGCTATCTCCAAGATGAGCTGTATGTTTTGAAAATACAAGTTGTGAAACCCTCAGAACATGTACAGGTACACATGTCAAAAGCTTCAGAAAGTCTTCAAGTATATCACGAAAGATTTGCTCACCAGAATAAGCGCCATGTTAAAAGAGTACTTGCTAAGATGAATATCAGTGTCTTTGAAAGTGGGGAAGAATTCTGTGTGCGGTTGGTAAAATGCATCGACTTCCCTTCAAGTCAAGAAGTGGGCGACCAGTTACGGTCGGTGAGCTAATCCATGCAGATGTTCTTGGCCCGATTGAAACAATGTCAGTAGGGGGGTCCCGATATTATGTTTGTTTCAAAGACGATTTTAGTAAGTTTCGTAGGCTCTTCTTCTTAAAGCACAAGAACGAGGTATGTGCATCACTTGAAACATTCTTGAATGAAGCTAGAACCAATGGACACATTGTCAAAAAGCTGAGATGTGATGGTGGAAGAGAGTTTGACAATAAAGAAGTAAGAAAAGTGCTGTCAAAATTTGGCATAGAGCAATGTATTGGACCTCCTTATACACCACAACAAAATGGAGCCGCAGAACGCGAAAACCGGACTATTGTGGAAGCAGCCCGAAGTATGAGAGTTTCCAGTAAGTTGCCGAAATGTCTGTGGGCCGAGGCATGTAACACAGCAGCATATGTATTGAACCGCACAGGGCCGACAACAATCGAAAGCAAGGTTCCATATGTATTATGGCATGGGAAACAACTAGGAACTCTTAGCCATTTTCGAATTTTTGGCACAGGATGTTATGTCCACTTACCGAAGGAACTTCGAAAAAAGTTTGATGAAAAGGCAATATATGGAAGGTTGGTTGGCTATGTGAACGAAAAAGATGGATATCGAGTCTGGATTCCAAAAATGAAGAAAATTGTCTGCAGTCATGACGTGATTTTCAAGCCAGAAGTAGTTTGCAACGCGAAACCTAAAGATACATTCCTAGAAGAGAGACAAAACAATGAAGATGAACCTTATAATGAAAGTGCTGAGTTTGGTTTAAACAATGAACATGTTGAAGAACATTCTGAAGAAGCTACTGATTCTGAAGAAACTATAAGTTCGAGTTCAACTGTTCAGCATGAAGGAAATGCTCCATGTTTCGATGCTGAAGATTCCATGGAAAACGAACTCAACTTCATCACAAGAGAAAGAAGGAAGCCGAGTTGGATGACAGGTGGAGAATATCTCATATTTGCGGAGGAAGTTGGGTCAAGTCAAGAACCGAGGTCGTACTCTGAAGCCATGAAGTCAGCAGATAGTGCGCATTGGCTCTCAGCAATGGAAGACGAATTATCATCTCTTGCAGAAAATCAGACATGGGAGCTTGTAAAACGACCTGAAAACGTCAAAGTAGTTCAAAACCGGTGGGTTTTTCGAGTCAATAATGCAGGGCAAGATGAAAACAGGCGATACAAAGCGCGTCTTGTTGCAAAAAGGTACGTTCAACAAAAAGGTATCGATTACGATGAAACATTTAGCCCTGTAGCACGTTACGATACAGTTCGCATGCTGTTAGCCCTAGCTGCATCCAGAGGATTGAAAATTAAGCAATTTGACGTCAAAACTGCTTTTTTATACGGTACTCTTGAGGAGGAAGTGTACTTGGAGCAGCCTGAGGGATTTCAAGATGGAACTGGACGAGTATGCCGATTGAAAGGGAGTTTGTACGGTCTTAAACAAGCTCCACGATGCTGGCACAAACGATTTTTGACTTTTATGAAGAAGGCTGGACTGAAGAATAGTACTGCTGATCCATGTCTATTTTATCGCAATGATAGTGAAAAGGTTCTATATGTAGCGATTTATGTTGACGATGGATTGGTTCTTGGCAATAACAAAGATGAAATTCAAAATTTTATGAATGCACTCAAAAATGAATTTAAAATTACCATAGGAACTCTTGACAATTTTCTCGGCATGAAGATAAAAATTGAAAGTGGTGGTTCAATTATGGTAAGTCAAGAAAATTATACAAAAAGAATTTTGGATCGTTTTAGAATGGGTGAATGTAACCCAGTTACTACTCCAGTTAGTAGGGAGGAAAAAAATTCAAAATTTGAAGATGCAAAAGAACAAGTTCCATATCGTGAAGCTGCTGGAAGCTTGATGTATCTGGCAATAGCTACTCGACCAGACATCGCTTTTGCAGTAAATTCTGCAGCAAGGAAGATGGAAAATCCTACAAAAGACGATTGGAATAACGTTAAACGAATCTTTCGTTACATCCGTGGAACTTCTGATGCATCTATAAGATATCAAGGGAAAGGCGACGAACAACTAGCAATATATAGTGATGCTGATTATGCAGGTGATCTTAAAACTAGACGGTCAACTACTGGAGTAATTTCATTGTTTGCTGGCGGGGCTGTATCGTGGACAAGTCAACTTCAACGCACCGTTGCCTTATCAACAACGGAAGCAGAAATTATGGCTGCAAGCGAAGGAGCTAAGGAAGCAATGTGGCTTAAACGTCTTTTGCAAGAACTTACAGGACATATGTATGTACACAACTGGTACCTACATTATATGTTGACAGTGCAAGTGCTGTAAAACTAGGAAAAAATCCAGAGTTTCACAAAAGAACGAAGCATATTGAGGTTCGGCATTTTTATGTTCGTGAGCGTTTCCTGGAAGGTGACCTAAGATTGGAGCATATTGCAGGAGCTGATCAGTTAGCAGATTTGCTGACAAAACCACTTGAACGAGTTCGATTTCAGATACTACGAAAGAAAATAGGTATCGATTAATAATTCTTTTCAATATTTTTTTTTGTTTTGTGTTTATGGAGGAAGTGTTAAAGCTAAATAAATCACTTAACAAAATACTACTGTATGTTAATTCATATTATCTTAAGTACTTTTGTGATATCAATTATTTTATCAGAATTTTAATTTTTATTACTAAATGAAAAGCTGAAGCTGAAGGAAGTTTTCTTTTAATAAATATTCTGTTTATTGTTCTTTATTAAAAACGGACTTTCATTTAGATAATCTTCATCAGTTTTGAATTTAAATTTATTTAATTAAGATAAATATAAACTTTGCAAAAAAAATACACTGAAAAAATTGTTAAAAAAATAAATTAAAATCTGAATAAAATTCAAAACAGAGAAGAAAACTATATTAATATTATTTGCTGTATTTATTTTCAGCAATTTGTGCACAAAAAAATTATTTGCATTTCTTTCAAAATTTTGCGTAATTATTAAGGTACCTAATTATTTATTTATATAAATTCAATGCTTCTGAAAATAAATAAAAAATGAAGATTGTGAGCATAATTTTTCTGGAAAATGGAAAAAAACACAATAAAATGTATAGATTAAAGGAGAATGGGCATTTTGGTCTTTCTAGTGGCCACGAATGAGGTAATTATATCGTTGAAAAGCTTGGCCCTAGTACATCACTTTTTTTGTAAGGACATAAGGCTGTAAGCCATTGGGTTTAGGCAGAATATTGAAATGATTTAACAGATTAAATGAGTTTGAATAGTTGTGCGTCAAGAGTCCACAAACTACATATAGTACGTTTGAAAGCTTCATTTTTGAATATAGACACAGAACTGTAAACTATGGGATTCACGCAATATATAAACAAAAATCTGTGACCTTTCGGTATTGCACTTGATTAACATATGTATATATTTTTGCCCATTCTCCTTTGATTGGAATTAGCGAATCATTTTTTACAAAAATCAAAATTTCAATCCTTTTTAAGATGTCGGATTTTTTTCCCACACCACCCAAAAAACTTGGTTTTCATATAATTATGTACATAGTTAATTGATAGTTTTATACGTTTTTTTTTTAATTAAACCACATTTGTATTTTAATAGTTAGTTAATAAACAACTTAACATTAAAAACAAGAATAGTCGACTGGCTATAAGGATTTGCAAACTAGCAGCTTACAAGACTGGACTGGACCAAAAGAACTTATGTATATTTTTCGAGTAAATTACAATAAAATGAATTTGCCCCTTTAAGTTCTCCCCTAAAAATTTAAGATACAATCCAAAATTAGGGTACGTTTTAGGACGTACTTGACGTCAAAATTAAGCACCAAACTAAAATTCAACTTTGTCGGAATTTTTTCGAAATCAAAGTCTAATTTTTTCTGGAGTAGATAGTTCTAACAAAATTGCCAAAAATTGTCCATGATTTGTGCCTTCATTAACTTAACGATTCCAAGGTTCTATATCTACGCTATCCAACGAAATCTGAATTACATATAATTGAAGCGTTGAAATGAAGAAGGGGGTAAGTGACATTTTCGATTTTTTCTTAAGCTGAATTGTCAAAAATATGTAGCTTAAAGTCGATATTATTAAATGAAGTACATTTTTTTTTTAACGATTGGTTTGTGCTTTATTGTTCTTCCTCATTAGAAAGTTTCAGTTGTCAGCTCATAAAAAGTTGTAATCCAAAAACTTTCAATATCTCAAAACTATAAAAATGTCACTTAACCCCTTCTTCACTTGAACGATTCAATTGTAAGTTGGTATTGAACCCTTCCTTGATATGTAAACAAAATAAATTACATTTTATTTAAAATCAGTAGATTTTAGATTGAATACCTATTTGAAATCGAGTCACATTTTATTGTTTTTTGTTCAAAACTTAAAATTCTATTTTTTTTTAATATAACAAATTATAATACGATTCACAGACATAGTTAGATAAATATAATTTTATCCCAACCACCCTATAAAGCTATACCTACAATAATAAAACGGATGGATATATCAGTTTCCTTGTCAATGTTTAAATATTACAAGAAAAATTGAATATAAATACTGACTCTCAAAATCTTGCAAGAAAGTTATGTAGGTAGAAATTTTTTTTTTTTTTTTTATTTCGAATTTTAACTACAAAAAAAGCAAATTATATGGGTACCTGCAACCTAGGGTAGGAAACTATTTTATTGTGTGAAAAATAGCTAGGTATTTATTAATTGAAGATATTCTTGCAAGATTTTGAGGCTGGTCAAGGCCATGCCATGCGTAGGTATTTGAGTTAAATTTCTTACAAGATTTTATGTGTTGGATAGGTGATTGAATTGAAGCTTGCATTTTTTTATTGTTTCTACCTCGGTAGGAAATTAATAATTTTGGTTTTCAAAAAATAAAATTCAAATATCGAACAAATACTTAAACAACGCAATAAAAAAATGAAGCATTTCGATTCCCCGCCAAATCAATCAAATCTTGCAAAGCAAAATTAACCCATCATAAATAAACACAAAATACAAAACGAAATCAAAGCCAATGCGAGCACATAAAACATATACCTTCAACTACAGATATATATTTTTTGCTCGCACAAGGTAATAAAGCACACAAAAGGGCATAAAGGCAAGGCAAAGGCAATACAGTATAGCCCTTTCTAGTTCTTCTTCATAGTCCATTTCGTAGTCTTCAATCTTAAGGAATTCTTCCAATCTCTAGAAATGTCTCCATTTCTCATACTCCAACCTCAAAGAGTCTCTCCACGAGAACATTACATTCAAAATAACTAGATGTCGTTATGTTCGTTTTTCACCATGATAGTACTTTTTGTATATGAAAACTCATGGTAATTGTATATAAAACTTATAGTACCTTTGTATATGAAAACTATAGTACTCTCATGGCGAGATAAGCCTTTGTACTATAGTTTTCATATACAAAGGGAGATCGAGATCGAGCTCGGAGAGAGTATCCTTTGTATATGAAAACTATAGTACTCTCATGGTGGAAGTCGAATGGGGCGACATATAATGTATGCCGGCAACCCTTACTCTTTTTTTTTTGCGGAGAGCTTATGGAGGTTTTAAATGATATTTATTGATATTTTTTGGATGCAATTATCCAAAAAATAGTCTCCTCTTGCTCCTACCACCAATTTTCGACGCTTAAAGACTCACCAAATCGAATTTTACACCTCACATTTTGCAGCGCCACCACCAGGATCCGGGCAACCCTAAAAAAAACTCGCCATGAGAGTACTATAGTTTTCATGTACAAAGGAAACATTGTTCGTGGAAGATACAAAAAAATATTACATCAAAAAATCAAAAAATTCAAATTTTATCAGGAAAAAAAGTAAAAAACAATCCTAGTGAGCACGCATAGGGAATATAGTGAGAGGCACGGAGACCTCGCTAAAATCAAGCACCCCAAGAGTGAGAGGCACGGAGACCTCACTAAACTCAAGCACCCGAAGAGTGAGAGGCACGGGGACCTCACTTAAAACGGCGCAGGGTCAAATTGATGTGGACCTAGTTCAATAGAAATACTTTACTACTTATTATTTGCAAAAATGACTTTTATAAGCCTCATAATTTTTTTTGCTGAAAATAATTTTAAAAAATCATAACACAAAAATGCATTTTGGTAAAAAAAATAAGAGTTAAAATACTCTTATTAAAGGTACCTGCCATAGAACCGTTTTTTTGTTTTTCAATTTTTTCAGAGAATACTCAACCAATTTAGATCAATTTTTTTATTTAGAATGAACTTAATAAGCAAAACAATATCGCATATCAAAATTTTCAAAAACGTCTTTTGGATTTTTAAAAAAATAATCAATTTATTTTTTTATTCAATGGGTATCTCAAAAACGGTTCAATATTTTATTTTGGAATTTAGTTTTGAAGTATATTTTATTAAGGTCATTAAATTTGCATGCCAACTTTTTTTTAAAAAGATAAAATACGAATTTTATATATAAAAAATTAGTTTTAACAAAAAACGGTTCTAACGATTTTTGAAAAAAAAAATTAATAAATTCATATTTTTTTTTTATTTTTTTTCCTCTATGTACGTGCGATATCTATAACTAACTATAGTACCTGTGGTACTATAGTTTTCATATACAAAGCATACTTGTGGATATCTTCTTACAATAAATCAAACAAAATTAACCCTTCTTAACATTTCCGCCAACTAGGTAGTAACTTCATAAATCCTGACAACAATTGGTTTTATTACCCTCATTACAGAAAATCTATATAAAATTCTCTACTTAATTCAATACTTAAGATCCGCTTCGTTTAGAGTTGGCTAAAAACAGCCCCTTTCCGTTTAATACATTTGGTCTTACCCCTCTTTTAAAACTGTTGATATAAAAAAGTAAAGCGATAAGTTTTTTGTTGGTGTTGATGGGCAAGAAATTAAAGGCCGTTGACTCGTTCGTTTGGTTTAACAATTTTTCCTTTTGCGCTCAACTTCGTTTTTGACCCTCACTTAATTAGTATGTTGCATTATGCTCTTAATGATATGAAGCTCTGCTCTTTATGTAATTTGTCTTTTCTTTTTTTTGCAGAGTTTCGTCATCCCGGTCAACGTTCGAGTTATAGACGTCAATGATAATTCACCCCAATGGATTGGCACACCGTACACGTTAACTTTATCTGAGGTAACAGTTCCTGGTACACGGATTCTACAGGGTGCGCGAGCAGCAGACATTGATCAACAAGGTCCGTTCTCAACAGTTGAATATCAGGTGCTTCCGGGACCCTTTTCAGATTATGTACAGTTTTTAAATCCACTCGAAGGGACCCTGGTGCTGAAGAAGCCCTTAGATTATGAATTAATGCATAATTTTACTCTTAAATTAAGAGCACAAGATCAGGGAACCCCTCCAAAATTCACAGATACCATGCTCAGGCTTGTGATTACTGATGCCGATGATCAAAATCCCAAGTTCTTACGAGAATCATACAAAGGAGAGCTTCCGATAGATGGACGACCGGGAGAATTAAAAATTCGCCCTGAAGCAATCAAGGCTATTGATCAAGATGAAGGCATCTGTGCTCCAATACAGTATTCAATTGTCCAGTCTCAGGACACCAAGTTATTCAGAATTCATCCGAACAATGGTGCCATCACACTGCTAGTACCTATTGGCTACTCGGATCTAATGAACGGTGCTACTTTGGTTGTTAAGGCTACCCAAATAGACAATCCGGATAGGTATGCTTTAACAACAGTGACCTTGTCACGGCCTGGGACTCACAGCGAAATGACAACGTTGGCTTTTGTTCAGAAACGATTTTTTATGAGGATTCGAGAAGATATGCTTGTTGGCAATAGAATCCTAGCCTTGCCAACAAATAAGCCCGGCAAGCACTTACGGTACTACATTCAAGATCCAGTGCAATCTCAAAACTTCAACGTTGGATCACTTGGAGAAGTTATACTGCAAAAACCCTTAGACTTCGAGCAAGCTACGCATCATGACTTTATTGTGTTGGCAACAGACGGTGTTGCAAATGCAACAGCAGAAGTAAGCTTGGAAGTGATTGATGTAAACGACTGGGAACCTAGATTTAGGGAGACCCATTACGAATTCGTTGTCCCGAAAAGTGTAAGTATTAAGACTTCCTATAAAAATAACGTTTAGATACTGTCTATTAAGATTTTTAATATTCTGACAGAGCCTAAAGTCAAGAGCGGAAAGTTTCGAAGGTGTAATGATTGGAAAGATCGAAGCAGCCGACGGGGACCGAAACGACAAGATTGAGCTCTCTCTTCGAGGTCAACATGCAGGTCTTTTTGAAATCGATTCATCTGGTAATCTCTTCATTCGCCCAGAGATGCTTCTAAACGAGTCGACAATTAACATAGTTGCCATAGCTACAGATTCTGGCGTCCCACCGCGAAGCACATCAGTCCCAATAACTGTGACAATGAAAGGTGTAGCTATGGCGCAGACTTCATGGGCTTCAAGCATTCTCGGCATGTTTGGTGTTCTGGTGGGCATCTTCATTTTAATAATAATGTTCCTCACATGTTACATTATCCGTTCAAAATCAAAGACCAAGTCTGCAAAATCTCGAAACAGAGTCCACAGTCAAGGAGCTGTTTCGTCGGCAAATTTAATGACCCGACCCAAAGTGCCTCCACATAACGGCCTTCCTAGGGTGAAAACCACGGCTGGGGGTAATGTTACTCTAACAAACCCGATCACCAACGGACATGGTGGATCAGGAAGTAGCATCAGTGCTGGAGCGTCAACAATTCTAGCTGCCAGCCTTGAACGTGAAGCGCAACGTGAACGAGAACGAGAGCGACAACGGGAACGTGATAATTACGCGGCAACAGTGAGAAGTTAGATTTTAACAACTGAATTTTTAAAACTCTCCTGTAATTGTTTTGTTCCGAAAATGTTTATTTAGGTATTGTATCTAGGGCGTCCGCTAACGGCCAACTCTACGATGGCGAAATGGAGCGACATTCGATCGCAATCCACGAGACTGTAGAACATAACATATCAGAGAATGGCAGCAAGAAGACAGCGTGGGAGCCGCACAAGTCGAATTTATTATCAGCCACAGAAGACATGGGTTCATCGGAGAATAATTTAACAGTATATTTTTAAAAAATGAAACAGAAATGAAAAAAAGCATTGCATAGTTTCGGTGAAATAAATTTGTACCCTGTAAAATACTCTTCTTCGTGTAGGATCTCATTTTTTTGTAAAAAGTAATGCACGTTGCTAGTTTTTAAGTAGCGTGCTCGTTTTTTGTTACGTTTAATTTATTATTGGAAAATTAGTAGGAAATTAAGGTCATAACATAATTGCTTCCGTAAAAAAATAATTTTTATATTACTACATCGTAGTTCACTAAAATAAACGAAAAATTTAATAAAGCTCTATGGTTTTTCTCACTTTCTCGACAAGACAAAGGCAGGAAAAGATGAGCAAAAATGGCCACAGATGAAAAGTGAAGTATGTATCGGTTACGTTAACGAATATAGAAGGAGAAGCAGGTCTTCAAAAATAAAAGTAATAATCATAGCATCAAATTTAGAGTCTTTGAAGTAGTCGCAGTCGCCTGCTCGTGTAAGGTAAAGAAGACATTTTGTTTTCTAACCTACCAAACGCAACGAATTATATGGGAATACTGGAAACAGGCTAATTGCCAAAATGTGGGTGGAAGCTTGCTTTGTAGGGATGATACATAAGTTATGCAACAAGTTCAGTTCATAGAACTTTTTGCGCCATCCTATTGCAGTAGAATTAAATTCTTACTAAATGCTTTGTATATGAAAACTATAGTACTATCATGGCGAGTTTTTTTTAGGGTTGCAGAGGTCCTGGTGGTGGCGCTGCAAAATGTGAGGTGAAAAATTCGATTTAGGGAGTCTTTAAGCGTCGAAAATTGGTGGTAGGGGCAAGAGTAGACTATTTTTTGGATTATTGCATCCAAAAAATATCAATAAATATCATTTAAAACCTCCATAAGCTCTCCGCAAAAAAAAAGAGTAAGGGTTGCATAGGTAAATTAGATGTCGCCCCATTCGACTTCCACCATGATAGTACTATAGTTTTCATATACAAAGCTAAATGTGAACTATTTCTTTTATAATTACTCCCAACGTTTTTACTTTTTTTTAAATTTTATTAGCAAGTGGAGATCCACGTAAATACCCAAGCAAGTAAGTAGTCTTCCGCTGACTGTCACAGTAAACTTACTTACCCAAGCACTAAATTTTATGGAAGTATTATATTCAATTCTTATTTAAATTTATGAATTTTATGACAAACACTGAAAGCCCAGATGTTCTTAAGACTATCGCTAAAATGAAACATATTTTCAGTCATAACTCTAGTTTTCCGTTAGCTTTTCATATGTCTTATTCTTATTGCATTTTCGAAAGCTTTATAGGGCACTATCAACATAACCAGAATAATGACGATACAACATGTTTTGTGATTTGGAGTAACTCGTATCATCATATCTTCTCGGCCTTTTCATAGTTTATTCCAAAAGATTCGTTTTGGTTTTATCAAATTCCAATTGAAGTATTGTTCAAAATAAAATAGATTTAATATATTTCATCCTGCGTTTATCAATATTAATGTTCTCAATTGTCTATATTTACAAGAAACCTACGGGTACTTGACTGAAACAGAATATACATTTACAACTAGTCTGTGTCACTGTCTGAATGCGATTTTTCGTCCTTTTTCTCTTCATCAGTCTTGTAATGACGATATTCCTTCTTTAATTCCCACATGTTTTTATGGGGATTTTTCATGTTATAATCACAGACTTCTTTAAGTATTTCTTTGAGGTAACCAATTGGCTGTTTGGTTATCTTTACCAAATCTTTGATATTATAGTATTGATGCTTCTCGAATGCATTGAATAACATGTCAAGGACGGCATTTTTATCGTCCCGAGCCTTTTTGCCTTCGGCTTTTTTTCTTTCTCTATATTCGATCTAAAGGAAATGAATAAAATCAAAAGTTTACACACCGGACATAATAGAATGAAAACGTTTGCCCTTACATTGTGTTTGTGGTCTTTCACTGGTTTATAAGTTATCACAATTTTATCAATTGATTGAACGCGACGCTGAGGAACAGAAGCCTTTCGAATTGACTCCAATTTGAGTTTCATATAACAATTATCCGCAATTGGACGGCATTCAAGCTTCTGAACGATTCTGCCTTCCATGTACAATTTTTCAGTTTCGGGTACAACATCATCTTTGGATGACTCCTTGGGCACCGCATGGGAGAACACTCCAAGCGTTTGTTTAGTTACAACCGATACATCGAGGATGTGTTCGGTTGGAATTTTTTCTTCGGGATCTAGGTTCACAACAGCTTGAGTAAGCGAAAGAGAAACTTGTGCTTTCTGGCCGGGTGTTTTGCTGATACGTAGTTTGCCAACATCCATGTTGGAAGGAGCTTTTTCCCATTTGTTGGCAATGTACTTAGGCACTTTCACTAGCCAGACGCCACGACCAGCATTTGATAGATCGAGTTCTTTGTCCACTTGGGGTTTATCTTTGTCTTCCTTAGACATAATTTTCTTTGCTTAGAATTGAATTTTTGTTTATTTTTTGGGAAATTATTTACTGTAATAACTATTTTAAATACAAATTTTGCAAAAAAAAATTGCTATTTCGTCCTCCTTTGATGGTTTGGTTTGGTTGGGTCTTGGGACCTTGGGTTGCTGTTTTTGATTTTTGAAACCTGAACACGGCAAGTCAAAAGGGTGGTTCACATTCTCAAATATGCTTGACAAGCACCGCTTGATGTATGCTTGATCAAACGACCATGACCATTGTATATAAAACTTATAGTACTATCATCATCATCACCATAGAGAAAAGACTTACCACTTCGTAAATAAATGAAAAGTAATAAATATAAAAAACTTTTGAAAACATTAATCTACACCTTTGAAATTACAATGAATGACAAATTGACATTTTCATTGAGAAGCCAGAAAAAAAAAATAAACAAACGTCAAAAAGAGGAACAATTTGTATTGCGCACTCGGAAAATTCAGTTCCCTTCGTGAGCATCTTCCCCCTTCACTCCTCATCCCTCTTGACTATAAACTGGCTAGTTAGGCGATTGAAAAATCACCGTGTAGCCAGGCACTTTGTGTAACCCACACAATTATGAAAACTACTTCACTTTTTTCTCGGTATGCCTCTTCCTGTACTTCTTATTCAATGGATGTACGCAATAATTCAGAATAATAATAATTTTCAAATTTTTATGATTGAAGTTTGACAGGTCCGCACTGGTGCTTCCCGAAACTGTAAGAAAGTAGATACTAGCGCCCCCTATCTGTGCTTCTGGCGTTACAATGTATTTGATATAGGATATAGTTCCTATATCAAATACATTGTAACATTACATTGATATAGGATATAGTTCCTATATCAAATACATTGTAACGCCTGAAGCACATATAGGGGGCGCTAGTAACTACTTTCTTACAGTTTCGGGAAGCAGCGCGGACCTGTTTTTTAATCATCTGTCAGTCCGCGCTGCTTCCCGAAATTAGCGAAATTAATGAAACTAGCGACCCCTATAAAAGCTTCACGTTTGAAATTGAACAAGCACTCCATATTATATATACCTTTGTATATGAAAACTATAGTACTATCATGGTGGAAGTCGAATGGGGCGACATCTAATTTACCTATGCAACCCTTACTCTTTTTTTTTGCGGAGAGCTTATGGAGGTTTTAAATGATATTTATTGATATTTTTTGGATGCAATAATCCAAAAAATAGTCTACTCTTGCCCCTACCACCAATTTTCGACGCTTAAAGACTCCCCAAATCGAATTTTACACCTCACATTTTGCAGCGCCACCACCAGGACCTCTGCAACCCTAAAAAAAACTCGCCATGATAGTACTATAGTTTTCATATACAAAGTATATATTCTAAGGTATATACAAGTGCGCCCTCAGACGACCACAGCACACAACTCAAAAATCATCGTGATGATACTATAAGTTTTATATACATATATATAAGGTACAAACTCAAAAGAAGTTCGGCGCGTACGCACTATCGAAATATAAAACGCTAAAACGCGCTTATACTTTTTGATTGAATTTACTTTTTTTTTCAGCAGAAACAATTATAAAATTATAGAATATGAACGCCAAAAGCCACAAAAGATTATATTTAGACCAATATGCACAGAAAGTGAGTCGAAACAGGCATTTTTATACAAAAAAAAAAACTATAAGGGTATTTATGCAACGAGATAATAGGGGTATTCATGCAACGGTGGAAAACTCGGATAAACCTCGGAAACCAGATAATTTCACTCACAGATTTGATGCAGAAAGCGAAGAAATAAACCTCATAAAGTTTCGAGAAGTAATTTGTGACGTTTATTTGTGACAGCTGATTATTTCTCACATTTATGCAAGAATTTTTATGGGGTGCTCATGCAAACGTGAAGCGAAAAATTATATTTTTCTGCAAAGCGGAAAATTATCTCGTTGCATGAATGCCCTTAATTTTCCGCTTTGCAGAAAGATATAATTTTCCGCTTGACGTTTGCAAAGGTTCATTCTGTTTCGCGTATAATTTTCGCCCGGTTTTGACATTAGCTTCCTACCACATTCGACGATTGTAGTTCTACCTTTAGATGTTTTTTGACAACTCTTGGGGTTGTCAAGAAAACCTGGATCAACCCTGGATAAAGTTCAACGAACAAACCTATTATAACGAAATTTCGTAAGAAATTTCACGTTATTAAACATGCCACATGCATTTTGTCAAAAACTCAAAATACACCTGTAATGTCCCACGTCCGAAAAAAAGAATTTTCGTGGATTAGTTCTGATTGAAGAATATCAATAATGGCGCCGCCGGCCGCAAGACATCGGTATAATGTAAATAAGTCCGATAATCATACGTCCTTTTCTAAAAAAGCCTTACGAAAAATAATAAAAGAACCAAAAGTAGCGAAAAACAAAGAAAAATCGTAAGTATTGTCGCTAATCTCATATGAATTATATTTTCTTCTACATGTATAACTCCAGTCAGGCACCTGTATCGTCCACCAAAGCAAATGCAATAGTCCCTGGTGTTGACACCGCTTTCAAAACATTCGTAAGCGCTCGTCTCTGCAGTGCTATTTGGTCGTATATATCGGATTGTGACGAAACATTTAACTACTGGGAACCCCTGCACTACATTATTAATGGCCATGGGCTACAAACATGGGAATACAGCCCACAATTTGCATTGCGCTCATATACATACCTGCTCCTTCAGGGCGTGCCCGGTTGGATATACCAAAAGCTATTTCAACCATCGCCAGTCTTGATATTCTATATGATCCGCTGCATCTTAGGATTTAGTTGTGCGGTCATGGAACGTTATATGTACAAGTAAGTGCAATGAACTTTAATAGTACAAATCTTCTACATATTAAAATTTGTTAGGGCTATTTGTCGAGAATTTGGCATACATATTGGCAGATTATGGCTCATTTTCCAACTATTCAGCGTTGGAATGTTTGTATCCAGCACAGCATTGCTACCAAGCTCGTTCTCTATGTATTTTGGATGTGCAGCGTTAGCGGCCTGGTGGCAACAGAGTTATAATTTAGCAGTTTTTCTCACAGGAATATCGACACTCTTAGGGTGGCCATTTGCAGCTCTGATTGGAATTCCAATTGCCTTTGATATGCTTATTCGACAGCGAATGTATAAATCATTCTTAATGTGGGCACTAATTTCTGCTGCCACAATTGGTATTCCAATGATTGTCATCGATTCCAGTTACTTTGGGCGAGTCGTCTTTGCCCCGCTGAATATTGTGTTGTACAATGTCTTTACCAGTCATGGACCTAATCTCTATGGAACTGAGCCTTTCAGTTATTACCTAATTAATGGATTTCTAAACTTCAATGTCGTCTGGGTGAGTTTGGTTATAGAAGCTGCTCCTTGGCCTGCATTTTTTTTACATTTTATTCCTTTAGATTGCAGCTGTTATTACCCCTCTAATGCTGCTCATCGACTGCTTCTTTATTCCGGCTAGATCAAAGAGTACCTTACACCTTCCACATTACCTAAGTTTGGCTCCATTCTTCCTCTGGTTGACAGTATTCCTTCTTCAGCCGCACAAAGAAGAACGATTTCTTTTCCCCATTTATCCGATGATCAGTCTATGTGGTGCCATAACAGTCGATGTTTTTCAACGAATTTTTTTCCGACTGAAAACGATCTTCACTAAACTTACTGCTGGGGCACATTACCTGGACCATACCATGTTTATTCCTCTGTTCTTTATGTTAGTGAGTACTCTATTGGGAATATCCAGAGTTTTCTCACTCTATCGTAATTATCACGCCCCAATGGATCTGCTTATTGAATTGAACCAGTTTAAAACAGCTCCGGACTATAGTGCTGATAAAATCTATAATATCTGCGTTGGTAAAGATTGGTATCGGTTTCCGGGGAGTTTCTTCCTTCCTTCAACAAATTTCCGCATTCGATTCCTGCAGTCAGAATTTAAAGGAATACTACCAGCATACTATGAAGGAGGTGAAAATGCTACGGCCATTGCACATCCCTACTTCAATGACATGAATCAGGAAAATGATCACATGTACTTTAACTACAACAAATGTCACTTTCTAATTGATTTAGACGAAGGCAAATATACCGAACTCGAACCACACTACGCAGCAAGACTTCGAGAATGGACCGTGCTGAAAACTTTGCCATTTTTAATACAAGAGAAATCACATAGATTACTTCGTGCGTTTTATATTCCATTTCTGACCGATAATCACATCACCTATGGCAATTTTAACTTGCTAAAGAGAAAGAAGTGGAAACAGAGTTAGATATGAAACTTGAATTCCAATGTGGCATCACTCAAAATTATGTTTTCGTTAAAACGTCTATTCGTTTAAATGACGTACGTTTTTTTTTTTAATAACCTGGCTCAGGAAGCATTTTAATAAATTGTTTTGGAATAATCATAGAACTAGACTTAAGTTTTTGTCTGAAATTGTAATGCATTACGTTAGAAGCATGTTTTTGTTGTAATTTGTGTTTCTTAGAAACAAAAAATCCAACAACGACTTTTATACTGATTTAGTAAAGTTTTGTTAAACTAACCAAAGATTTAATTAAAAACAACGTAAGAACACAACAAAATGAAATAAATTAAAACAATTGTGTAAAAATACCATACTTGTTTTAATTAAAAAAAAAGCTTATGTTAGAAAAAATCGATCACATAAATACATACATATGTATATATGTACATATGTAAATCAGTTTTTTGAAAAAAGAAATTACCTTTGATGGGAAAGGAATTGAAATGAGATACCGATGCACATGCGCAGCATTCCACATTCTTGTAGTGAGCTAAAGAATTTATTCTCCCTGTACTATACAGTACGTCCGAAGTTGGACTCAAGAGTAAACTGATGTGGATTCCTAGCAGTGCGAGTATTTCGGCTGAAGTGTTTTAGGGGAGGAATGCAACTGGCTATTTCACTAGAATTTTGTTTTGTAGAAATAGAGATAAAACAATGAAAGGCAGGAAACATTACGGCGCACAGTGTTTAGGTTTGTCAACGATAAGGGCCATTATTCTTTTAAAAGACTCCTGAATTTGTACAAATATAATTTTGTTTTCTGCATCACGCACTTGCCAGGTTTTGAAATGAATTCGATAAGAAATGTGCAACAAACATTCAAAACATCTTATCCAAGAGTGTAGGTTCTATAAACCAAAACGGTACTTCTTCTCTTTTGGAAGCTTTTCGTTTATTGGAAGCATATACATTTCATTACAAATATAACATTTTGATGCAGAGTTCGAATTTGATAAAACATTACAAACACTCCCATCAGTCATTGTAAATAGCATTTCAAACGAAATGTTTACATTGAAACCCTTTGTGTCGAAAGAGAAATTAGTGAGCTGACCTATAATCATATTGAATAAATAATATTGAAAAATTAAATCCAGCTCTTAAAAGCTCTTAAATTTTTTATCTTGGACTCCTTAACCAGAACAAGCTGTTTACATTATTTCATAAGCACAAATTTTATTGGTCTGCAAAAGGAAGTCGGAGAAGAACGGGGGCTTTTCCATAAATCTAAGCCAGTAATTTGTTCGATCAATTTCAAAGGGGACAACGCTATAAAAAAAAAAATTCGTCTGTGTTTTCTGAATCAATGACGAGTTGCTTGTACTGACTCTGCCCGGAACTTCCATCAAAACCCCAGAAGATTAAAGTAGCAGTTGTGTCATGCTAAATTTCAGATATTTCTGCAATACTTTCTCCAGTCTTGTTTAAGAGTTCTTAGACGTCAACGGATGCCGTTGCCTCACTCTTTATGGGAAGCACTTGCTCTTTAAGCTTTCTGAGTTTGTATAAGCTGGGAAAACAGTCCTTGTGCAACGCATTAACGACTGAACGTAATAAATTATACTTTTTCTCTGAAACATCCAGGTCTTAGTATAATGCCAAGGCTTATTTTGACGTTAAAAACAATTTTTTTTTAGCTCGATCAACCCTTTCACTAGAAAATCGACAAAATAGTTCCGCTGCAAATTTAAGCTCTTCGTTGGATTTTGAGACTAAAATATCCTCTACTCTTCGTTTTTTAATCTTGTGTGAAGCAACTTCAAATGGTTTTTGCGGTTTTCAACGACTATACTCTGTTCAACAAAAATTGTCAGTACAGGGCTTATGGGCGAGCTTTTTTCAAAGCAGTAGCGCGCGTGTATACTATCACGACACTGAATTGAGAAAACTTCAAATAAAAAACATACTACGCCAATGACTAACCTACATGAATTGTGTGCGAATCTTTAAAAAATATTCGTACACTCCACCATGACCGATCTCCATCAACGCTGATGGAGAAGTGACTTGATCATTTACCCTCTTGTACGTAGTATCTCTACCTACCCTTTCTGTGTGAATACAAAAAAAAAAACATATTCCAACAGAGTTACCTTTGCCACTTGAAAGCAATACTATAGAGCTTTTCCGTTGGTTTTTTATCAAGGAGCTTTCGGGTTTGAAGCTTTTGAGAACAAAATTTAGTATTGTGAGAGGGTAAGTGTTGTCGTATTTGTGTATTTGATTGTATCTTTGGATAATCGTTAAAATGCAGGTATTTTTTTTGAAGTAAAAGAATTATTGACAAGAGCACTTCAGAACGTCGACAGCGAAAAATGGAAAAAGTGTGTGCAACACGTTGAGCTAATTGTTGAACCCAAGATGTGGGAAATGGACGTTTTTGCTGAAAACGCAGTAGAAAGCTTAGTTATACACTTAACTGACGATAGCAGCAGTAGTTACTATTCGTCAGATTAACTAAATCTTGTTTGTATATATTTATAATTATTTCTTCAAGTTCCTATAGTTGTAACTTATAATCCTTTTTATATGTTATGTACATATATATATATTTTTCTAAAAAAGACTGAATTATATCTTTATTTACATTTTGTATGAATAAATGAAATTAAACTTTATTTTATTTTAATTTATTTTATTTTGTTTTATGTACATATTTGTTTTTACTGAAAATGGATTAGGCCTACCGGGGATATCCTTAAAAAAACGCGCCTATCATCTTACCGCTTGGTGGTGTGGAAAAAGATGAATTATTTATTATTACTATTTTTATTTTAATTATTTCTATAATATGCGTATGGTAACCATACGCATATTACTCTCCGATCTGCTACAATTTATAATGAAAAGACGGAAACCCTGTTAGAGCTTTTTCTTGAAAAGATAAATTGAAATCAATGCAACCAGACAGAGAGGCAAACATCCTATCTTCCCTGTACTGACAATTTTTGTTGAACAGAGTATAGTTCCATGTGGTTTATTAGAAACATTATTATTATTATTTATTATAATATTCGAGCTGTGGCGAGATTCCTTAAAGATCTCAACATTCATAAATCCGCTGGTCCGGATGGTATCCCCGCCATTGTTCTGCGTAAGTTTTTCCAGGGGATAGTATGATTAGCGGGACGCCGAAAAATGATAACGGATTTTTGTAGAACACGGCAACACAAGCATTTTTTACTATGGGAGGGGGGGTCTATCTATATATTCTAGTTCTTGAGAAAATTGAAAATTACCAAAAAAAAAAAAATATTTTAATTAAATTATTTTTTCCTTGCTTGAGTATTTGCGTAGACTTATTTTGATAGTAATAATCGAATATGGATTAAGATATACCTAGAATAAATTAACTTTTCCTAAATCCAGCTTATTTAAATGCAAAAGAAACTTTGCATGCACCCCACCTTGCACCCACCCCAAATCCTATAGTGAGCCCAAGCATGGGGGTTGCATCACCCATTAACAACTCGGTGTGGCATACACCCAACCTCGCACCTACCCCAAATCTTACAGTGGGCCCAAGCACTGTTGCATGCACACAATCACGCACACACCCCACTGTTGCTTACACCCAAACTCGCACCTACCATTATCAAAATGAGACCACTCAAGCAAAAAAAAAAAACCTAATTAAATTAAAATAGTAGTTGTGGTTATTTTCAATTTTCTCAAAAACTAAAAGGCATAAAATCATTTAGTTTTCAGTTTTTGATTGAAAATTAATAAGAGCAACAAATTATTTAAAAAAAAAAATATTTATAAAGTTATGGTTTTTAAATATTGAAATTTAAATTTTTTTTAAACTTTTTTTTACTCAAATTTTGAGTTTAAAATTAAAAATTAAATGTTGGCCGTAAAAAAACGTATAATATTTAATTTTAAGTACTACCGTTATTTTTTAATAATTTTTTTTTCCATTTAACGTACATATTTTTTAAATTGCCCCTACCGCCTAAACAGGGGGAGATAGACCCCCTTCCTGTAGTAAAAAATGCTACAAAAATCCATTATCATTTCTCGGCGCCCCGGTTATCATACTCTTGCCCTTTACCATCTATCCTATTCTTCTGGGCTTGTTCCGAGCAGTTGGAAAACAGCATTTGTCCAGCCTATCCCAAAAAAAAAGGCGAATCTTCTTCACCCTCTAACTACCGACCAATTGCACTTACGCTCCTTCTTTCTGAAGAAGATCGAAAGCTTCTTAATGACCGGCAATACGGCTTTCGCAGCAAAAGGTCCACTGGTGACTTGATGGTTTATCTCACCGAACAGTGGAACAAATCTTTACATCGTTTTGGAGAAAAAGCTTTTTATAAAGTTTGGCATCCTGCTCTTTTATCGAAAATGCGTGCTTTTGGTATCGATGAAACCCTTCCTCGTTGGATTAGTAACTTTCTTTTGAATCGCTCTATACAAGTAGTATTAGACGGATTCAAGTCTGAAACCCAGTGGTGTGCCACAGGGTTCTGTTTTGTCTCCGACATTCTTTCTCTTTTTCATTAATGATCTCCTGTCTGCAACTACTAATCCAGTAAATTGTTTCGCTGACGATAATACCCTTAGCTTTTCACATTCGTTTCCAGATTCACATCCCTGCTCTTCGAACGTAGAACTGAAACGGCTAAATATGATTAGTTCATTAAATTCTGACTTAGACAGAGTAAACTGTGAAGTACAGGGATTCGTACTTTAGCCGTACTACGCGAATGTGGAATACCCTTCCAAGTTCTGTCTTTCCCTCTCCTTGTGATGAACTGAAATTCAAGACTAATGTTCACCGACATCTCCTTTCAAATCCCCTTCCACTTACCTAAAGCTCGCACTGTGTCTCTGACATATAAAGGGTGCATAAAATCCTCTTGAGTGCGCGCTAATTAATTATAAAATTAAAAAAAAAAATTAATTCCACAAGGAAGTGTACAGTTCGCGGTTTCGCGAGCATTGTTTCCGTCGCCTATCTATATTTAAGTCGAAAAACTTAACTTTTTGGGCCAAATCACTTTTAATTGAATTTGAAAAATTGCTTATTTTCAATTCATTTAATAAGAAATCAATAACTTCTTCAATACTGAAAATCTTAGCAGAAGAAAACTATTTTCAAAAATTTGTGCGTTTTTTATGGTTTGACCTTGTTATACAAAAAGTTAAATATTTTGAAGGTTAGCAAAAAGTAGCAATGAAAGTATTTATTTTTGCAAAGTAGAATAATAGCAGAATAAAACTCAACTAAAGGAATTTTTCATGCCTCAAAATTGGTTTTTTTTAAATATTTTATTTTCACACTAAATCCACTAAAAAATTGATGAAAAAGGCTCATACCAGCTCTTAAGGTATCCATAAGTATAATGCACAAGATTATAATATATATGTCGATTAAAGAATCCGCAAAACTTGATATGTAATATATTTTTGTTTTGCGTCTCCAGTGCAGAGGCTTGCCAAGTAATGAAGTTTGTCCCCCTCTTTTCCTGGCTACTTTTCCTGGTCCATTAGGTTCAGTTGGGGGCCTTGTTTCTAGTGTTATTTCTTTATCTCTAGGGATTTTACCGCTTCTTCGTCGATATTCCTCTAGAGATATGGGTCGGGGTCCGCACTTTCTGTCAGTTTTCAGACTTTGGTCGAGACTCTGTTGTTCCATGCTATGGACCATAGAAAATTGGACAAGTTTTCTATATTTTTTGAAACAAATTTCAAATTGTTTGAAACGATTCCAACTATTGTGGTTCGGATGGTGTTGTGAAGTCAGCGGACTTCAGCTATCAAGGTTTTTAATTTTTTTTTTGCTCTAAATTTAACCTCACCATCCTACCGGCTGCGCCAAAATGTTATGTAGTGGAATCGTTTCGTTAAAAATTGAATCCCAAAGGATAATTCTTTAGAGCGCTGCGCCAAAATGTTATGTAAACGTATGTCATGTATGGAATGTATAAAGGAATCCCGAAGGATGTCACTTTTCTAATAGGGGATTGGGAGGGGAATAAGGAACTTTCATCATTTGGTAAAGGCTTGATGATAGCCAGTAAGGTAAAAACGGCAACGAGGCCGAAAAGGTATATTGTTTTTTTACTTACTCTAAAAATAATGACTCCTCTTTTATTTTGTATGAACTTTTTATTTTTATGTTAAGTTATGTAAATCCTCTAAAACTATGTCATATTAATTTTCTATTTCATAATTAAAACTAAGTCGCTTAACATTAAACATTAATATTTCACAATCCATTTCCTGAATCATCAAAATAATTTACCCTACATTAAAAGTGACGCACATATTTTCTTTTTATTTTATTTTATTTTATTTTATTTTATTTTATTTTATTTTATTTTATTTTATTTTATTTTATTTTATTTTATTTTATTTTATTTTATTTTATTTTATTTTATTTTATTTTATTTCATTTTATTTTATTTTATTTTATTTTATATTATTTTATTTTATTTTATTTTATTTTATTTTATATTATTTAAATTGCGTCAGCATTAAGTGCATTCGCAAAGTTCAATTTGTTGCAAAAATTTAATCGTGACGGTACAAGTAAATTAAAACAAAATTAAACTTTAAATTAAACGCGACGGCAAACACGAACCGGCGAGCCAAGAAAAAAAAACTATGATGCCGAACTGTCAAACCACAGATAGGCGAAAGCAACAAAAAAAAGCGAATTAAATTTTGCCAATTGACAGCAATTCAAAGTGCTGCCACCACGACTATGCTCAGCAAGGGGGTGGGCGCACGATAATAAAGTTTTTTTATCGATGATCAAATTATTTTGATCAGCAATAAAAAAAACTTGATCAATAAAAATTTTAGCCACAAGGGTGTAGTACCTGAAATTAAAAAAAAGGGCGCCAGTAATTTTTTTTGAAGAAAAGGAAATTACAAACCTTCGGAGCGAAACCGACGGTGAAAATATTTTTAAATAAGAAGATTTGATTTATGTTCTTGAATTGGGAATTCAACACTTTTTATTATTTTTAAAACTGATTTGCTTGGGAAACCTTTTAAATAGGAGTAAAACCCAAGATCTTTTAATGAAAAAAATAGAACAATGGAATGACGCGTCTCGTAATTTCGAGGAAATTTAGCGGAACACAAGTCAACCGATATCTTAACCTTTTCCCAAAACTTTTCACAGCAAAACGGTTTGATTTGGTTTACCCTTTATATGTATCAACACAGCGCGGGCGTGAAGGATAGGATAGGATGGGAAGGGAAAGGTGTGTGTGGCGCGAGGTTGTCTCAGATTTTATCTCCAGGGTTGGCGGCTGGGCTATACTACTATTTACTCAATCACATGTTGTTAGTTTTATGCCTGAACAACATGTAATGAGTAAACCAGCGCAGCGGCCCAACAATGATCAATGATAATGGAAAAAAACAAGACATAGAACTACGGCTGGGATCGAACCTGCCAACTAGGCCCTCTTCGACTTCTTTTTCCTTTTATCAACTTTCCTCCCTTCGTCCACACTTCCTAATCACTTTTTCTCGATTTTTCTTCTTAAATTTTTCCTCTCACTTGTAAGATTTCTCGATTTTTGTTTTCTCTACTTTTACCACTCGAAATAAAATTCTTTAACTTCACTTGTCTCTCTGATTTTCTGCCTTTCTCAAAATTCAATCTCCATCTTCTATCTTCAGTAAAGAAATGATCCTTCCAGGGTTTTCGATGTCTGTCCAAACCTCTTCTTTACTGGATAGGATAAGCGAACAGCGTTCCATTTTGTACAATGGTGAGAAGCGAAAATTATATGTTTAGAAATTGTAAGTTAATGAATATATGTATATGTTGGGCTCTCAGCCATTCTTAAAATGAGTTACATCTAGCTGCCGGGGACCAACTGTCACCCTCTCTCTCTCTGCTGGATCAGACCGCCCGTCTGTCCGTCACAATAAGGTGGATCAGTTATCCACGTTCAATATCGAGAGATTGATATCGATGATTATTGTCTCCTCACAATACTGAGAGAGTAAACCGATGGCTGATGGACCAAGGTTGCCCTTCTCTCTCTCATTATATTGAAAGAAACATCTGTAGAAAAGAAAAAGTGGAAAGGAAGGAACGAGGAATGGGACGATTGAAAGAGCGGCCTTTGTCTCGGTAGATTTTACCGTGACAACTCCACCCTTTCCTCCTTGGAAGTGTGTTTACATTTGAAGGAAAGTAAACAATTTCCTACGGCTGGACCTGGTTCAAGGAATCCATCAGGCCAAATATGGCAAAGTCTATTAAGCAAAAATAAAATTCAGAAAAATGAACAAGCAAAATTAAGAATACTACAAAATTTACTCTAATTGGGACTTCTTATAGACTTAATCGTTTTCAGTAAGAGATGTGAAATGTTTCAGATCTTTTGTTTGCCAAGTGCCACGATCTTTCCCATTTTCGTCTACAAGAACATAACTTTAAGGAGAAAATCTTTTTTCGATTCTAAATGGGCCCACAAATTTAGGTGCCAACTTTGCAGCATAATAATTTGCAGCGTCCGAAAGGACAAAATTTCTTCGCCATACAACATCATTCGGGAGATATTGAATTTCTCGTCTCCTGAGGTTGTATGCCCCTGCTGATTTCCTTGAAGCTGCCTGTATCTTTGCAGCAATATCAGACCTAAGCTTCCTAAATCGTTCACCTATATCTCCTACCGATTGTTCACTATTGTCCCTATCTAAAACCTCACTACTAATGCCTACTGTGCCTACACCACAAGTAGACATCTCCTTTCCAAAATTTGCATAATAAGGGGTAATTCCTAAAACTTCGTGTTGGGATGTGCGGATGGCACAAGCTACTTTAGCTAACTGAGAATCCCAAATTCGGTGATTTTCTGAAACGTAAGCTCTTAATGTTGTTTTAATAATCTGATTAATCCTCCCGCAGGATTAGCCTGAGGATGATAATGTGGAGTAAACCTAATCTTCGAAGAATATCCATCACAGAGTGCTCTAAGTTCCCTACTCTTGAACTGAGGACCTTTGTCACAAATGACGATCTTTGGAACACCAAACAAAAGGAAAACGTTATCTTCTAACTCTTTGCACACTGCCTTCGCAGTGGCAGACTTCAAAGCAAATAAAAGTGGAAATTTTGTTGAGTAATCACTTGGGCAGAGGACCCACTAAGTCCACACTGATCATCTCCCACGGAGAAGATGCTCCTACTCTTTCAGTCATAAGACCTGCTGGCTTATCGTTGATCGGTTTCACACTTTGAAAAATACTACATTTCCTAACATACCTAGTTATATCATCCCTCATCTTAGGCCAATAATATTTTGCTCCTACTCTCGCGAACGTTTTCCTAACTCCCATATGTCCAGCTAATGGGCTATCGTGACAATCCCTAAGAATACCTAACCTATCTTTCTTACCCACTACCAATTTCCATTCATCGTTATTTTCATGTACTACTGTTGTGTAGTGCATTATTGCACATTAGGATAAAGGTAGGAATTTGGGAAAGGAAAGGTCCCTAATTTGTTGGCCTTACGGCTCGCCAACGAAAGCCAGGGTACTAGGCGCTCAGCGCCGATTTCCTGAAATAGAGTATTTTATTAACAATAATCACCTTTTTTCCTTGTGGTATTCCTCTTTAATAAAAACTGCGGATTTTTAATGGGTGGAACGCTTTATTGTTCTGCTTTCTGCTGTACACTGAATTACTTGAATTGACTTATTGAATAAATCTACCAACTATTTATACTACAAATTGTCTTACCTTGCTAACTTAAAACTATGTCACTTAACATATTCTATTTTCATAATTAAAACTATGTCGCTTAAATTTTCTATTTCATAATTCATTCCCTGAATCATCAAAACAATTTACCCTACATTAAGAGTGACGCACATATTTTCTTTTTATTTTTATTTTACTTTATTCATTTTATATTATTTAAATTGCGTCAGCATTAAGTGCATTCGCAAAGTCCAATTGAGTGCATTATTTGGCCGCAATCTAATTGTAACAAAATTTTGATGACGCTTCAGTATATGAGTTAACTGAATCGTCGTCAGGTAATTGTTTTGATTTGTGTCATGCACCAAGCAATCGAATGTTTGTTTATCATTTTGAATGCTATGGTGCTGACATTGGCCTTGAACATGAAACGATTTGGGGTGGGTTATGGTTCGATGTGAAACCATAGATAGTGTTTCACACAACACCTCCCCCCTTTGAAAAAGTACGTTTTTTGCTTTGAAGAGGCAAAAAATGCTGAGCTTACACCCTATATGGATGATTCAAAAAGTTTGGAAGGTATGTGTTTAAGTCTAGACTTTTTTTTTGTATTCAGGGTTTGGAAATTGTTCAGATGATTCACTATGGAAATTATGAGCAAAGATTAAATTACTTAATTACTTTACATTGTTTTCATTTTTTTGTTTTTGTGTTTGTACTCATTATGTACAAAATGTATACATGAAATTTCATTTCATTATTGTTTTTTTTTTATATTATATATACGTGTGCATGTATCCATAAAATTTATAAATATATTAAGTCTTATGTTTATTTTATGATAATTATGTACCTATAAAAAAAATTAAGTTTTTACTCCATAGGCAGTGGTAAATTTCCTTCCTTCTAAGTTTATTTTGATTACTTCTTTCGGATATGTATTTGCTCTTTGTTGTTGATGTTGAGTATGGGGTGACGGCCTTATGTGTAGAAAAAAATGTGTGTTGAAGAATTGCTGAATGTTTAATTATCCTTTAGAATATGTATGCTTAATTTTTTTTTCAATACAATATTTTATAAATTTAAAAATTATGTAGATTAGATCTTTATAAGGTCCTCAATGTTTAATGGAATAACTAAAGTTTAAAAATGAATAGTCTTATTAATTACAATTAGCTTTACAATTTTTTATTTGATTGTGTTTCTTTATTTTTAATTACTATTAATTAAATTATTGAATTTCTTACTACTAAAAACAAAATTCATTGTTAAGTATTCCATATATATATATATATATTTTTTTTTTTAAATATTACATCAATTGTTTATTTTATTTGTACACATACAATTTGAATTTTTTTTTTTTTTACTTTTAAAATTTCATATTCTCTATATATTATGGGCTTGTTTTTTTTTTTTTTTTTTTTAATTTTCAACACGAATTGTGTTACATTGTTATTCTCTTTTTGTATTTACTTTATTAATTGTATTTATGCGTTCAATTTGTGTTTTTGTTATTTTAGTCTTATGTTCTAAAGTACGAACGCTTATTTCATAGGTCATAGGTGTTACGTGTTTAAGTAATTTTATGTACATATGTGTGTGAATTGTGTTTTTGTGTTTGGGGTCTTAAACCCTTTCTTATTTATTTGTGTAATTAGATGTGTGGATATTTTCCCTCTTGTCATGAATTATTTTTTTTTGTTTGATGTGGGGATGATTTTCTCTTCTCATATAATTTTTTTCTTTCTTTTAATTCTTTTATTTTTCTAAATATGGAAATTTTTTCCTCTTTTCATATGCAAACATTTTTTTTTTTTAATTTTTTTTTTTCTAAATATGGAAATTTTTCCTCTTTTCATATAGGTACTATTTTTATTTTATTTTTTTTTTTTTAATGTGGGTAGGATGACGGTATGTAGCGTAAATGCGGGTATCTTCTTAGCTCGCTGAATAGAGTGGTCCTGAATGCCTCTATTTCTGGGACAGATGATGTTAGTTTCTTTTCATACGCCAGGTAGTTCGTTACCATGCATACGATTGTCCCGTCATCAAACCCAATTAAATTTTCCGGAATCTACGTTTTTTGTTTCGTATGTTGGTGCCTCCGTCTGTCCATTCCTTGCTTTCCATTCCTTTAGCATGTATTGTTTAACCTTCTCGAGGGCTTCATTTCCCGATATTCCCATTGTGTTGTAATGTTTTATAGTTTTTTGTTCGTTATTTACAACGATTAGGATCCAGTGTAGACCTACTATTTCGATTGGTATTAGAAGTAGTTTAAAATCAAATACGTTGTTGTGTTGGTGAAACTGCTTTATTTTGTCGTCTTCCTTACCTTTTAAAATGCTATTTGCGATGGACTGCAGATTCAGAAAGGAGATCAATTCGGTATACATGTTTCCTGATATTGCTAGGTTGTAGAGGTAATGGTGCATTTGAATGGAGTTCACTTGTTTTGAGGACATTGTTGTTGTTGTCGATGATGTTGTCGTTGTTGTCGTTTTTCTATAAAGGATTACGATTATTAATATAATTGTAAATTTCTTGGACGTCGTAAGGATTTTCGTGATAGTTTTGTTTCTTTTTTAGGAGGTAATGTGGGTACCTGAGGCGTACTGGGGTTTATAAGGTTTTGTGAATTTGTTCTTGTTTTTGATAAAGAAGAGGGGGTTGGTTTTGATGAATCTTTTGGTAAAGGAGGAGGTATGGGTATTGATATTTCTTTTGGTAAAGGAGGGGGTATGGGTATTGGTGGTGAAATTGTTGGGGGTATTGTGGTGTGTATTGTGTGATGGATTATGGGATTCTGAATTCTAGGTGAAGATTTTTCGTAATTGTGTTGCGCCAAGCCATTTGTCCTGTTGCATAGTCGTTTTAGCGTCATCCCCAAGATGCAAAGTATGGCTATCGTGCTGACTGAAATTGATGATATCGATGATATTTTGTGTTGTGTCTTTTCTTTCTGCATTGCCTCAAATTCCAGTGCTGTTTTTTCCAAATCTGCCATTGCATATGAATTTTCCTTAATGATGTTGTTTGCTCCAACTCCTTTCAAAATTAGCACGGTACCGTTAGTTGTATTCCTTTTATTGAGAAAATCAACCATTGAGTCTCTCAGCGACAGATTAGGTATTTTTAGTTTCGGTTGGTCAATTTTTAATTCGATATTGTCCGTTTCTTCGAAGTACATGTGTTGGTACCCGACTTGGAACATACAAAGCTGCATTAGTGAAATAATACCTGTCCCATTCAAAGTTGAGCCGTTCCATTCTCCTGAACAATGTATTTCTATCCTGGTTGGTTTGGGGAAGGAATATAACCATGCGTTTTTTTGTGTAAGTTTTACCATGTGATTTTGTCCAAATGGTTGAAACAAATAGTTACATACATTATCTTCATTGCATGGGTTAAATACTAGCGATATTGAGCAAGTGTGTGTATGAGTTCCTTTTATTATGGGTGAGTTAAGTGGTCCAGCATACCAAGTATTGTCTAGTTCTATTGTTACTTTTTTAAGTATATCATACTCTCTCCTTTTCATTGGTACAAATTCTTTGGTCCGTGTGTTCTTTGGGGAGGAGTGGGTGTAACTGGTTTTGCCTTAAAGAGCTTATTACATCCAACATAGTTTGCTGTCTTCTTTGTACTTCCATGATTTGCAATGTAAGTGTGGTCAAAATTTCTTGCAGTTTTTGAGTGTTGTTAATTTCGTTATCTGCTTTTAATAAGTGATGTATGGTTTCCGTAATGTTTTTCTGATTACTTTCCAATGTAATAAGGGGTTTTTGCAAGTTTTCCAATGATGACTTCATTACTGTAATTTGTTTTTTTTTTTGTAGTTCATTTAAAGCTTTCTCATCATTTACCAATATATCAATTCTACTATATAACCGATTTCCATCCTGGTTATCCATCATACCGAATAGGTAATGTAACCCATTCCTTATTCCATCAAATAATGATCTTCTAGAACGATGTTTGTTTAATAAATCCTGTATGGTATCTGTGTGCTGGTGGATTGTTGCAATAAGGTGATGTACTGTCGCAGTTTGGCTTTCGCAAATGTCGTTCTTTCTATATGTTTTGCAAACTGTTGACCAAGACTCTTCTGCTTGGGTAATTACGGAAGTGTACGTTTCTATATCTTTTGTCTGGATTTCTGTCATAATGTTCCAAGTGTCATGATATAATATAGTTTTCCCTATTTTTTCGAAAACTACCCCTGTGTTGTTAAGTTCCTGTATACTATATGTTGTTAGTATTGCGGTCACCGATTTCATTAAAATGGAGGTTTTTAAGACCAAAAGTATGTTTAATTGTAACATGTCTAATCATAGAGAGGGAGAAAAAAAAAAAATTTGAATGCTTATTATCATTTGAAAAACCTATATCTTACGTTCTAGTGTCTTCAGAATCATAGTAATGTTTTAGACGATTATTGTGTATCGTTACGTGTTTCTTTCTTATAAGAATCACGCTGTTTGTTGGACTTAT
Source organism: Syrphus vitripennis (assembly GCA_958431115.1). NCBI lineage: Eukaryota > Metazoa > Arthropoda > Insecta > Diptera > Syrphidae > Syrphus > Syrphus vitripennis. The sequence continues at coordinate 79,353,676 of OY288108.1, read as the reverse complement.
AATTTTTACTATTGTGTATGGACCTGTCCATACTTCGGACAATTTGTGTTGTCTGTTTTCATTTTTTATCAACACCTTATCTCCAAGGTGGAAAGCTTTAAATTTTACCCCTTGATCATAATAATTTTTTGAGTTCCTTTTACTGTTTATCAAGTTTTTCCTAGCTATGGCATATGGTTTTTGGAGTTTATGCCTTAAAACAAAATAATAATTTTCGTGGTCATAGATTGGTTCTGGTTCGCGTTTTAAATTAGTTGGTATATCTGCAGTGAAACCAAAAAGACAGTCCATTGGAGTGAATTTTGTTCCTTCGTGAACACTATTGTTGTAAACGAATGCCGCCGTTCTTAGGTACTGGTCCCAAGATCTTGGATTTTCGTCACAAAAAGTTCGTATATTCTACTAGTGGCCTATGGGCTCTTTCTAGGGCACCGTTTGATTGAGGGTGATATGCCGTGGTCTGAAATTTTTCTACTTTTAAAAGTTTGCATACCTGTTTGAATAACTTACTTAAGAAGTTTGCTCCCTGATCCGTTACCAACTGCTTGGGTATCCTATACCTGGTAATTATTTGTTCATAAAATATGTGTGCAATAGTTTCTGCCTCTTGATTCGGTATTGCATAAAAGTCTACATATTTTGTGAGATTATCTTGAAAAGTTAAAATGTACTTGTTTCCTAATCTGAATCTTGTAGTGGACCTACTATATCTAAATATAGTATCCGTTATCACCATTGGCATTTTTGCCTCTGGGCTGGATTTCATTTTCTGACATTTTGGGCATTGTCTTATATACTTCGAAATGTCCCTGAACATGTTAGGCCATTTGTAATTCCTTCTAATGCGTTTATAAGTATTTATAACGCCTTGATAACCGCCGAATGGCGAGTCATGATAGTCCTTAAGTATGGTTTGTATTTCGTCTGCGTCAAGGGTATTTATCTGTACGTCCTTCTCCTTTCGATTACTGGTATGGGTCAAACTTTGTTGTTGGGATTCTTCATTTCTAGGTGCTTCTGAGTCCGTATATTTGCTGTCACTAATTTTTCCCTTGTCTTTGTTTTCGTCATTGTTTTGTTTGGCACGTTGTGCTCTTGTCACTGCTGAACATATCGGATTTTTAGGAATATTGTTAGTATTTGTGTTTTCTGTCTCAGTATTAGGGATTCTACTTAAAGCGTCTGCGTTCGTGTTGTTTTTTCCTGCTTTATATTTCAAAGTACAGTCGTATTCTGATAGTATTCTGAATGAGTCTAGACGTTGGATCTCTAGTCCTAAAGTTTCCTGTAAGAGGTTCATGATCCGTGTAAACAGTGAATTTCCTACCTAATAAATAACATCTAAAATTCCTTGTAGCCCATACTATTGCCAGCATTTCTTTTTCACTTGTTGAGTATTTGCGTTCGGTTTTGCTTAAAGTCCTACTTACATATGCAATTGGCTTATCTTTGCCAACCTTTCCTTGTGAAAGTATAGCTCCTATTGCTTCGTCACTAGCGTCAGTAGTCAGTATAAAGGGTTCATCAAAATTTGGATAGGTTAGAAGTGGTGGAGATATATTAAGATATCTTTAAGTTTTTGAAAAGCTTCCTGGCATTTGTCTGTCCAATTGAACCTAACGTCTTTTCTCGTTAAGTTAGTCAAAGGTTTTGCTATTTTCGAAAACTCTGGAATGAATTTCCTATAATAGTTTGCCAATCCTAGAAATGACTGAACTTGTTTCAACGTTTTAGGCACTGGGAAAGTTTGAACACAACTTACTTTGCCCGGATGCAGTCCCTCAGCAGAACATTTATGACCTAGATATACCACTTCTCGTCGTTAAAATTGACATTTCTCGACATTCAATTTTAAGTTATGTTCTCTTATTTTTTCAAAAATTAATTGAAACTTCCTGTTGTGGTCTTCAATGTTTTTTCCGTAAACAACGATAGCATCTAAATAAACAAAACATTCCAAACCTTGTAAACCTGTAAGAATGTAGTTCATGAGGCGTAGTAGTAGTAGTAGCGGGGGCACCCTTGAGACCAAATGGCATACGCTTGAACTCGTAATGACCATATGCTGTACTAAACGCAGTCTTTTCCCTGTCTTTTGGGTCTACTAGGACTTGGTGATAACCACTCGCTAAATCTAGTGTAGTGAAATACCTATACGGGGTAATGGGAAAGCGTCTCCTACTGTACATTCATTTAGTTTACGGAAATCGACGACTACTCTCCATCGTACTTCACCATCTGAACCTGCTTTTTTAGGTACTACTAAAAGTGGTGAATTCCAAGGGCTTTTACTTGGTTAAACGATGTCATTCTCAAGCATCTCAGCGAGTTGCTCGTTGATTATACCTCTTTGCTTTTCAGGTAGCCTGTACATCTTTGTATTGATAGGTGCCTGATCTTGTTTAATTTGTATTTCGTGCTTCATTGTCAAGGTATGAGTCAGCTTGTCACCTGGTAAAAAGAAAATATCGTTGTACTGTAGACAAAGGTCTAAAATTGCTTTTCGTTCTTCTTTATTTAAGGTATTTTCTCTGTCAAGTTGTTTTGTGAGAGTTTTGACTCTCTCGTTCTGTTCCCCTAATCTATTATGTAAACAGAATGTTTTTCTATGACTTTTCTCTGATTGTTTATCTCCTAAATCTATTATATCGTATTCATTTAAATCTTCTACGTCTTAAACGTCTTCTATTGTCTTAAACTTAATCTCATATGAATTAGTGTTTATAATTGGTACACTAATTTTGTTTTTATTTTTTGCTACTAAGCAGTTTCCTAGAAATACTCCTTTACTTCTTTCTTTAGCTATGCATATCATCGGTTCTTTACAACTTATTGGTAATTCTATAATACTTTTTGACCTTGAAGGTATTTTTATTTCCTTATTCAGTTTTATTTTAACTGACCTAGTCTTTACATTCTTTATTTTGTTTAAATGGTATATATGAAAGGCCTAGAAGAACCTTAATATTCAATTTTAATCGAAAGGGATTTTGAAAATGTCTAGGTCGTATTTCAATTTCAATGACTTGTTTTTTAAAAACTTACGATGAGAATGCCCCAATTCTCATCGTTTCACTTTTCACTAGACGAAAAATATTTATTGTTTTTGTTTCGTTTTCAAACAATCCTTAACGACGACGTTTTCAAAGCTTATAGATCTCCTAATAACAAATTTACAAAGTTTCAATTTGTAAATATCTTTATCCTGCAATATGCAGCGCTCTCGATGCATTTTATAAGTTTTGATTCTTATACACAAAACAAATCATTTCAAATTTATAAGTTAACAATTTATTTTGAATTCGATTTAACATCTCAAAAAGTTATATTGAATCAACATTAAGGATAATATGTAATTTTAAACATCAATTTATAACAAAAAAAAAGTAACAATTATTATAATTTTTTCAGCAATTTTAGTCAATTAAAAACAAATATTAAATTGAGTTCAGGTATAATCATCAAATTCGCATTCCAGTTTGTTTTTAAATTGTTCCAGAATCTAAAACAAAACCAATTTTGTTATTATGCAATAACAACATTTTATCTTTATTAACAAAATAAAGAAAGCAAAATCAAGACTTAACACAAAAGCTTGAACATATTCACCATTGAGAACAACTAGAATTTACTTTTACATTAGCTCAGAGGCAACTTTAAGCTTGACTATTATGTAAATGATGTAATTTAATCAATGATATAAACAACAATAGCTCAGAGGCAAACTCAAGCTTGTCTATTGTACCAACAACTTCAAAAGTTTTTTTTTTTCAAAAATAAACCAACTAAACTATTAATACTTACAATAGCTCAGAGGCAATCTTAAGCTTGTCTATTGTACCAACAACTTCAAAAGTTTTTTTTTTCAAAAATAAACCAACTAAACTATTAATACTTACAATAGCTCAGAGGCAATCTTAAGCTTGTCTATTGTACCAACAACTTCAAAAGTGTTTTTTTTTTAAATAAACCAACTAAACTATTAATACTTACAATAGCCCAGAGGCAATCTTAAGCTTGTCTATTGTACCAACAACTTCAAAATTGGTTTTTCAAAAATAAACCAATTAAACTATTAATACTTACAATAGCTCAGAGGCAACCTTAAGCTTGTCTATTGTATAATTCAAACAAAAACTTTCAAACGAAACATATTATAACTCAAACAGATCACCAATTTCTCAATTTGGCATATAAATAAAATTACCTTTAAATCTATTGATCAACATCATCTTGAACAATAATAGGCCTAAGAGATTCTCGTGATGCGGCAATTACAGTATTTGAATGTCCTCGCTTAAGCTTATACCGGTCAAAATGTAATATTCCCACTACTTCAAATACTCCTTGGTATTGAACATCTAACTTGGACTTCCGAATCTGATTGCTTTTATAAGCAACTTTTGTTCCTATTTCTAGCCGTGTTGGCTTCATTTTGTTTCGATCAAATCTAACCTTCATTTTAGTTGCATTTTCTTTAATATTTTTATCGGCTAATTCTCTAATCGAAATTATATCATCATACTCTGGTTCCAAATTTAACTGAGAAAATAAAACCCCAACTTGTCGTGTTCTGCCATTTATTCCTGTCAGTATTTTCAAAGGTGATAATTTTGTTGTCTTATTAATTGTTGTGTTCAACGTCAGTTGTATTCGACTAGGGTAAATTGTCCATTCTATGTTTTTATCAAAATTAGTTCTTAAAAGATTTGCAACCGTGTCAACATATCCTTCTACTTGACCATTTGCTCTGCTTATTCCTGGAGCAATCATATGGTGTTCAATTCCATATGATAAACACATTTTCTTGAAGTCTTCACTTGTAAAATTTGTTCCTTTGTCACTGATAATTTTTAAAGGCACTCCAAATAAAGCTATAAAATCATTAATAGGTACAATGTATTGTATGTGATGCTTGCAACGTTTGCAATGGACGTAAAACTATAAATTTGGTAAATGCATCAATGATAATAAGTACATAACGATCAACTTCTTCAGATTTTGGAGCAAAAGGACCCATACAGTCGATGTGTATAGTATGAAAAGGAATCGGTTGTTTATCAATTGGATGTAACGTTATTTGTTTCTTTCCAGATGGCCTTTTGGCTACCAAACAAATTACACATGATTCTATAAATTTTCTGACATTCCTTGCCATCGACGGCATCCAAAAATGTTCTCTCATTTTAAAAATAGTTTTTTCCCAACCTATATGGCAATTATCTTCATGATATTTTCTAATAAGAGACAATCGACATTTTTGAGGAACGTATAGCTTATTGCCACTTTTATCTTTTCGGTATAAAAGCCCGCCGACTATAGTATATTTTGAAATAGCATCAGTATCTTTTTCTCTTACTTGATTTATTATATCAATCGTCATAGAATCTGTTTGTTGTTCTACATGCAACCAGTTATCTGTTAAACTTGAAAGTCTGTAACAAATTTTAGAGGGTGGATTTCTACTTAGATAATCGACATGTTGAACCATAACCCTTGCGATAAACTATATCAAACTCAAAATCTTGTAGATAAATCCACCATCTTGCAATTCTTGGCATTAAATCGCGTTTATCTTTTGTTGCTTTTATTGCGTTACAGTCAGTTACTAAAGTAAATCGAATACCTAACAAATAAGTTCTAAAATGTTTGATTGCATTAACAACAGCAAGTGTTTCCAACTCGTAACTATGATATTTTGTCTCATAAGGCTTAGTAGCTTTACTAAAATATGCTACCACTCGTAATTTATCTTCAATACGATGAAAAAGCACAGCTCCATAACCAAGTGCACTCGCATCTGTGTGCAATTCTGTTGGTAAATCAGGGTTGAAAATTGTAAGAACAGGTCTTTGCGTTAATTGGTTCACAATATATAACCTAGCTTCTTCACATTCTTGACTCCAATCAAATTTAACATTATTTTTAATAAGTCGTGTAATACAATGAGTTTTTGCACTAAACTCTGGAATAAATTTACGAAAATAGCTTGCAAGACCCATAAATTGTCTGACTTGTCTAACATTTGTTGGAGATGAGGCTAACGTGAGTGCATCTATTTTTCTGGAGCTCGGTCTTATACCTTCAACTGAAACTTTTCTGCCAAGATATTCAATTTGTAACTGAAGAAATTTGCATTTTTCAATATTCAATGAAAATCCACATTCAATCAAAGCTTTCAATACAAGATCAATTCGCTTTATGCCTTCTTCAACACTTGTTGATGGAATAATTACATCATCCATATTTTTACTTTTTATTTCATTCCTTAAGGCATGATCAATTGCTCGCTGAAAAACTGCAGGAGCATTTGCTAATCCAAAAGGCATTCTTAAGAATTCGAAATGTCAGGAGTCACAAATGCCGTCTTTTCAATTGAATCTTCAGCTATAGGAATCTGATAAAATCCCGATGCCATGTCCAAAGACGAAAAATATTTATTCCCAGCTAATTGGTCTAAATGATTATCTATTCTTGGCAATGGATAACGGTCTTTAATTGTTATTTTATTTAATGCGCGAAAATCGACACACATCCGATGTTTACCATTCTTTTTTGTGACCAATATAACAGGACTAGCAAAAGGCGAGTAACTCTCTCTTATAATATTATGTATTTTCAAATCCGAAATTATGTCCGATAGTATTTTTTTCTCTGATACTGCCATTTTATATGGACGATAATGTACCACTGTATCCTTCATCAGGCGAATATTAAGGCAACCTGTTCTAACTTTTTCATCCGGAAAGCCATCTATCATATAA